>CM059435.1:25310087-25785087 GCA_030390025.1 Squalus acanthias | reverse complement strand
GCGACGCCCAGATCCCATCAGCGAATTAAAAAAAACAATCTACCACAACAGATTCCTCCAGCGCTGCATCCTGGCCTGTGCCTTTCGGTGCTCCAGCACGGCCTCGATCCATCTGCTCCACTATCAGTGGTAGAGCCTACTCCTATGTTGGCCCTAGTCTGTGAAACACCCTTTCTTAAATCCCATTATTTTACTCATTCTTTCCATGTCTTTAAAAAACTCATCAGAATCTTTTCGACTGCCTTCAATCATCGCTCCTACTATTCAGTATCAACAAAGTGCTTTGAGTCATCGGGCGGAACTTTCAAATTCGGCGGGTTGTGAAGTGTGTTGCAGGTACAATTGATACATTCAAATAACGAAAACCAAATTTGCTCGAAGATATTCTTCAATTTAACTCAATGTTCCAAAGCCCAATTTCACAGCACTATCGACACCCTGATTTTAACCTCACCTGCCCAGCAGGAGTGGAGCTGGGTCGGATGCCAGTTTTACACCTTATCTGATTTCACGCTCCATTGAAGTCAATGGAGCATCGGCAGGATGTAAAATGGGCATCCAACCAAAACACGCCCCATTCTTGCCAGGTTAGTTTTGGTTAAAATCGGGGCTATTATATTTTGCTTCATCTTGTCCAAGTGTCTTATTTTGCCCTTTACAATTCTACACATGCAGCTATCAAGATATACGGACAAAATACAGGAAGAAGCACATCTTATATTTTCACAAACCTGGATATAATCAAACAGGCAAATTACTAGTGGATCTCCTATGGTGTTGGTCACAGGAAGTTGAAGGATGTGCTGTCTTGTATGGACAGGAGTGTTAGATCGTGTAACACACAATCTATTAGTCTGCTGCTAAGAAAGGTCTGTGCATATCTGGCCTATATCTTTATCGCCACAAGGTCTAATTGCTGCAAATAGGTCATCCTGAAGTCTATTCAAGGCAAATGACTGGCTGTCCTTTTTTAAAGTCTAATGCAAATACATCTCATCACACACACAATTCTATTATTGCACACATTAAAAATATCAGACTAAAAATAGCATGCTGAACATTCCACACTTTGGACATTCTCGACTCAAGATTCAGATTGATTACCAGCAAAGACTGTTCTAGTGCTATCTGGCAAGAAATATCACCAATTCAGATCTTACTGACTGTTTAAAAAAAAAATCAAGTAATTGTTAAATGTCTGCGCACATGTCCAAAGTTTTCCAGCATTTCTTAAGTGTCTGTTCATCTTCTAGCTAGTATTTAGATTATGGACATTTTGTTTCTGTAGTAAACTATTATTCAGTGCCACTACTCACAGACATCCTGTACTGTATTTGCAGCGTTATTTGGTTTCAAGTCAGTGCTAAATCAGCAAAAAAAACTCTTGTCTCCATCCAAGATTTTCCTTCCCATCAAAAATTTATGTATGAAAAAAATCAAACTTTTCGTCTAGTACATAGCAATGGGCAGAAAGTGCTGTACAAATTCCTCCTTTATACCTCCCAATCAATTGGTGCATTTATAAAGCTCAGAATTGAGAAGGAACTCCTGTGGATTTTTTTAAATTCACTGCAGTAGAACTTATTGTAAGGTTTCTGAAAGCTTGACTGTTATCTTTGCAGTTTATTAAAGCACTTCACTGAAGTGGCGTCAAGCATAGCAAAAGGAGTCAATTTTGCCTCTTAAATAGTACATTCCGACATAGAAATCGCTAATGTGGAAAACATCCAAGCTAACAATAGGCATGTGCTACAGACCACCAAATCAGCACAAGAAGGATGACGAAGAGATAAGAAGCGTTTGTGAGAACAGGTAAGTTTTCAATCAACCCAATATAAACAGGGAAAACACAAGCAGCCTAGAGTTAAGAGTTGGTAAATGTTATATATGAATCAGTGCATAAAGGAAGTCACGAGAGGCAGTGCTTATCTTAGCCTGGTATTCGTAAATTACTCAGACAACATACAGGAAATGGAAATCATAGCGCCCCTGGGGGATAGTGACAACAGAATGATCAAGTTTAACATGACTGGGACCCAAGTAAACTCAAGACCCTGAGAAAGGTTATAACTTTAAAAGAGATGAAGGAAGATTTAAAATAAATGGATTGAAAGACGATGTTTAACAATATTTCAGTAGAAGGCAAATGGAACACCTTTAAAAGAATACCCAAGCTCAACAAACCCAGACTAAGCAAGCATGACCCGAAATGGATTAACAAATAAATTAAAAGTGAAATAAAGAGGGAAAATTACCTCTACAAATCCTGCAGCGAGCAAAGAGAAGGGGCTCACTGAGATGAATATAGTATCACACAAAAACACATCAAAAGGATGATCAGAGAGAGACCCAGAAAAATATAACTTCAGAGGTAAACCATAACAGTAAACAAATCTTTCAATATTACAACAGATAACAGTCAGAGAAGGGAAGAGAACGTTAAAAATGCAAATGTCTTTGAAATGAGGATGAGCACAGGTGGTAAATATCCTGAAAGATTTCTTCCGCCAAGTATTCACAAAGAAAGAAAGTGCTGAGAGCGAAGGGAGGAGATCTGTGAGGCATGGAGCCATTCTGAGAGGTGGAAATCAATGTATACTGGGGAGTACCAAAAGGTTCGAAACCAGCCCATGTGGTGCCCATTTTCAAAAAGGGTGATACAACAGGGAAATAGAGTGGCTGAAGGGTAGAAAACACTGGGCACTGTCCGGTTGGGGCAGAAATACGGAGAGGGATGCCTCAGGGTTTAGTATTGAGAACACTGCTGTTTCAAATTTACATCTATGAATTAGATTCAGAAACTCAAAAGAAACTTGGTCAAATTTGCAGAAGATGCCAAACTTGAAGGGACAGTAGAGTCGAAGGAGGCAACCCAGAAATTGCAGAATGAGCTAACCAAAATGGGCAGAACAGCAGCAAATTAAATTTAATGCAAACAAATATAAAGGAAACCTGGGCAACGATACAGTCCATGAATGATGTTGAAATAGCTAAGGATGAAGTTGAAAGAGACCTGGGATGACTTAATGCTCAACACGTCCAAGCAGCAGTCAATAAATCCAATGGAATGTTGAACTACATGACTAAAACAGTAGAATACAAGTCAGAGGAAGTTGTGATCAAATTTTATAGTGTCTGAAACATAGGAACAGGAGTAGGCCATTCAGCCACTTGAGCCTATTCTGCCATTCTATCAGATCACAGCTCATCTGTACTTCAACTCCAGTTACCCTTGATACCCTTACCTAACAAAAATCCATTGATTTCAGTCTTGAAATGTCCATTGTCCCAGCAGCCACAGCCTTTTGGGAGGGTGGGGGAGAGTTTTCCAGATTTCCACTACCCTTTGTGTGAAAAGTGCTTTCTGATTTCACTCCTAACTGGCCTAGCTCTGATGTTAAGATTACGCCCCATGTTCTGGATTCCCCCACCAGAACAAATATTTTCTCTGTATCTACCCTATCGAATCCTTTTTTCATTTTAAACAGCTTGATTAGATCACCCCTCGATCTTCTAAACTCAAGGGAATACAAACCAAGTTCTGCATCCTATCCTCATAATTTAACCCCTTCAGCCCTGGTATCATTCTGGTTAATCTGCACTGCACTTTAATACCAATATATCCTTCCTGAGGTGTAATGCCCTAAACTGAACACCGTACTCCAGATGGGGTCTGACCAAGGCTTTATGCAACTGAAGCATAACTTCCTTCCCTTTTTCAGACCCCCTTGAGGTAAAGGCCAACATTCCATTAGCCGTTTTGATTGCTTTTTGTACCTGTGCACTAGTTTCTGGTGATTAGTGCAACTGGACACCCAAATCCCACATTGAACATCTATCTGCCATCATACCACACTACAAAAAGTGTATTTACCTATTGAACTACTGGGGGAGCTCATATATAGTATTCTGTTAAAGTATTTGTATCGGGAACAGAGTGGTGCAGTGGATAATATACAGGCCTCTCACCTATGCAGCCTGGATTCAAATCCAGCCCAAACTGATGGGATAAAAGTCTGTGTTGGCTAAAGGTCTTAACTGAAATGAGTTTGAGCAATCACAATCTAGTTCCTAATGGGAATGGCCCTACAGTACAAAATGGCACTAATAGTCAATATGACTTAGATGGGCCTAAGGATGGACGGAGGGTCGAATTAGGGTTGCCAACCCTCCAGGAATCTCCAAGAATTAAAGACTAGTCTCCAGGACACTGCTCTGAGTAACTCAGGAAAAATCATTGGGGCAATAAAAAAAATTGTGTTTTTAAAACAATTCTTTGAACAATTTTGTTTACTAGTGATAAAAATATTGGACATGGGGAAAAGGCTGCTTGACTGACAGTCAAGAATCGTCCAATCAGGTAATGAAGAGTCTATTCACTTTCTGATAGGTGTAGAAAGGCGGTGCACCATGAGGATGGACATGCCGGGTGACCAATGGCGAGAGTGTGGGGGCAGGGCGGTTGGAGGCAGGAGGTCATGTGATGAACGCTCCAGTAATATGCCCAACCAGAGTTGGCAACCCTAGGTCAAAGTAATGGGAGCTTTGTGATCCATCTAGTTGTGTTATACTGGAGGTCAGAGTACTTTATGCTGACAATGGGTGGCTGAAACAATTCCCCAGCACTGCCATCCCCCACCTTGAAGATAAACTATTTACAAATTAATTGGACTAGGGGCTAATATCAGGCTCACAAAATTAGGGCTAAATTGCTAGCAGTACAGGATCATGGAATAAAACTTTAAGTCTGGGTCTTCTGGAAGTGTTATAGCAAAGGATGTTGACAGAGGACTTTTCTATGAATTTTCCTATTCATAAGGGAGTTAGAAATCTTTGCAGTATAAAAACAGTGTTATACAAGAGAGTTACTTTACAATAAGTATTATAAATATGAAGGTGTTAATGGCGCACTGTGATATTTAATTTGCATCTTATTAGTTTCCACTTTTGTCGAGTGGCCATAATAACACTGTATTAAGTGCAATAAGTTTCTTATCATTTCAAAAGATCTTGGCTACCAAAAGTTTATTTTGAAAAAAGCTTCACACAAGATTTTGGATAATAGCCTAACAAATTTATAACGAGCTGTTTTTCTTCTGAACTTCAAGTGGCCAAAACATTAGATGTTCAAATTTAAAACAAAGGGGGAGAAATTCCCCATGAGGGCCGTTTGAGGCACTAAGTGAAAAATGTTTGGAAAGTTAATGTCAGGCGCTAACCTTTTTCAAACATTTGTTAAATTCCCTCTTTTTGCTCCAAGAGGGAGGTGGAGTGCGAAATCAAGCACTCCACTTGCCTCTTGGAGCGCAAGAGCTGGGGAATGTCCCGATCCAGGGCGATGTGCTCAGCAGCGCCACGTGTGCCACTGCCACGTTGCGGGGGCTCTTTCCTGCATTAAAGGGAAGGGCCCCACGCTGCGAGCTCTGCAGGTTTCATTGTAGATTTCTGGGCCACCGGGGAGCGGGAGTGCTGGGCTGAGCGATCGCGGCACGGACGCCTCGACTGGTGGCCGAAAATAAATAAATACATTTTTTTTTTTAAATCGGCTTTTTTTTTGGCCGGCCGCCCACTGCGCTTTTAAGTTGCGCCCCGTGAGCGGCTGGCCTCACTGTTCGCGACCCCTGCAGCATTCGGCAACATCGCCCGGCGCTGCTGCGGGGCTCAAGTGCGAATTTTTCTCCCGAGCCACTACCGGGGCGCTGCGCCCGGTGAGGACGTCATGATCTCCGGACGCAGAAGTTCGGGGTGATACCCGGTAGCGCCGCCGCTAACCTCCCGCGGAATTTCGCGGGGGTCGCGGTTATCACCTCGGGGGGCGAAAAGCCATTTGCGCCCCATTAGCGCCTCCCGCCAGAGGCGCAAACAAGGGGAATTTCGCCCCCAAAATGTTTCTGCATAACTGACATTCCTAATGTTGAGATGCAGAGCATGGTTATGCCAGGAATATTCACCAGGCACTAGAGTGTAAAAGGAAGACCATTTGCAGCATCGTACTTATTGCTTGTTTAATTCCTACACTGGTTTCCTCTCAATTCACTGCATTCCTACGGCCACACTTTCCTCCTTCACGAGAGAGTGTAGAGCCAATGGCCTTCGGAATTCTCTTCAAAGCTGCTCCGTGTTAGTTGGAAGGTGATACAACTTGTCGTGTTGCACATGGAGCACTAGACCGTGCTCCAAGAACCTCAGCACTCCAATAGTGCAGACCCTACACAAATAGCTAAAATACATTGATGGACCACACTATCTAGTCACAAAGAGAGAGCGCCATTGAAGTGAGTTTTAATGGCTCTGGTGAATAAAAAGGTTCCTGATGACAGAATGATACAGCACAGAAGGTGGTCATTTGGCCCATTGTGCCTGTGCCGGATCACAACATCATCACGCCAGGGAAGTATCCAGCAGGCGCCAGATGATTCCCCACAACGTGTTGGATATCTGAAGAGGCAGTCAAGAGCAGGTAAATCTGGGAAATTGGGAGAAATAATTTGGTTGGGTGGGGAGAAAAATTATGGAAAAAATGAAAAAATATTTAGAAAGTCCTTGTGTAAATCACAAGCCCAGAGCATGAAATGCATATTTCTCTGTTTGGTGGTTAAAACAAACAAAATATATCGTTAAACTTCCCACTCCACGAGTTAACAAGACTCAGTTTTTCTGTGCATGGCTTAGAGAGAGAGAGAGCGAGAGAGATTTTGTTTGTGAAATCGGTATGGTGATGTTAAATCCAGCAGAAATACATTGCAGCAAATCTGCCATTACATAGCATCAACAGACACGTGATACTTTAATTTTTTTTGAAGGCATCAATAACTATCATATACATCTAAATTTGCCAATGACACCAAACTTGGGGGTGTGGCAAACAGTGAGGATGATACCAATTGACTGCAACAGGACATAGAAAGGCTAGCAGAATGGGCTGACAAGTGGCAGATGGAATTTAATACAGAGAAGTGTGAGGTGATGCATTTTGGCAGAAGGAACAGGGAGAGGCAATGTACACTTAATGGCATAGTTTTAAAGAGTGTACAGGGACAGAAGGACCTGGGAGTTAATGTGCATAGGTCCCTGAAGGTGGCAGGACATATTGAGAGAGTGGTTAGCAAAGCATATGGGATCTTGGGCTTCATAAATAGAGGTATTGAGTACAAAAGTAGAGAAGTTATGCTGAACTTTATAAAGCGCTGGTTAGGCCACAACTGGAGTATTGCGTCCAGTTCTGGTCACCACACTTAAGGATGTGAAGGCCCTTGAGAGGGTACAGAGGAGATTTACCAGAATGGTTCCGGGGATGGGGGATCTTAGCTACAAGACAGGTTGGAGAAGCTGGATTTGTTTTCATTAGAGCAAAGGAGGTTGAGGGGTGATTTGATAGAGGTGTACAAGATTATGATGGGTTTGGATAGGCTAGACGGGGAAAGGCTGTTCCCACTAGTTGATGGTACAAGAACTAGGGGACACAGATTTAAGGCTTTGGGCGAGAGATACAGGGGGGTTGTGAGGAAAAACTTTCTTACACAGCGAGTGGTGAGGACCTGGAATTCACTGCTGACGGAAGTGGTGGAAGCGGAGACACTCAATGTTTTCAAGCGGAGACTAGATAGGCACTTGAGAGAAATAAACGTGCAGGGCTACGGGGATAGAGCGGGGGAATGGGACTGACTGGATTGCTCTAGAGAGAGCCGGCACGGACTCGATGGGCCGAATGGCCTCCTTCTGTGCCATTATGACCCTATGACATCCCAACTATCGTGTTTTTGTGGACAGTCACCATACTGATATACGTGCCTGCTGATCCTTATTTTCTGCTGAGAATTAATATGGATTTACTCGCAAGTTGCTCCAAGAGTCACCGTTTCCTGGTTCCTTCACACAAGTGCCGCCATGCCACATGTTCAGTGGGAGCGATCACAGCAGTTCGATGGTGAGCCTAATAATGGGCCCATCTGACTTTGCAGCAGCTTTGTGGATTGGGGGTTATCCCAGGAAAAGCGAACCACCTACAGGTATTTGCTTTCCTTTTAAAAAGGTGATGATTGACAAAAAAAAAGTGCAGATGGAGCTGTGCAGTTGGAAGCATGATAACCGGTTAATATTTTCTCAAATCATTTTCCTGCAGGTTTGTTGCAGGTGCCAGAGGGATGAGCAAAAGTTGGAAGAGTTTTAGTTCTGTGTTGCTTTGAAATCTCTTGTGCACGTCAAGATGACTGATAATGATATATATTTTGGAAAGGAAGAGGGTGATAATCTTTGAAAGGTAATAATTCTGTGCACAAATGAAGGGCAGAAGACTCTTCCAGACTATAAAAGGGAGATAATCTTATACTATGGACCAGGTGGCGGTGTGGCAGTCCAGGATGATATGGAAAGTGTGGGGGGGGGGGGGCACTGGCGGGGGGATATATACATACATTTTAAGTCATTTACATGATGGTTTACATATTGAATATGGATATATAATCCTATACACTCATGCTAATTTTGTCTATTCTAGCTTAAAAAGTGAGGTGGCACCCAATACGAGCAGTGGTGCACTATTTAGCAACGTGTTCCTTTTTTCATTTGCACCTACACGTGTAAATAGTCGGTAGTCAACTGTCTGCGTTAGACAATGCATCTCTTGTCTCCTGAAAATGCATAAATAAAAAAGAAAATTTGGGGCTCGCAGTCCCCTTGAGAAATTACTAAGTCTGTCACTCCTACAAATTGTAGTTATGCAAATGACATGATCCAATAGAACTGCTAACACTCCAATTTAGGGAACTAATGGCCCGAAAATTAGACCTAATACGCGAGAGTACGCACTGTGTACTCTCGCGTATTAGGTCCTGAATTGCCGGTTTCTTGCATGCACTGCGCATGCGCGGGAAACCGGCACTTCGTGTATTGCAAAGGGGGTGGTTCCTAAGTGAACCGCGTGCGCGCTACAGGTTGTGCGCACGCAGTGCACTTAGTTTTTTTTTCAGGTTTGAACGCGCAGGTAAGTGGTGAAGATTTTACACATAAAGAAAGCAGGCGTAGGACCCCCTTTTAACAAGGTAAGTAGTTAATTAAGTGTTATTTTAAATTTTTTTCAACAGGTTTATCTTTTTTAGAGACTTTAAAGCAAGGTAAGTTTATTTTTATAATTTTTAAAAAGATTTTAAATTTTTCAAAAATTTAATTTTTTGTTTAAAGTGGTTAATTTATTTAACTATAGTTATTTTATTAATGTGATGGCTTTTTTTTTTAAATTTAATTGAGGTTAGCTGTTCTTTTGGGGGCTTGTAGTATTCATAGCTTTGACAGCCCTTGCTGTCAAAACTATGAATGAAAGATGGTGTGCTGCCATTGGCTCTAACTGAATCACGTGATCCCAGAGCTCGCACAAACTAATTGCGCCTCTGGGACACGCAAGCACTGCACGGTTGCAACAGGGAGAGGCCCTGAAACTGAAGTTCGTGTGGGCCCAAAACAAAAAGGTAGGCGCGGAGTGCGATATCGCGGGGAATCCTTACCCCAGCGGGAACCATCGATGTTTAATTTCTGGGCCAATGTGAAGTTAACAATTACACTTCAGCATCAAGAAACATATTTCTGTCGTGAACCCCAAGATAATCGAGAAATCTCTTTGGAGAAAAGCAGGTGAGTAATTATGTCACAGGCATAAAAGTTAAAATCTGCCTGCTATAAGGGATTAAACTTCTTAAATTATATTCAGAAGAGTATCAAAAATTGAAAAATAAGTCTGTTTACAGCAGATTCCAAAGACTCGTGGTTTGAAACTGGCACCAGGAGGAGGAGAGTGTTTCCCACTTAACACTGGAGGAAATTCACTTGCAACATTTAAATGGAATTTGCAGCTGTGGTTTAAATGAACTTGAGAGAAAAAAAGTTAGATTGAAAAAAGGAAATGCAGATTGGGGCACAGACAGAGTGGAGACCAGGAAGAGATAAAGCAGAGATTGCGGAGAAAGAGAACAACAGGAGCAAAACCACAGCAAACCCTGTGCAATGGATGATGCAATACCCGGTTTATAGTGGCTAAAGCAGCCTTGGACTTGTCCCAAAATCTGACACACATTTGGCACAATAATCTGCCCACACTCGCTAGTTCTGAATCATCACCAGAGTTAGAGGCCCAGCTCAGGTGGCAGGCTCAGAAAATGCCCATCTGCATAAACTTTCAATCAGACTCGAGTCCCAAATCCGTTATTCTGTGTACACTGGCTGAAGAAAATTAAGATGTGTACATTCTGCATTTAATTCCCACGTGTACAGCGTGTATACATGTGCACAGTATTGTTCTTTTTTAAAACCAATGATATATGAATAAGTCAAATTGTGCTTTTATTAAATGTTATTCTGGGTTTTTTAAATTGTTGATTTCTACAAATTTGTACATTTTACCATTAAATATGTTTATTACATCGAATTTACAGCACAGAAACAGGCTAACGCCCTTTTGAAAGATAAGATTGAGTCTGCCTCCACCACCCTTTCAGGCAGTGCATTCCAGATCTTAACCACTCGCTGCGTAAAAAAGTTTTTTCTTACGTCGCCTTTGGTTCTTTTGCCAGTCACCTTAGATCTGTGTCCTCTGGTTCTCGACCCTTCTGACAATGGGAACAGTTTCTCTCTATCTACTCTGTCCAGACCCCTCATGATTCTGAACACCTCTATCAAATCTCCTCTCAATCTTCTCTGCTCGAAGCAGAACAACCCCAGCTTCTCCAGTCTATCAACGTAACTGAAGTCCCTAATTCCTGGAATCATTCTCGTAAATCTTTTCTGTACCTTCTCCAAGGCTTTCACATCCTTCCTAAAGTGTGGTGCCCAGAATTGGACACAGTACTCCAGTTGGGCCCAAAGCAGTGTTTTATACAGGTTCATCATAATTTCCACACTTTTATACTCTATTTATGAAGCCCAGATCCCGTAAGCCTTTTTAAATGCTTTCTCAACCTGCCCTGCCACCTTCAACGATTTGTGCACACATACCCCTAGGTCCACAAACCCCTAGATCCACAAACAGGACTGCCCCGGTAGACCCATCGTTTCAGCCTGTTCTTGCCCCACGGAACTTATCTCTTCCTATCTCGACTCTATTTTTTCTCCCCTTGTCCAGTCTCTTCCCACCTACATCCGCGACACTTCCGACGCCCTCCGCCATTTTAACAGTTTCCAGTTTCCCGGCCCCAACCGTCTCCTCTTCACTATGGACGTACAATCCCTCTACACCTACATCCCCCACCAGGATGGCCTGAGGGCGCTCCGCTTCTTCCTTGAACAGAGGCCCAACCAGTCCCCATCCACCACCACCCTCCTCCGCCTGGCTGAACTTGTTCTCACATTGAACAACTTCTCCTTTGACTCCACTCATTTCCTCCAAATTAAAGGTGTTGCTATGGGTACCCGCATGGGTCCTAGCTATGCCTGCCTTTTCGTGGGATATGTGGAACACTCTTTGTTCCAGTCCTACTCGGGTCCCCTCCCTCACCTCTTTTTCCGGTACATTGATGACTGTATCGGTGCCATCTCCTGCTCTCGCCCTGAACTAGAAAATTTCATTCACTATGCTTCCAATTTCCACCCTTCCCTCACCTTCACATGGTCCATCTCCGACTCTTCCCTTCCCTTCCTCGACTTCTCTGTCTCCATCTCTGGGGATAGGTTATTGACTAACATTCACTACAAGCCCACTGACTCCCACAGCTACCTGGACTACACTTCCTCCCACCCCGCCTCCTGTAAGGGCTCTATTCCATTCTCCCAGTTTCTCCGTCTCCGCCACATCTGCTCTGACGATGCCACCTTCCATACCAGTGCTTCCGACATGTCTTCCTTTTTTCTCAACCGAGGATTCCCCTCTACTGTGGTTGACACGGCCCTCGACCGTGTCCGTTCTATCTCCCGCACTTCTGCCCTCACCCCTTCCCCTCCCTCCCGGAACCACGATAGAGTTCCCCTTGTCCTCACCTTTCACCCCACCAGCCTCCACATTCAACGGATCATCCTCCGCCATTTCCGCCACCTCCAGCGTGATCCCACCACCAAACGCATCTTCCCCTCACCTCCCCTTTCAGCATTCCGCAGGGACCGCTCCCTCCGCGACACCCTAGTCCACTCCTCTACCACCCCCAGCACCCCTTCCCCTTCGCCCGGCACCTTCCCGTGCAAGTGCAGGAGATGCTACACATGCCCTTATACCTCCCCCCTTCCCACTGTCCAGGGCCCCAAACACCCCTTCCAGGTGAAACAGCGATTTACGTGTACTTCCTGCAATTTAGTATACTGTATTCGCTGCTCACGATGTGGTCTCCTCTACATTGGGGAGACCAAACACAGATTGGGTGACTGCTTTGCGGAACACCTCCGTTCAGTCCGTAAGGGGACCCCGAGCTCCCGGTGGCCTGTCACTTTAATTCACCGCTCCACTCCCACTCAGACCTCACCGTCCTCGGCCTCTTGCATTGTTCCACGGAAGCTCAGCGTAAGCTCGAGAAACAGCACCTCATCTTTCGTTTAGGCACGCTTCAGCCCTCTGGACTCAACACAGAGTTCAACAATTTCAGATCATAACCACGGCCCCTATCACATTATCATATATATATATATTTTTTTTTTTCATCCACCCTTTTGTTTGGCCCCCTTTTTTTCTTCCCTCCCTGAAGCTGGCAGCTGTCCTTCATTCCGCCAGCGCATTTCACACTTCATCTAGCCTCAACCTGTCACATTACCACCTCCTCTCGCCTTGAATATCTCTTAATGTCTCTCAATGTCTCTTACTCTCTCCTGCCTTCTATACTACCACTGACCTTCCCCTTTGTTCTTTCATCCCCTCCCCCTTTTCCCAGCATTATACTTGCTTTAAATCTATTTCATTTCCTGCTTTTTTCCAGTTCTGACGAAGGTCTTCGACCTGAAACGTTAACTCTGTTTCTCTCTCCACGTATGCTGCCTGGCCTGCTGAGTTTTTCCAGCGTTTTCTGTTGTTACCCCTAGGTCTCTAAGTTCATGCACCCCCTTCAGGATTGTACTATTTAGTTTATATGTCCTCTCCCCATTCTTTCTACCAAAATGTATCATTTCACACTTTTCTGCATTAAATTTCATCTACCACATGTCTGCCCATTTCACCAGTCTGTCTATGTCTTCCTGAAGTCGATCACTCTCCTCCTCACTGTTCACTATACTTCCAAGTTTTGTGTCATCTGCAAATTTTGAAATTGCGCCTTGTAGACCCACATCCAAGTCATTAATATATATCAAGAAAAGCAGTGGTCCTAGAACTGACGTCTGGGGAACACCATTGTATACCTTCCTCCAATCTGAAAAACAACTGTTCACCACTACTCTCTCTTTCCAGTCACTTAGCCAATTCCGTATCCATGCTGCCACTGTCCCTTTTATTCCATGGGCTTCAACTTTGCTGGCAAGCCTATTATGTGGCACTTTGTCGAACACCTTTTGGAAATCCATGTACACTACGTCAATTGCATTACCCTCATCAACCCTCTCTGTTACCTCATCAAAGAACTCCATCAAGTTAGTTAAACACGATTTGCCTTTAACAAATTCGTGCTGGCTTTTCCTTAATTAATCCACACTTGTCCAAATGACTGTTAATTTTGTCCCTGATTACTGTTTCTAAAAGCTTCCCCGCTACCGAGATCAAACTGACTGGCCTGTAGTTGCTGGGTTTATCTTTACACACTTTTTTGAACATTTGCAATTCCCCTGTCCTCTGGCACCACCCCCATATCTAAGGAGGATTGGAATATTATGGCCAGTACCTCCGCCTCAATTCCTTCAGCATCCAAGGATGCATCTCATCCGCTCCTGGTGATTTATCTACGTTAAGTACAGCCAGCCTTTCTAATACCTCCTCTTTATCAATTTTTATCCCATCAAGTATCTCCACTACCTCCTCCTTTACTATGTCTATGGCAGCATCCTCTTCCTTGGTGAAGACAGATGCAAAGTACTCGTTTAGTACCTCAGCCATGCCCTCTGCCTCCATGCAAGCGTCTCCTTTTTGGTCCCTAATCGGCCCCACCCCTCCTCTTACTACCCTTTTACTATTTATATGCCTATAGAAGACTTTTGGATTACCTTTTATGTTGGCTGCCATTCTATTCTCATGGCACCTCTATTATTTCTTAATTCTAGCCATATAGATTCTGTCCTTGACCCCTCCAGGACATCTCCTCCCTCTCCAGCACTGTAACATTCTCCTTGACCAATACTGTCACACCACCTCCTATCTTTCCTTCCCTATCATTCCTGAACACTTTATAACCAGCAATATTTAATACCAAATCCTGCCCTTTTTTGAGCCAGGTCTCAGTTATTGCCACATCATCATATTTCCAGGTGGCTATTTGTGCCTGCAGCTTACCTACCTTGTTTACTATGCTTCGTGCGTTCACATAGACACTGTAAACCCATCTTAGACCATCCTGTATTCTCTCTTAGTTTGACCCCACCTAATACCTTACTATTTCTTACTTTAGTGCTCTCTGCCTCTCCCAATCCCTTGAGCACTTTATTTCCCCTTTCTTATGTTACATCCTGGTGTCCATCCCCCTGCCAAATTATTTTAAACCCTCCCCAACAGCACTAGCAAACCTCTCCGTGAGGATATTGGTTCCGGCCCTGTTGAGGTGCAACCCGTCCGGCCAGTACAGGTCCCACCTCCCCCAGAACCGGTCTCAAGGCCCCAGGATTCTAAGGTCCTCCCTCCTGCACCATCTCTCCAGCCACGCATTCATCTGCACTATCCTCCCATTTCTATACTCACTAGCGCGTGGCACCGGGAGTAATCCGGAGATTACTCCCTTTGAGGTCCTGCTTTTTAATCTCTTTCCTAGCTCCCTGAAATCTGCCTGCAGGACCTCATCCCTCTTTCTACCTATGTCGTTGGTACCGATATGGACAACGACCTATGACTGAACAATCACTGGAACTCAGTAAGACACTTCTCAAGGTGCGCTCGGGTCTGTCCAATAAGGGGCACTTTTTGAAAAAGCGATTTCACTGTATGACAACACATTACCAGAAACTTCACATGGACATTGGCTAAACCTTTCAAGTGCCTACCCTTGTGTGTTGTTAGTTGGTATGCTTGCAGTAGGATGAGGGTGAGTGTGAGGGGTGGCTAGTGAGATGGGGAAGTGATAAAGTAGATAGAGGGGGTTGGGTGGAGGTGTAAGGTAAGTTGGTGTCCTAAGGAGGTCTCTTTCGCCCTTGGAAGGGAAGAGAACCTCCCTGCGTGCTGTGACTCCTCCATAAGCATATGGAGGGAGTCATTGGAGAGCCTGGGTACAAGCGTTCACCTTTGTGCAGTGATTGTCAGTGTTTGCAGCACCTCAATGCTATCAAACACTGACAGAACAACTGTCAAATTCCATGTGGACGTGGTCCCTTTAAGGAAACCGGCTGCTGACGCGTCATCAAATGATGTCATCAGACCCGCTTCCTGTTGATTGGCCAGTAAGCTCGCAGGGCGGGCTTAACAAGGCCAATCAAGGGAAAATCACGTCTGCAGAGCGGATGCAGCTGGGAGCGGGACCGGAACCCAGCTGTCCTGCCTCCTCCATTAAATTCGCGGCTGTAGTCACTGTTGTAGCGTAGGAAACATAGGAGCCAATTTGCACTCAGCAATGTCCCACGAATAGCATTGAGATAATGACCAGATAATCTTTTTTTTTTTTAAAGTGATGTTTGTTGAGGGATAAATATTGGCTAGGACACCAGGTAGATTGACAAGTGCCATGGGATTTCTTACGTTCACCCGAGGGGGCAGACGGCAACTCAGTTTAACGTCTCTTCCTCACTGAAGTGTCAGCTTAGATTATGTGTTCAAGTCTCCAGAGCGAGACTTGAACCAACAACCTTCTGACTCAGAGACAAGAGTGCTACTACTGAGCCAAGGCTGACATCTTATCTTTTTGAAAGCAAAGGAGAAACAAGAGGATGTCAAGATTAAAGAAGATATAGCAGGTTGTAGATAGCTTTAGGCATGTGGCAAAACTGGAGAATGGGAGTGGGGTTTGGCAGCACTGGGAGAGGAGGCAATGGGGTACCAATTTAGGTTCACTATTTTGCGCAGAGGCAAATGCACAGAAATAACAGTAAATACTTTTAACTCACATGAACAGATTTAAGATAATTGGCAAAAAATCGATGGCGGGGGGGGGGGGGGATTGAGGAGAATTTTTTTTTATGCAGCAGCGTGAAAGGGTGGTGGAAGCAGATTCAATAGTAACTTTCAAAAGGGAATTGGATAAATACCTGAAAAAGACAAATTTGCAGGGCTATGGGAAAAGAGTAAGAGATTGGGACTGAATGGATAGCTCTTTCAAAGAGCAAACACAGACACGATAGGCCAAAAGATCTCCTTCTGTGCTGCATGATTCTATGAAAACAGGTACCCGCTGATAGCCAGTACTCAGAAAAAAGGGTGTTTTTTTGGAAGTGGGGAGTGGGCATTGGCACTCAAGGCAGAGGCAGTGAGAGGCTCCGGACAGGGAGCATTGGATGAGAGACTGGCTTTTGGACTTCTCAGATGGGTGTGTTATGGATAACAGCACCAGCTACCATGCAGACAGAGCTAAGAAGAATTTGCGGCAAGTATAATAAATACATTTTTTTTTCTTTCAAAAAGAGAGATATAGCATGATGGAAATAACAAGTCATATCAGCTTTTGAGCCAATTGGGAAAAAAAAGCCTCCTGCTCCTGTACAGATGCATCTTCTCCAGTTAATATCAGTGTTACAATTCATAATCCCTTCCCCGTGCCGTTCCTTGTTTTCACAGCTAGACTACAAGTTTCCACAAGTAGATGGAGTTACTTATGAACTGAAACCAGAATGTCAATTCTTCAACACGCATGGGTTAGCGTAAGCCTGAATCACGGTAAAATTGTTTACTAGAAAATATATGGAATGCCCTCCATGTTCTCATGTCATCTCTGCAGGCAGAAACTTACCATACCACTATAATACTTCATACAGGCTAAACTACTCCTAACTCCCCAAAGCCTTTCCACCATCTACAAGGCACAAGTAAGGAGTGTGATGGAATACTCTCCACTTGCCTGGATGAGTGCAGCTCCAACAACACTCAAGAAGCTCGACACCATCCAGGACAAAGCAGCCCACTTGATTGGCACCCCATCTACCTCCTTAAACATTCACTCCCTCCACCACCGGCGTACCGTGGCTGCAGTGTGTACCATCTACAAGATGCACTGCAGCAACTCGCCAAGGCTTCTTCGGCAGCACCTCCCAAACCCGCGACCTCTTCCACCTAGAAGGACAAGGGCAGCAGGCACATGGGAACACCACCACCTCCAAGTTCCCCTCCAAGTCACACACCATCCTGACTTAGAAGTATATCACCGATCCTTCATCGTCGCTGGGTCAAAATCCTGGAACGCCCTCCCGAACAGCACCGTGGGAGTACCTTCACCACACGGACTGCAGCGGTTCAAGAAGGCAGCTCACCACCACCTTCTCAAGGGCAATTAGGGATGGGCAATAAATGCTGGCCTTGCCAGCAACGCCCACATCCCATAAAAACGAATAAAAAAAAACTACTGTCCAAGTTTGTGTACAGACAAAATATATTTGCATCTAAATCTTTTCCCTTTTCAGATGCTGACAGACCTGTAGTGCATTGTTAACACTTTCTATTCAGATTTCCAGCATTTTCAGTTTTCCTCTTTTTACCTGCACCCATTTAGGACAGCTTCATCCCATTGAATATAACTGTGAGTATTGGTCACCTAGATGCTTTCTATTCTTGTCTTAGGGGGGTATTAGCACTGCCAGTTCCTGACATGTAGGTCTCGAGCAGGCAGCGGTAACCCCAGTTTCGCCAAATCCGGCCACTACAAAGGCCTGGGTAAAAGATAGATTTTTCTGGTGGCTGGGCTAGTGAATTGGCAAATTTGCGTTGGGGTTGCGACTGGCTGCGTGAGACCAACCCATTAGAAACCAGCAGTGTTAATGTCCCTTTAAGGCCAGTATAAAAACAGCTTTTGCCACAGAACAAAAGGAAGATTTTGCACAGACATCCAAAAGTGACAACTAGCCGAGGCCATTTCTCTTAAATTTGAGTTTACCCTAACTATCGAAAACTAACATAACAAAGGCAAATTCAAATTTCCATCACAATCTCAGCTGCCTGGGAGAATGAGCCTATTCTACATCCTTGTACATCCCATCATGAGGGAAGGAAAAAACAAGTGCACAGCATAGCATATTAGATAGAGTGAGGCACGGAACAAAACATGCTGCTCTGCATAATAGAGTCTCCCAATGAAAGTACAGTACCTATGAGGTTTAGAACTCTTATAAAACCATATTTCCTTGGACTTGGTAAAAGTAATACCTTGAATGTGCTGCACTGGAATACAGAAAGACATAGGATTACATAGGATATACGGCACAGAAACAGGCCATTCAGCCCAACCAGTCAATGCCGGCGTTTATGCTCCATTCAAGCCTCCTCCCGTCTTTCCTCATCTAAATCTATCAGTATAACCCTCTATTCCCTTCTCCCTCATATGCTTGTCCAGCCTTCCCTTAAATGCATCTATAGTTTTCGCTTCAACCACTCCCTGTGGTAGTGAGTTCCACATTCTCACCACTCTTTGGGTAAAGAAGTTTCTTCTGAATTCCCTATTGGATTTCTTGGTGACTATCTTATATTGATGGCCTCTAGTTATGCTCTTCCCCACAAGTAGAAATATTCGCTCTGTATCCACTCTATCAAAACCTTTCATAATTTTAAAGACCTCTATTAGGTCACCCTTCAACTTTCTTTTTTCAAGAGAAAAGAGACAAAGCCTGTTCATCCTTTCCTGATATGTATACTCTCGCATTTCTGGTATCATCCTTGTAAATCTTCTCTGCACCCTCTCCAGTGCCTCTATATCCTTTTTATAATATGACGACCAGAACTGCACGCAGTACTCTAAGTGTGGTCTAACCAAGGTTCGATACAGGTTTAGCATAACTTCCCTACTTTTCAATTCTATCCCTCCATAAATAAACCCTAGTGCTTGGTTTGCTTTTTTTATGGCCTTGCTAACCTGTGTCGCAACTTTTAGTGATTTGTGTATTTGTACTCCGAGATCCCTACAATTATACACTTGGTAAATCAGATGTGGAAGCAACCAATGAATTAATCAGCCTCAGTTTTTTACCACATACAGCCTTGTGAATCAATGTCCTAGAAACACAGTCCACTATAGAATCATAGGAATTACAGCAGAGAAGGAGGCCATTGCAACTGCAGCAGTGCTCTTCAACTGGAGTTATCTACTCTAACCCACTTAGCCGTTTATGTTCTTCCTTTTCTAATATTTATCCAGTTCCCTTTTAAAATGATGTTATAGTGTCTGTCAGTGTTCCATGTTCCAACAAACCTCTAAAAAAAAGTCTTACAGTTTTTCAGCGATGGTAACCTCTCACTACCAATTCACCAACCAGTGGAAACAGTCTTTCACTATTTATCCCCTCCAAACCAGTTAGTTTTGGAAAAACTCCAAAAAGTTGATCGCCTGCACTAATTCAAGTTACATCAACTCCAAACAGTAAACAATACACAGCTCAGAAGCACTTGGAAATATATCGCGGTTCCTTCATCGTCGCTGGGTCAAAATCCTGGAACTCCCTCCCTAACAGCACTGTTGGAGTACCTTCACCACACGGACTGCAGCGGTTCAAGAAGGCGGCTCACCACCACCTTCTCGAGGGCAACTAGGGATGGGCAATAAATGCTGGCTCTGCCAGCGACGCCCACAACGCATGAACGAATAAAAAAATAATACAAACATGCACCGCTGTCTAACCTTACCAGAAATATTGTTCACTTCAAATGTATGGATTTTACTGTTAACTTTACAGGAACAGTGCTGTTGAATTGATAAAGTATCCCACTCTAAACAGAACTTATAGGTGGCGATAACTCTGCTTATTTGTATTGTTGGAATATATGGAAACAAATCAGTTTGGAAGAAACTTCACCTAGCTTCACTATAGGGCAATAAGAGTATTTATCATTGCACCTACCACCACCGCACATTTATATAGTCCTCTTATAGTAGAACAGAACTCAGAGCACTTTACAGGTGGGAAGAAGGGGACAATGAGCAGGAAGAGAAGAAACTGGGAGTGGAGAGAAGAGAGTCAAGGAACAGTTGAAGATCGTCTTTAAAGAGGGTTTTGAAGTTAGGGTGAGTAGAAGCAAAGCAAAGTGGTTTCAGAAAATAAATCCAGAGGGCAGGGGTGAATCGAATGACTACTCTTAGTCACCAGGGAAGAACTTGCATCATCTGTGGCTATTTAAAAAATAAAGACAAATGGTCAAATCCATTCTTTCATCTGAGGAATGGACTTTGATTAACAACCCTTTTTAAACTAGAAACAAGTGCTGACAACATTAGCAAGCAAATGATTACCACATTCCTATGACACTCTCCGTCCACTATTAATGACAGTATTACCTGTAAAAAATAAATGGGTTAATGTCTGCGATAATATAGCAGACAGAGGAATGTCCTTTTTAAAAAAAACTTTTTGTGCTCGTCAAGGTGAGGGATGTTAATGCTGTGGAATGCAATGCTTTCCAGCACCCCCAGGTCAGGTATGACACATCCCAATACAGAATAAACTCCCTCTGTTTTGTCCCAACAATGTACTTCAACTGCAACCTCAGAAGAGCACCACCAACAGAAGCAGTGTTGCAGTTTTTCTACTTAGCACACCAACCATTCTTAGGCCTGTCGGAATGACACTGTCATTAAAGCAATGTTGTTTTCAATCAACTTCCCAATGACCCAAAGTAACACTGTTGTGCCATATCAGTATTTCTTTGCTTTGTTCCATTCAATGGCAAATTATAAAGAACACTCTAATGATATTCTAATATGGTCTTATTTCACAGCCATCCCATGTGAGTTATATAGGGGAAAAAATTGGGTTGCTTTGTGCCTCCAGTTAGCTCCCCGAGGGGGCGATAACGTGGCGCAAAGCACCTAGCGCCCGGGCGCAGCACTGCTAACACCTCCCGCGAAATTCAGCAGGTTAGCGGCGGTGGTAGCCGGTAGCGCCCTGCGGCGCCTCCGGCGATGACGTCAAGCGCCGTGCACAGCGCCCCGCTCCAGCCGCAAACTTCGGTCTCGCCCCCTGACCTACTGCCGGACGCTATGTCCGACAGGGTACAGGGTGTTGTGTTTGCGGCCGCGGCCGCGCAAATTAAAGGGCAGGTGCCGGGCGGCCATTTTTTTTGGACCGCTTGCCAGCACCTGTTCCCTCTCGCCTCCTCCTGCGGGGTACCGGCCGCGATCGGTCGTGCCGGGCTCTTTTGCTGGAACCCCGCTCCCCGGTGCTCCAGCAGGGCCCCTCCCCATTAATCGGGGAGGGAAGCCTGTAATACCGCAGCGCTATGTGCCGACGTGCGTGGTAATGTTGCACGTAGTGCTGCGATATTGAATGGTGGCGCCCCAAGAGGGAGGGGGAGCGCTTCCAGTAGTGCCCCGCCTCCTGCTTGGGGCGCTACCATTCAACTTCCGGCGCGGGGGTGCTAACTTTTGGGGCGCTAAAAGTAGCGCCCTGGTGAAGTTAGCGTACCAAAGGGGGCGCGACCCAATTTTTCCCCCATAGCCTTTCTTCCTCATGAAATACATTTAGATAACCAACACGAAAGGTATTGGCTTCTATTCATACAGTTCAAATTGCACACTTGCTTTTTGTTGATCGTGATCAATTTTTGTGAGGCAGAGGTCCCCACACATATGCTCTGTTCCTCTACCAGTGGATTTCCCCTCAATACCGCCACTTTACTATTAGAGGCCACTTGTTCAGCCACTGCAGTCCTGCCGTGTAGAGTCCACTCCCCAGTTCCTCCAATCTTGCGACTTCCCTCCCAGCTTTCAAAATCCTCGTCAAAACCCTCCTCTTTGATTACGCCTTGGTTTCCTGCCCTAGCCTCTCAGTTTCCCCTCTGCTCAACGTTCATGGTATCCTTTTCCTTCTAGTTTTACAGTGTTCTCAGGACATATTCCTGTGCATGAGGAGAGCTTATACAAATGCAATTTCTGTAACACTAGGGTGAAGTACTGATGGTTACAGATTAGTCACTGGTGGTTGGAGCAATTTGAGGGATGAATTAAAACCCACACGTAAATAAGAGCATTGCACAACATAAAAGTGCAACTTTTTCTGTAGTGTTAGTACCAAATACACTGAAGCAGCCCAGTGACAACACTGGTTTACAAACACTTTCTTTTATGAAAAGGTGAAATTGGATGCACTTAAAGCTAAAGAGAATCACCGCTGATCCACAAGTTAAACTTTTCTCAGACAAATGCAGGAGCTAAATATACTCATTGCTGTGTCCCCTGCCATCCTATTTTAAGTGATTATGTTTTTGCAGCTGATTTCTGTACTCACGTTACTGGATGCCTGCTCTCTGTCCCAGATTTTCCAGCTTTGAAATTGGCAAGAACCCAGGCTAAAAAGCAAGGGTCAAAGTATCACAAGTACACAAATTCCATTGTACTGAAATGGATCAGCACCATGAAATGTAAATAACTTAAAAATAGATGAAATAACGAGTGTATTTCTAAAAAGAAAATGCACAATAGATATGTTCAACATTTATATATTGTCGTTGGGTGTTTCACTATATTAAGAGGTGCTTCACAAGAGGAAACTAAACAAACAATGAGTAATGCTTGCGGGAGTGGGGGGAGAAAAAAACTAATTCATGGGACATGCTCAAAATATACAAACGAGGTAAGTTTTTAAGGGGGCTTGTGAAGATGAGGAGTAAGCATAGCAAGATAGACAGCTTAGGAAGAGTAGTGCAGGGCAAGTTGGCTTAATGGTCTGTCCTGATGATAGGATGCGGGAAGGAGGGGAATGCACGTGTTAAAAAAAATCAAGAGCGCAGAGTACAAAGCTGGGTCATAAGCCTGGAGGAAGTTGCAGAAGGAGAGTGGACCAAGGCAATTGAGTGATTTGTAAAACAACAGTGAGAATTCAATGCACTACGGATGGGAACCCAGAGGTGGCTGGCAAGGACAGAAGTGATAAATGAGGACTTAGTACAGGATAGGATGCAGTGATTGAGTTTTGAGCGAGTTAAATGTTATGTCAGATAGAGCTAAGGAGGCTGGCTTAGTGGAGAGTCTAGAGTCAATAAGAGCATGGATATGGTCAGGACAGTCAGGAGAATATATGAAGGTGGAAATTAGCAGTCTTGGTGATGGACCATCTATGGAGTTTGAAACTCAGCCCAGGGGCAAACAGGTCACTGAAGCTGCACATCATTGCAACTTTAAAATGGGAATCAAAAAGTTTTTTTTTTTATAAAGAACATCAGTAAATAGCTCAGTATAATACTGGGCCAAAAATTCGGCACTTGCCGGGTGAGTACGCGCTGTGTACTCACCCGTAAGGCCTCCTGAAGTGCCGGTTTTCTGCATGCACTGCGCATGCGCGGGAAACCGGAACTTCCGGTCTCGTGAAGGGAGCGGTTCAGAGGTGAACCGCGTGCGCGGTAGAGGCTGCGCGCACGCAGCGAACTTAGGTTTTTTTTCAGGTTTCTACGGGAGGGTAAGTATTGAAGAACCTGCGCTTTTAAAAAGGAGGCACAGGACCTGTTTTCAACAAGGTAGGTGGTTAATTAATTACAATTTAAAAATTTTTTCAACAGGTTTATCTTTTTTAGATACTTTAAAGAAAGGTAAGTTTATTTTTAGCACTGTTAAAAAGTATTTTAATTTTTTCAAAAATTTTAATTTTTGTTTAAAGTAGTTAATTTATTTAACTTATAGTTATTTTAAAAATGTGATTTAAAAAAAAAATTTATTTGAAGTTTAGGTGTTGTTTTGGGGCCGATTTCAATTCATAGATTTGACAGGTCTTCCTGTCAAATCTATGAATGAAAGATGGTCTGCTGCCATTGGCTCTCCATGGCCCACGTGATCCCAGGGGACGCATCACACTAATTATGCCCCTGGGATACACAAGCACTGCGCGCCGGCAGTTGGGGGAGGCCCAGGAGCTGAAGGCCCCGTGGGCCCAGAGGTCAACGGCAGGCGCGGTAGGTAGGTGCGTGTGCGATCCTTGCACCCGCGGGAAGCCAGGGAGCCGAATTTCTGGGCCAATGAGTTTCACTCTCACAGAACTTTCTAAAATAAGATGCATCCAAATCAGAAGCGCAACACTAAGTTGTTCCATTGCTGACCTTTAACCCATCGACGATAGAAGGCTATAATCATTGTGCTGTGAATTTGCGACTTGTTTAGTACCTATAGATGTACATAGTAACAAGCGAGCAATAGCTGGTCTAAATTGGACGGTTCTGAATACCTTCAGACCGGCTCCACAATATGGAAAACAGATTGGAAAGAACAATCTGAAGAATGAGATGCAGCTCGTCAAAAGCTGTTAACAATTATTGTTCTTCAGAAATTTTACATTTAGAAACCTAAGTAAGTCAACAATTTTGATCATTTACCAATCCTTCTTCAAGATGAATTGGGGGGGGGAGCTTATTCCTATCAACTCTAATCTTTCGTACTTGCGCATGTGCCTTCTGGAACTTCTTGTTTTACATAAAAAGATAATATTTGGACCATGATGGTTTAATAGGGGTGCTAGCCTCCATTACAACTTGGCAGATGAAACAGAGAGAAATCTAAAAACTCAGAAGCAGGCTTGATTTACTGCTGCCAGCTGCTGTAGTTCAACAATTCCATACAGCACAATGTGAATTACAACAGGCTTCATTTACACGTAAATTGCATCTTCAAACCAAACGTGACCTTGATTAACTGATGCTACGTTCTGTGCTGTACTGCAGAAAGATGAGCAAACCTAAATTAAAATCAAAAACAGTTCAATTTGTTAATTAGAATTAATCATAGAAAAGGGCAGCATTGTCTTCAAAAATTAACTGGCATTTACTAGAGGTTAATAGTTTTGACTTTTACACCATTTAAAAACTCAAGGACAAAAGATTATGCATTTTTAAAGAAAGAACATGCATTTATAGAACGTCTTTCATGACCTCAGGCTGTCCCAAAGCATTTCACAGCTAGGTGAAAAGCTTTTGAAATGTAGGGGGCGATTTTCCCAGCCCCGAGGAGGCGGGTTTGGAGGCGGGACAGTTGGGAAAATCGCAAAAAGTGAGCACGGGTTCAGAACCCACCTCTGCGCAATTTTGCCAGAGGCGGGTTTGATGGGTGCGATTCGGTCCCGCCTCCATCAGTCGGGAGAGGTAGTTAAGACCCTTAAATCGTCGTTAAGGGCCTCTATAATCCTATTTTGATAGGCCTTTGTTATTTTGCCACATTTTGCACGACCCTCCTAAACCTCGCCAGCTGATCCTGGCGGGTTGACAAGTGGGTGGCCTCCTCACAGCTGCAGCTCCACCATTAAAACAGAGCTTTCATCAGGGAGCAGTTGCAGGTGGCAGAACTTTTGTTCCACAGGTCTTTCAGCACTTTTAGCAGGCCTACCGAAGTCGGAGGTGCTGCAGCTTCTATCTCTCAACTTTGGGACCTCCTTGGAAGACCCTCTCCCTGCTTGGAATGAGCGTTTCCCCAACGGAGGTATCTGCCAGCAGCATGGGAACCATTTATTTCCTTTCATCAGGGACCTCAGATTCGGATGAGGAGCAGCCACGGCAGCAGCAGAACCAGGCAGCTCAGCAGCAACAGCAGCAGGAGCCCCAACCTCCTGCTCACCCACCTGATGGTGCACAGGGCAGAAGGCGCCAGCGCATGGCAGCACCTCGCCACAGGAGATACCCCCCTCTCAGGGTTTACAGACAGAGGATGAGCAGCACTGCCAAAGGAGGCTGAGAGTTTCACGAGAGGTTGTCGGAGACATCTGCGCACTGCTGCACCAACACCTGGAGCCCAGAGGAACGGGTGGACACCCCTTACCAGTGGCTGTCAAAGTCACCACCGCACTCAACTTCTTTGTCTCAGGCTCCTTCCAGGGATCATCAGCAGACATCAGTGGCATCTCCCAGTCAGCCACCCACAGTTGCATCACGCAGGTTACCGATGCCCTTTTCGCAAAGGCGCACAATTACATCCACTTCTCAAGGGATCAAGCAAGTATAACCGCGCGTTCAGTTGGCTTTGCAAATATGGCAGGCTTGCCAATGGTGCAGGGCGTCATAGACTGCATACATGTGGCCCTTAGGGCACCCCATCACAACCCAGCTATCTTTGTCAACCGCAAGGGCTTCCACTCCCTCAACGTACAGCTGGTGTGTAACCACAAGAAGGAGATTTTGCATGTTTGCGCCAAGTTCTGTGGTAGTTGCCATGACTCATACATCCTGCGGAACTCTAGTGTTCCTCCACTCTTCAATCCGCCAAACCAACTTGACGGATGGCTCCTTGGTGACAAGGGCTACCCCCTGAAGTGGTGGCTAATGACGCCGATCAGGAGGCCAGCTAATGAGGCTGAGGAGCGCTACAACGCCAGCCACATTTCGACCAGGTCCATCATCGAGCAGACCATTGGCTTGCTGAAGATGCGATTCCGATGCCTTGACAGATCAGGTGGAGCCCTGCAGTATTCAGCAGCCAGGGTCTCCAGAATGGTCGTGGTCTGCTGTGCACTGCACAACATGGCACAGCGTCGTGGCTTGCAGCTTCCTGATGAGCAAGTGGCTCAGTTCATAGCCTCCTCAGATGAGGATGATGAGGAGGAGGAGGACGACGACCGTGCGGCGGCGCATCTACCAGCAGCAGCAGCAGCACGCGAGCACATGGCTGCCCGTGATGCAAGGGATGCACTCATCCTGGCCAGATTTGCATAGGTTGCCCATTGTGGCAAATGTGTTTGGCTCCTTCTTAACACGATAGACAATGGACATGACTCTCTGGCCTCCTTTCACTCTGACCACCAACCTAACCACGCAAGTGTCGCGGAGCCCGCAATGTGGAGCTGCCTAAGCCGAAATAACAGATGCCATCACGCCAACAGTTTGCCATCACTTAATTTTAATACATTCACACAGGGATGGCATTTCATCAATAAACAGAAACAATCACCCAATCTGCACGTTATATCCCTTGCAAGCTGGACCCACACAGCCTTAGTTTCTTTGGGAGGTCTCTTCCTCCCAGATGAGGGGAAGAGCACCTTCCTGCTAGCTCTCGCCCCCTCAACCAGTATACCCAACGCCTCATCCGAGAACCTCGGGGAGGCCCTTGCCTTGGAGCTGGCCATTCTTCAAGGAGATAAAAGTTTGGAGGTGGTGCACCATCGACCAAAAACCAGTGGAATGAGCCAAGGCAGCAAGCAGCCCTTAAATGAAGCTGGATAAGTGACGTCAGCAGAGGCGAGTTTCAGTCCCAAAAGACTAATTGGCCCAGGGGAACCCACACCTCTGAAAGTAACTGGCCAATTAGGGGAAAATCGCAAATTTTTCCCACCTCACAATGGAGGCGGGTTTGGAACCCACCCAAACCGAAAACCCACCTCCAATGGGAAAATCACCCCCGAAGTTACTGTTGAAATGTAGACAAGCACAGCAGCTAATTTGCACAAAGCATGGTCCCATAAACAACGATGAGATAATGACCAGATCTGTTATTTTTGGTGATGTTGGTTGAGGGATAAATATTGGCCAGTAACCTAGAAGAACTCCCCTGCTCTTCTTCGAAAAGTGCCCTTTTACGCCCACCTAAGGAGGGCAGAGGGGCCTCGGTTTAACATCTCATCTGAAAGATGGCAGCTCTGACAGTGCAGCACTCCCTCAGTACTGCATTGAAATGTCAGCCTAGATTAGTGCTCTGGAGTGGGGCTTGAATCTACTGCCTTCTAACTTAGAGGCAAGAGTGCCACCACTGAGCCAAGGTTGAAACCTTTATATAGCACCATATCTCATTTCTCAGAAACACTGAATGACTTTGAAATGTACTGTAGGCAAGTACAGCAGGAATTTTGTGCACTAAGTTTTCATAAACAGCAATAAGATGAGTGACCAGATATTCTGGTTTTGGTGTGAGGTGAAGGAGAAATGTTGGTCAGGACAGTGGGAGAACTCCCTGATCTTTAAAGAAAGAATTGAGAATTAAGGAAGAAAAATAGAAAACTGAAAGTGTCAAGTGGATTAAGGGGTCACATGACAAATATCCACTATCCTTTCACTGCCACTAGATGTCTCTACCATGCTTTGTAATCCCAGGCTCACCATCTCGTGAAAAATGCCGCACCAGCATTTCATTTTCTGAATTGAAACCAGTGATTTCGACAACCATTTATTTATAAGGTGCAACTGTTCAAACATGCCAAACATTTGTCCCTGAATTTGATAGTAAAAGTATAACAGGAAAATGGTTTGACATCAAACATTTTAAAATCCTACGTTAAAAGTACTTCAGAAATGAGCATATTTTTCTGTCCCTAAAGCCTGCTGCAAAAAAATGCCACCTAGTTTGTATAACAAATGTTGCAGCCAGCATTACTAGGGTTAATAACATGCATTGTGCCATTGAGATCTGGGGTGAAAAATATTAATTTAGAGTGAAAAACAGCCCAATAGTGTGAATTAGAAAAGTCTCGAGGCTATTCAGGAACTCTGTAATTGCTTACTACAGATGGCCTCAATTAATGACATCAGTCCAAGGGACAACAAATGAGCAATGGAGGGGTCAGGAGAAGTCTAATCTCTCATTCCGCAGGCCTCTCAGTCGTGGGGCTCCCTATGATGCAAAACATATTTCCCAATGAAAATACACAACACCACCCAAAATCAATTCTTTACTCCAACATTCTCTATTTTTTTCAGTTGATCTGTACAAGTTATCTCAAGCTCCCAAATGCTGGTCTGAATGAATGAATGTAAATGTGATGGTTCAGAAGCTACTTTTAATCTGCACGAGGCCCATGCTAGTAACACTGCCTGACGTGTGGAACTAGGGTCTTCCCGATACCCATCTTAGCAAACCTCGACACATTCAGTGTAAGTCGGCTGCACAAAACGAGGTCACCAGAAGCCGACAGCACCAGCACAGGCCTTAGTGCAATGTAAAAGCAGCTTTAGTCAAGAATTTCTTCTAAATGTCTTATGTGTTTTTTTATCCGGGGGAGGGGATTGCAAGAAAGAGGTTGCTTGGAGCAGACTAGAGGCCTAATGATGGTTGGTGAGCCAGGAGATATAGGAGCTGAATGGCATGAGAGTGGCAGATAGGTGTGGGGTCAAAATGGTCGAGAGTGGCAAAAGAATGGGGATGGTGAGGGAGAGAGTAGTGGGAAAAGAAGATTTAAAAAAGCAACGCACGAGAAGAAGGGTCTCACGACAATAAGAGAGGCAATACTCTTTGCTGCTGGGTCCAATTTTTTTTAAGAAAGTAGTTGCTGAAAGAATTTTGAAATGAGTGAATTTTGAATTCTACGGTTGTTGTGAAACTTACGAGATGAGTTCTTGGTGGGGTATTGGAGCTTGATGTGTTGGGAGTTGGGAAGACCACTTGGTTGTGTGTTAAAATCAGCCAAAGATAAGTAGGAAAAATTGGGTAAGATAGACAAGAGTGATCGAGAAGCATGACTATAAAGTGCTACAGAAAATTTACAGGAAGTGTTACACTTACAGTCGTGTGTGCTGCACACAAGACTTTGATTATATAGATATATCTAGATTTTAAAAAGCTGCAGATTTCCACTGACCCTGTACTTGACTAGTGACACAACACACAGCACATGCAAAAGATTGTAAAGAAAAATTACAACATGTGAACAATAGTTACCAATGCAATAGTTATCACAGCTCCAGTTCAGAAGAACCCAGCTAAAAATGACTGGCTATTTTTTAAAAAATTATTGTTTTGCATCTGTAACAAAGTGTGACACTTTGAAGTGCATATGGGAGTGTGACAGACAAGTGCTGGACACTGAACTTTAGATTTAGGCAGGAGTCAAAGTTAAGGTTTCATAACTACAAGTTGACAAAAAACGCTGGTCTACAGTAAAAAAAACGAATTCACATTCCAGTTACTTTGTGGCAATGACATGATGCAGCTTTTACACACACAATGGCCCGAAAATTAGACCTAATACGGGAGATTACGCACTGTGTACTCTCGCGTATTAGGTCCCGAAGTGCCGGTTTCCTGCATGCACTGCGCATGCGCGGGAAACCGGCACTTCGGGTATTGAGAAGGGGGCGGTTCCTAAGTGAACCGCGTGCGCACTACGGGTTGCGCGCACGCAGCACACTTAGTTTTTTTTTCAGGTTTGAACGCGCAGGTAAATGTTGAAGATTTTACACATAAAGAAAGCAGGCGTAAGACCCCCTTTTAACAAGGTAAGTAGTTAATTAAGTATTATTTTAAATGTTTTTCAACAGGTTTATCTTTTTCAGAGACTTTAAAGAAAGGCAAGATTATTTTTATAACTTTTAAAAAGAATTTAAATTTTTTCAAAAATTTAAATCTTTGTTTAAAGTGGTTAATTTATTTAACTATAGTTATTTTATTAATGTGATGGCTTTTTTTTAATTTAATTGAGGTTTAGCGGTTCTTTTGGGGGCTTGTTGTATTCATAGTTTTGACAGCTCTTCCTGTCAAAACTATGAATGAAAGATGGTGTGCTGCCATTGGCTCTAACTGGCCCACGTGATCCCAGAGGTCGCATCGCACTAACTGCGCCTCTGGGACACGCACACACTGCGCGCTGGCACCAGGGAAAGGCCCAGGAACTGAAGTTCGTGTGGGCCAAAACCATAAAGGCAGGCGCGGAGTGCGATATCGCGGGGGATCCTTACCCCCGCGGCAACCATCGAAGTCCAATTTCTGGGCCAATATCCATCAGAGGCATTTAGTGAAAATTCCTGCTACTCATTCCAAACACATCCAGAACTCTTCAGCACAAACCAGAAACATATTTATGCGAGTGCCGTTCCCAAGTACGGGCTGGTGTCAGAATGCTTTCACTGGTCTACCACTGACACTCTCAAGCTTAGCACACAAGTGTTTCTCTCCCCCGCTCCTCCCCACAACCCCTTTCCTGAAGGCAGCAAATGCTAGTTGGGGTAGGATTCCATAGGTTTTGGGGAACATCAGGTAGAGTGCCCAAGAGGCATTCACCATGTGCAAGTTTAAAGCAAATGTCAGCGGGCTACTTGATTAGGAGGGAAATCACTGCTGAGCCTGACCTTGTCCTCACCCAATGCCCACATACGCAAACTTTCAACAGGAGTCACAGAATAATGATAAGCAGCAAGAACTCGGGCTGATTTTTTTTTCCTTTGCTTCCTAACCCAAGGTACGGAGGCCAATTGTAACACTCCCACCACTGCCCTGGCTGAGATCAGCTAATTCAGTAGAGATTGGGGATTAAATCCGCGACTTGTGTGATCCCTATGAATGAATTGTTCAAAGTCTTAATCATGTAAACCATATGGAGTCTGCTAGAACACATGCATTAATTTGAAGCCCAGATACTTACCTGGAATGGCACCATTTTTTAAATATATATATATTTTTTTAAAGAAGGCCCACAAAATGTTCTCTCTCATCAGCCTGCAACATCCTGAAAGACAGGGAGGTGACTTCCTCTCTGATCTGTACCAGTACCATCATTCAACTGGTAATGGGGCAGAATGCCTTGGCCTATTAATAAATAGCAGAGCTTACTGGGAGCAACTGTTCTGTACTGGACAGATTCGGAAGAAGTCTGAATAGTTCCTAATAGGTCCAAACAAAATTGAAAAGTTGGTTTGCTGCTCGTTGCAAACACGTCCAAATCTCTTCAGCACAAACCGGAAACATATTTACAGGATTGATAAACAGAAATTAAGTTGTACGATTTGTATCTAACATCTGTTTGCAGGCTGCAAATACTTTTATGAACATACTTATGCAAAAAAGTATGGCAATAAAAAAAAAGAATCATTCTGCAGAATCGCTCACACCGTGACACCTGCTACAGTTATAACAGAATGAAGCACTCAGCTCACCATGGCTAAAATCTTCCGTTTCCTTACCTGCTCCCCAAGCGCAACTTCTTTTCATAGATTACTCCATATTATCCATTTCATAGCTTCCGGGCTTGCATCCAGAAGCAGCTCTGACCACAAGACTCTTCACTGCCTTTGCCAATGCGGCTGTGTGGCCACCTAGTGGGGACTGAAGTGTGACCAGTAGTCGAACCCCTGCCAATTTCTCCTCCTTTCCATTGGATATACACCCTTGATTCTGCTCAGATCTGCGCGAGACAAGATCAGCATCTCACCATCTGGGACAAAGCCAGAGTATGAATCTCAGCCATGGCTGATGTTTGAAACCAGATCTCCCAGTTCATTGAGTGCCGTGTAAATTCACTGTGCCACCCAATGATCACCAATTTAAATGCAGCAGGGTCAGTCAGGGAAGTAGCTTTCACATCATCGTCATCGCTGAGGGTCTTGCACAGAATATACTTCAACCACTGTAACACTTCCAACTGACACTGGGGTGGGAACTTTTTACAAAATGGCGGGTACATAACTATCTTGTCATGTAGCACGTGCATGAGTAGCTCCATTAAAAAAAAACCTTCAAGTTCTTCTCTTCATTTAAAGTCAGTCATGGCGCCTAGGTAAGTGCAAAATTGTGTATTGTGTACATGTTTCACACTAGTGGAATAAGATCAAGCCTCCCAAGCGACAGCTTCTCCTGCTTTCTTGGTAGACATTTGCCAAACTGAAACCAGAATCTAGGAACTCTTCCAACCAAGAACAGTGTGCATCAATTTTGTAGAAGTATTCTGAAATAATTAACTTTGGATTTTGTTAGAATGCCCTGCCAAACCGAAAATCTGGCACTGCAGCTTATGGTTAGACTGAAGTCAAGCTGATGGAATACTGCCAATGTACATTTTACAATTCCAATGGTGCAGTCCAAGAGTTAGATTCTCAAACTCATTTTCAATTCATTTTTCCCAATGGAATTATTTTTTCTTTCTTGTACTTGTTAGAAATAAAAATAAATAAACAACCTATAATCCTAACGCATTATGGGCCATTTCACAAATTAAAGACTCCATGGTCTCTGCAAATAGTCCAAATTACTTAACTATCAACTTGAAGAGAATATATATTGTCTGAAAATGATAAATGTCATTGTTACAAATAAGGTAATGTAATAAGGAGTAAATGTTAAAGTCTGGATAATAGATAAATACCGTACTTAAATACAGGCTGCGCATTTTAAGCACAATAAACAGTTACAGTTTGATATGCAGCCTATAGGAGTTATTGATCATTTTTTTCTCCTGGGAGTTGGGTTCAAATTCGTGTAGATCCTAGATGCAGGTAAATATGTTATTTTCAGTACTAATAGATTTTGACTCAGGAAAAGAAAATCACAAAGCATACATAATATTGGCAAAAATAAGAGTCGTCAGTCAGGGTTGCTTCCATTAAAGCAGAACGGCATGATGCTCCTTATAATAACATTACAGAAATTAATAACTCAACTAAATATATTTGTACAACATAGTGAACCAGTGTATGAACAAAATATCTCATGATTGAGTTAACAATCTAGATCTATTATGTGGGAATGGAATTCTGGTTCAGTAAAGGAACAATGCATCACAAATGAATGTTAGTTGGGCTGTTTAAGCAAGTTTAGTATCACAGTACGCAACAAGCCTTTAAATGTCATCTACAATGAAGCTTGATGCCATCTAAAACCGTATGTAAGCTTAATTTTCTTTTGCAGAGGTATAGGAGTAGAAATGGTTGGTGGGGGGGGCGGGGGGGGGAGAATTGGACTTTAAAATGACACCTTGCTGAGAGAAAGCTGCTCCATGACATGTTGGTGAAGTGGAGAGAAGTGTGTGGGACACCCAGTTGTTTATTATTTCTGCACAGAGATGATAAAGTGGTGACAGAATATTGTACGAGTCAAAATATTTTACTTAGGAGGAAGGGAATGCTGAGTATGAACCACAAATAGAAGCCCCGATATTAATGGGAGGTGGGGAGGGAGTGGGGGGGGTGGGCTGCAGTTTTGCAGTCGGGAAGACCGGGTTTTCCTCAGGTCCTGCCAAATTTAACGGCAGGATCTGATTACCATTTTTGAGAGGTTTGTCAGGCGGGTAGGCCTGCGGCACCAGCCCGCAGCCAGGGAGCGGAGAGGAGGAAGGCAAAGATGGGGGGTTCGGGGAACATCGATGGGGAGGGACCGGAGAGATTGGGGGAGGAGGGGACATCGGATCACGAGGGGATTGGGGGATTCGATTGCTGGGGAGGTTAACAGGTTTGCTTGGGGGGCAGGGGGAAGTACTCCGGCTCCTCCTGGCCCACAAGCAGAGCTGGAAAAGCACTTCCCTATTCCATGCAGCAGTCCTTGCCTCCCTTTAGCTGCCGGGTTTCCCGAGGTGTGGGAAACCCGGCAGGCCGGTTGGCCAGCGCTAGAGTTAGAACAGAGAAAAAAATCTTTGACACACTGCTTCATTAAAATATTTACATGAACGACCCGCCTCCTGGGAGTGGGTTGGTCGCCCACCCCCCATCCTGCCTCCGCTAAAACTGGAAGTGAGTGGGTTGGAGGCAGGTTGGGTTCGGGTTTGGGATCTGCCATCGCAACTGAGGTCAGCTAACTCAGCACAGGTGGCCGACCAAACCTGGGATCTTCCTGAGCAGTATAGTTTAGTACCACATTGAGCAATGCACTTACCAATGGGGCAGATGCAGTTAATAGGTTTAATGTAAATACAATAAACCCCATATAACAGCTTAACAGTCGCATATGGTAACAGGATATATTGAAGAAATATTTTTTTTTTTTTAAATCACATTTGGGATTTTCTAGTTAAAAACTCCCACCCTTTGTCCTCAGTTTCCAGAGTTCGGAGGCAGATTTGCTAGTATATATGACATGGCAGATACAAATCTGCCATTGATTTCAGTTGGTAACTGAATATCCCCCAGCAAATTAATGGGCTTGGGCGTTGGTCTGTGTAAACCTGGAGGGAAACCATCAATGCTTCAGTTGAATAGAAAAGGGAAAAATTGAGTTCATTGTGTGGATATCAGGGCAACAGCCCTGCAATTATATAATATAGCATGAACCATATTTGCTTTGTTTCGTTATTTTCATATATTTTGCCACTAAAAATGTTTTACCTAGCACACATCCTCTTAAAAGTACTTTAAAAAACCCCAGAAATGTCCTGCTGTTTTGATCTAGATAACCTGCTCTTTTCCCCAGGGCAAGATCTGGGGATTTTCAAGCAGCTGTCAATCTACAGAGATTCCCCATAGCAATTAAATGACCTCAGGATGTACCCATTTGAATACCTGAACAGTGGTCTTAAAAAGAGACAAACCAGGTTCACACGATAATTACAAACGAGGAAGGCCATTTAGCCTATCTTAATTCATCTATCTAGAGTGAGATCCTACCCCCTCCCCCAAACATAGCATCCATTCTGATCTTTTTCAACACCATTCATGGAGTAAGCTTGCCGTCTATTTTTCCTTCCTATGTATAGCACTTGTCTGTATTAAATTTCATCTGCCATTATACTGCCCACTTGCATATGTTGTCCAACTCAGTCTGTCATTTCTGAACTAGCTCTGCTAAATCCAGTTTGACATCATCTGCAAATTTGACCACTTTGCATTGAATTTCTGAATCCAGATAATTTATTACAAATACTAATTAGAATCATGGCTGACGTGACTATTAAAAATGGAGAAGTGTTATCCAACAAAAACTCAACATACAAAAATGAATAGTTTCTTTAAAATATTATTTGCATATATATGGAACTAGTGTTGGAAATACATGGAAAATGGCCATTAACTTCCATTATGGTAGGAAATGAGAAACTCACACCCGTGTTCATAATTTTAATGATAAATTGCAATTCTAAATGTAAAATATTAGCAATTAAATGAAAAGCTGATGGGGGGGGGGGTGGGTTAATGCTTAATATCAAATTAAATAATCATCACACAAACTAAGTTCTAAACAGATGTATAGAGCTCTTCAATGGTCGAGCAAGTAAAGGCACTTCTCTGTATGACACCAAGCCATACAGAGCAAAAGTTCCACATTCGATTTCTGGCATGTGCTAATAAATATGGACTAAGAAGGCAATTCCGATGCATTTTAACTCGGCCCCTTTCCCCCAGCACAGCATCCAACTGATTATTTTAGGGTTTTTCAACTCCACTGTCCTACCCAGAAGTTTATTCCATGCATTCTTGATGTTATGGACTTCCTGACATCAGCCCTTAAATTACCTTTTATCAGTTTGAACTCTTGTCCTAAAGGCACAGTTTCATTTGAAGTAATTTTCCACACTTACCTTTTCAATACAATTTATCTTGTATATCTCTGCAATGCTTCAGTTTAAGGCTGAAAAGCCCAAACTTCTCTGATCTTTCCTTATAACTCAGTCCTCCGTTGCTCGGGATCATTATCGTCGCTCATCTCTGAACTGCCTCCAGGAATTGAATGTCTCATTTGTCTCTCAGGTGACCAGAACTGGACACAATATGCAAGTTAAGTTACGGTCTCGGAGCATGTCTGCTCCTGACTTATGCTCTACTGTTTTGATGATATAGTCCAACATTCTATGTGGTTTGTTGCATGCTGATCTACAGTGAATGGGCATGTTGATCTTCTCGTCTACTAAAACCCTTAAATCACTTTCAACTTCATCTTTAACCATTGAACTGGAGATGACTGCTGGAAAGTGCGTGTGTTTGGGGGGGGGGGGAGATAATCAGGTGAGCACCGGACTGCGCTTAGCTGCGATGTCTTCAACCGTTGAGTGGCCTGTAGACAATGTTTAGACTCACACAAGAATGGGTGAGGTATCAGAGGACTGTAGCACCAAAAGAACAGCATCCCAGCAAAAGTCATTACCTTTAGGGTTGGGGGAAAGAAAATGACGAAATAAAATGGATGTATAGTATATATGGATAGTGTCACGATGAGTGACCACTGCTGAATGGCCTGATCAGACAATCAGTAGCAATGGGAGCAAGTATTAATAGACTCTTATTATTTGGATTGATTCATGTCAGATGAGAACTATTTTAAAGCTACAGTGGCTCATAATGGTCAAGAATCAGTAGAATGGAGCAGAAGCAGCTCATTTAAGCTTTGTTCCTAGCACAAGCCATCATGAAGATGGTTACATTTGCAGTGAAGGTTAATTTCAGGAATCCACAGCTTGTGCACTTCCGCTTATTTCTACACCTTGTCTTAAGTCTTAGTTTTAGCATCAAGAACAAAAGCAATTGCCAGGCGTCCTGAAATTAACTTCATTCAACTCCGAGTTAAGAACATAAGAGCAGGAGTAGGCCATACGGCCCCTCGAGCCTGCTCCGCCATTCAATAAGATCATGACTGATCATCGACCTCAACTCCACTTTCCCGCCCGATCTCCATGTCCCTTGATTCCTCTAGAGTCCAAAAATCTAAATTGTCCACACAAGGAAGAATCAAATAAAAATTCTATGCAATAAATAGGTGTCCAGTCTTCCCATCTGTCACTTTGAACAACTATAGCCCAGTACATCTTTAAATTTACTGGTATCCCCTACAGTTCAGCTGCTTTCATACCCACTAGTGTTGCCAATTCCCGGTGCAAGGATCTCGTGTAGCCAGCTGTAACTCGAAGATAAACCCGCCAGATTTTCCAAGGCCGGCTGGTTAAGAAAAACTTGAGGACGACAACACAAGTCCAGTTCAATTGTGCTGCCAAGGAACTACGTTCAGACATTGCAAGCTCTTATTGTATCAATGCATGTGGTGAGGTCGGACCATGGTTTACATACACATCATAAGGGCTTCAAAATCAGTCACCAATTCGCTAGGAGCAAGTTACTTTACAGCCTTGATAGCTGAAAACAAAGTAATACCCCAGTTTGCAAGAAACACCCTAACATTTGTCACACCACATTCAATTCTTCAATGCCTTCTACTCTGGAGAATTTCATTAATTTTGCTTCAAATTTCCACCCTTCCCTTGCCTTTATGTGGTCCATCTCGGAGAATAGGCTGTCCACTGACATCTATTATAAGCCCATCAATTCCTATAACTACCTCGATTATACTTCTTTCCACCCTGCTTCCTGTAAGGACTCCATTCCCTTCTCCCAGTTTCTCCGGCTCCATCACATCTGCTCTGATGATGCCATCTCCCACACCAGAGCTTCTGAAACGTCTTCCGTTTTCCTCAGCTGAGGATTCCCCTCCACTGTGGTAGACAGGACCCTCAACTGAGGCCATCCCATTTCCTGTACTTCTGCCCTCACTCCCTCCTCCTCTCTCAGAACTGAGAGTTCCCCTCGTCCTCACTTTCCACCCCATGAGCCTCTGCATTTGACAGATCATCTTCCGCCATTTCCATCACCTCCTCCTCTTTCAGCATTCTGAAAGGACTATTCCCTCTGTGACACATATTCTACTGTCCACTACACATAGTCCACTCTTCCATCGCCCCAGGGTCCCCTTCCCATGCAACGCAGTAGGTGCGACACCTGCCCGTTCACTTCCTCCCACACCACCATCCAGGGACCCAAACACTCCTCCGCATGTGACAGAGATTTACTTGCACTTCCTTCAACCTAGTTTACTGTATTCGCTTCTCACAATGTGGTCTCCTCCCACCCCATTTCTTTCACTCTGTCCCTTCTTATAAATTGTTTATCTTTAATATTATCCAATATTAAGGAAGGGCTATGCCTAAAACATCACTTTTTTCCCTTTGCTTACAGATGCTGCCTGACCTGTTGAGTGTTTCCAGCATTTTCCATTTTTGTTTCGGATTTCCACCATGTTCAGTTTTTTTTTGTTTAATTCTTCATTGTTTGTTTGGTTTCTGTATTTCCCATCTCACCCCACGGATACCAAAGGGCATAATTTCAATTTTATTTCTTAATAAAGTTACACTCTGTAGTTAAAAGTTCATGAACTTTTTACTGAATTCCAGAACTTTTAAAACATTTTTGAGCGCCATGTCAGTACTCTGCTCCAGATTCTTCCAGCCCCTCTTCAGGTGTAGTAAAAATAAATTTAAGATGTGGGGAGTGGGGTGGGGGGGGAGGGGGGGGGGGGGAGAACAACTTTTCCATTGTAAATTCAACACCAGGCAAGACTTTCAGTTTTTTCCCCCAATCATTAACGAATGGATTAAACATTGGCAATTTGAACCAATAGCTGAGTAGCGCTATCAGATGTGCTTTATTAGTACTGTATACAGTAACAGAAATAATTTGCATGCATGCCAAATACAGAAAAATTCTAAAGTCGAATGATGGGTGGACAGAAATCTGATGGGTTCGTGGACCCCTGGTGGTCTCATGACCCTACCATTTCAAAAACCAATGGTTTAAAAGTGAGATACTGAAGGAAAAGGGAAATAATTTAAAAAGATACATTATGAATTAAGCCCAAAAATGTAGGGAGCGTGACTGGGGTTGGAAGGATAGCTTACAGGGGATTAACAATAAAGTAGTAATTAAAACAGAATCGGAGAGCTAATGCTAATAGGATCATACTGTACAGTTTTTTAAAAATATACTAGCTTTGGCAAGAGGAAATTGGCATGTTTTAAATAATAGATGTTCAATAATGTGAATAGAAATATCACACCAATCATTTAACCAGCTTTTTATAACTTGACATTTCAGTAGCTGTTAGAGTCAGCTTTAATCGTAGAAAGTGCAGCACAGCAGGTGCCTGTCCTAGCTTTTCAACTGGATCTATCTACCATAATTCAATTTCCCTACCCTTTTATATTCTTCCTTTTAAAATATTTATTTGATTTCCTTTTTAATGATGTAATAGTCTCTGGCTCAATAGTTACTTATGGTAAAGCATTCTATGTTCCAATAACGCTCTGTATGAAATGTCTCCCAACTTTCCCCTTTGTTCTTTTAGTGTTAATTTTGAATTTATGCCCTCGTTATCCATTAACCAACCAGTGGAAACAATCTTTCATTATTTACTCTTAAAACTTTCACAATTTTGAAAACCTCTATTAACTACCCGCCCCTTAATTTTTCTGCTCTAGTGAAGAATAGGCACTTTTTTTTTAACCTTTCTTTATAACTATAACCTTTAATTCCTCATATCATTCTAGCGAATTTTCATTGTACCCTTTCCACAGCTTGAATATCCTTCCGATAATAGGGTGCTCAGAACTGTATGCTATACTCCAACTATGGCCTAATTAATTATGTTCATTATAATTTATTCTTCACTCCTGCAAAATTTAAAGAAACTATTATCTTATGGGATAGTACAAAAAAATGATCACGCTGTGTAGAAGATTTTAAAATTAATTTTATACATTTTTTGTGCTCAACAAGGTGAGAGATCTCAGTTTGAGGAGTAGAATGCTTCTGCACTTTCGAGACTCAGACTTAGATTTTCCATCTGTGTTATTTTAACACTGGCACGAACTCATTTAAAATAAATGGGTTACGCATGCCATTCAGATCACCCCAATTGAAAAGTCCACGGTTTAGTATTTGCACCAAGCATTACTAGGTCAAGCATAACACAAGCCAAAGGCAGAGCAGAACTCTCTGTATTCTTTCCCAACAATTTGCATAACCCAAACTTCTAAAAATGTAACCCCTACTCAACGAGTCCAATTTGTTACCAGTTTGCAGACAAAAGTGCAAGAGCAGGCTGGGATAGCTTGGTCATCAATTTCCCTTTCAACACCATTAAACAACCATCTGCAGTGAGATTTTACCATGCCTAGTCAGTGTAGAGTAATGTATTCACAACATTGTGTACTGCACAAAAGTACTTCGATGAGCTACAGATGGTGCTTCTACTGAAATACGTAAAGCAAGTCCAATCTGTTGACTTCGATAGCAAGATCAAAGTCAGTCTTGGACTGTCCTCTGACCCAATTTAGTTCTATGATATACATCGATTCGAAAAAGGGTTAAGAAAAACTGAAATAACAACAGAAAACGCTGGAAAAACTCAGCAGGCCAGGCAGCATCCGTGGAGAGAGAAACAGAGTTAACGTTTCAGGTCGAAGACCTTTCGTCAGAACTTTCTGACAAAAGGTCTTCGACCTGAAACGTTAACTCTGTTTCTCTCTCCACAGATGCTGCCTGGCCTGCTGAGTTTTTCCAGCGTTTTCTGTTGTTATTTCGGATTTCCAGCATCCGCAGTATTTTGCTATCGTATTAAGAAAAACTGACCCTGACTTATTTTTAGATCATTTTATCGTAAAGAATAATCTTTTAGAACAACCACAATTTTTCCTTAAAGTTCTCCGTTCATTCCTCCCATGTGCTACATGCAAATGAGCACGTGCAACACTGATTTCATGTCCCTTTAAATCCTCTGGTATGTGTTCATATCTGATCTCTACCACCCTTGTGGCAAGCACTCATCCACACGCTTCGTGATTTGGATAGTCAACATCAACAACAACTTGCATTTATACAGCGCCACTAACATAGTAAAATGATGTCCCAAGGTGCTTCACAGGAGCATAATCAAACAAAAAAATTGATACCCGAGCCAAAGAAGGAGACATTAGGACAGGTGACCATAAGCTTGGTCAGAGGTAAGTTTTAAGGAGTGTCTTAAAGGAGGAAAAAAAACGACTTGCATTTATATAGCGCCTTTCATGACCTTTACAGCCAATGAAGTACTTTATCCTGAAGTGTACCCACTGTTATAATGTAGGAAACACGGCAGCCAATTTGCTCCCACAAACGGCAATGTGATAATGCTTTTCAAATCCTTCTGTGGCCTTACCTCACCCTATCTCTGTGATCTCCTCCAGCCCTACAACCCTCTGAGGACTCTGCGCTCCTCCAGTTCTGGCCTCTTGTTCATCCCCAACTTCCTTCGCCCCACCATTGGCGGCCGTGCGTTCAGCTGTCTAAGCCCTAACTTCTGGAATTCATGTTGTGGCGAAGGAAGTCGGGGATGGACAAGAGGCCAGAATTGGAGGAGCACAGAGTTCTCAGAGGGTTGTAGGGCTGGAGGAGATCATAGAGATAGGGTGAAGCAAGAAGATGGGGAACGACAAATAATCATCACACATCCAAGCTCCCCTATTCGAGGGTCTCATAATAGGTGTAAACTCGCATTCTTCTGTAACCTAATGAGGTGCAGGGCTGTTTTGGCATAACTGTAGAATTGTTTCTATCAATGCAATACTGGGCCCAAACAAATATTTACAGCATATCACAGAATTTTACCACGCACAGAGGTAGACCACTCAGCCCATTGCACCTGTGCCAGTTCTCTGAGCTGTAAACAAATACATAAAACCAATTTCCTGCTAAAATTACAGAACTTAAAAGCAAGTGCAACACTTTCAGGAAGAGACACAACGCTGCTGTAAGTGCAATACTTGTTAATCACCGAGTAAAGAAACCCACAACCAGTGGCAGACAGAAGACTAAATAGAAGCATTGGTGGCTAACTCGTAAAAAGCCAGAAAATGACATACATTAAACCAAGACAGCGGTTTGTGTTAGTCAAGCAGCAAGTGGGGTTAAACTCAAAACATGTAGTGATGCAGAAAATGTTAAATGTTTTAAAGTATCTTCAAAGATTATGGGTTTGCTGAAGTGATTAAAAAGCTCCCAGTGCAATACCATAAAGAGTGAAGCACATTGCAAATCCACAGAAATATGGGGCACATATTCCCCAATTATTCACATGGTATCGTGCCACCAACGCAAACTATGGAATATTGATACATTTTCTAGGAAAAGTGACAAAAATATTTGTATCTTATTTTAACAGGCCTCCAGAGGCCAACCCGCACAATCTTATAGGGGGGTTGGGATGGGGACAGGGTTTTTTCGAAAGAGGAGGACACTCTGCAAATCCCTGTATTTGCAGCTCACCAAAATGTGAAAAGATTCAAATCGTACAACTTTAAATGATATCGTTGCTGCCTACAATCACATCAGCCAAGTACAGTACACAACCCTCTTCCCTCAAAATGGCCCATTCCTAATTACTGTACAAGACCACATCCTGGTGCAAGCCATAACCACAGTAAATAAGAGAATTCTAAGTCGTATCATTTCCAGTTTTCGCTGATTTTCATGCTAATTCTTAGGATTTCCTAAAATCTATTTTTGAAAGGTTTGGAATCTTGGTTCAACAAGATTCTTCAAATTCTATTTAGAGATGATATCTGGCATAGTTGGAAGTTTTTCCCTCATCTCTTCTCCAGTTTCCAGTTAAACCACCATGGTTAGAACAAACATTCCTGCATTAATCAGATTAAGTTTTTGATCTTTCCTGTAAGGCGACACATTCCTGGGGACTCTTCAAAACGAAGTGCCATCTACCCAATGATAAGATGGCCAGTTTAAAAAAAATATATACACAGCTTCAGAAATAACATGCTAGCAACTCACCATATACAAAAAGTACAGAAATCTGGCAACAGACAGACCAGGATCCCAGCTTGAAAACCTACACCATAAAACTGCCCATTCAGCAGCCCCGAGGTGATATGCAGCCCCCAAACCCTAGCTATCTGACTAGCGAAGCCCAAATGACTCAGTCTTAATTGCACTTTTATTTATTTGTCCTTTTTGAACTTTGTGGGCCTGAAAATTTGCAACGTGCTATTCACTTTAGCATCAGGAGCTTAACTTGAGATATATGCAAATTTAATAGATGGCACATTTTATACTTGAAATGTGGCCCTCCAAGGCTTCATGGTACACATATGTGGCCCACAGAGACAGAAATCTGGACGCCTCCGCCAGTAAATATGCAATAATGTTTATTACAACCATTACTAGATAGATAGTGATACAACTACTAGTTAAACTTGTTCCTAGAATACAAACTTTTACCTCACTTCAACATCAGTGGACAGACCCAGAGGGCATATAAGAATCTTTATATAATACATATTTTAATAGGAACATGTAGTTATACCAATATTGTATCAACTCTGTGACTGAAATCTGGGAAAGATTTTCTGCTGTCTTTGTATGTGTCTGGGGGATCGTGGAAGATACATACCTTGTCCAATAAATTGAGGCCCACTTCAAAGGGGAGAGAATTTACCTCTGCTTATGTTGATTGCTCAACAAGTATTAGAAGCATTAGCTGCAGGAAGTAATGAATACTGATTACCAGGCTACTGCCTATACTTAAAGTCAATTATATTTGCAATTATTATAGGCCCCTGTAATGTTTGTCCCAGAAAGTGTCCTCTGAACAAGTCTCTTGCAGTTTTGCTTTGTCTTAAATGTGCGCGTATTGCTGGTCGGGATTTTGAAAAGCAATCTCTGAATTCTATTTTGATTGATAGCTCTGATTAATTGTGAAGTTTTTAATCTTTAATTTTTAATCTTCCTCTGCACTAATTTGGACATCAAAGATGCTAGCAGACTGGTAGCCTTTGTTCTCAAGTGTTTTCCTACTTTGCTGTTCTGTAATATAGATTGGGCTCCAATAACGCTCTTGCCGAGGACTCAGTCCCACATAAAACTTGTCATCACAAATGCAAGATCAAAGTTGCAGAAGAGAACCGCAGACATTAGAACTTTTATTGCGTTTAAACAGATGGAGTAAAGTTAAGTGAAGTACTGTAATCTATCTAGAATCTACTGTTCTAATTTTTGACTTCTGGATAACTTTATATCTTAACAAATATGAAATTAGATGTTTTTAGCCTGAATTCACTACCTGTGTGCCAATTGGAAATATCAGAGTGTATGGTGGTATCCCATTCAATTTTCAGTAAATACCAAAGAGTAAAACGGCGTTCATCCAGTGGCCTGGTATCGTACCGTGTGTAGAAGGCGAAGTTTCGGTTCTTGCTAGCCAGGGAAAGCTGACATTTGCATTGAGCATAAGTAAAAATAAATAAAATAAGTAATCAGAAGAAAGCTCAAATCTTAACCGTCTGCTCTCAGCCAGATCACCAGGATTCAACCGTCTACCAATAATAAATGTCTGGAACGAATGAAAGCTGCAGCCTTATTACTACCCAAATGATCTCTTAGCAGTGCATTTCACGAAACTAGTCATGCATGAACCCCAGAAACATACAATCCAGTAGCTAAGAAACACAATATGTGACAGTATTTTTTTCCTCTTGTGCTCACGCATTAACTTTCTCTTGTAATGGAGTTTCTGGGTATGTTAACTGACCGGTGAATACAGCAACTTCTCAACACCATGGAGTAAAATTCCAATTGACAATTCCTCAATCGGAGGAGGGGGGGAAACTGATGTGACACATCTGGCAAACCTCAATCAAAGGAGGGGAAAAACTGATGGCACACATCTGGCAAACCTCAATGGAAGAAAGCAGGGTGATCCAAAACAAAACTTCCAAGAAATAAAACATTCCTAATACTTCTTCCAGTAACTGTTAATGTAACTCTATTTATGACTAACCCCTTGTTTAACCTCCTGAATGCATTACTTAGTTTTCTGAATACAAACATATCTTTAAAACAAATAAATATTCATTTTGGTTAATCACTTTTAATTTATCAATTCGTTTCTTAATTATGTCCACTTTAAAAGGGGGGGGGGAAAAACCCCATCTCCTTCAGCATCTTCCTAAACCACAGTGAATGTAAGTCGTCCCACTAAACAGAGTCAAATTTTGGAGACTAAACTTAGGTCGACCAACCAACTGGAATCGCTAAACAAAAGCTCGCCTAAACTCGTGCTAATTCTAAAAAATATAAGCGGCGCACTGTGGGTACTTTTTAATTGATCTCACAAAATTAGGGGTCTGCCGCTGATCCGCAATCAAATGAGCAAAGCAGGCTGGAGTACTTACAAAATAGTTGTCTGTGCAGAAACCTCGGGGACATTTTCCAGCATTAAATGCATGCACCGCACCGTCGTCCGAAAGCAAAGACACCGGCTTGGGCAAGACGAACACAGGGGAGAGAAAAACAAAAAAACGTTCACTAAAAACACGAACCATTTTGCCAGCATGATGGAGCGGCGCCGAGTTTACTTTTATCCGAGCGCCAGTGGTCAGATTCAAGCTCAACTAAACTTCGAGGCAGGAGCCTGCAGGAGGCACGTGTACCCTATCAAACCAGTCAGTTTCAACCCGGTCACTTGCACACAATCCTGTCTCTGAGAATTACTGAACGAATCCATTATCACATATATATGAAATAGTCACTAATATTATCCATATTTGATATGTATGTATATTAGACTATATATATATATATATGCCAAATATAGCTTACAATATTAGCGACTATTTCTTTACTTTTAATGTTATACAACTTTCAGAATTCGTAAACTTTGCGATGTTTAAAATTCAGTTGACTAGAAAAATGCATTTGTCGGTGCATACCAAAATGTACTCCTTGTTTTTGTTTAAATGTGCTCTTAGTTTTAACAACTTGGTGTGTTGGTAAACTGCAGCCCCATTACAACGTGCTTAAAGGAGCCGCCTAGTGGCTAAAATGCTTCTGTCTCTCAAAAATAAGGATGCTAGCTAATTTAATGCTAGTTTTAATCTTGTTCCACTTCAGTTCTGTAAAATCAGCGGCCCACAGGATTGAATGTAAACAAGAAGTGGTTAGTCAAAAACATACATTTATAGAAACAGATTTTCAGTACCTTATCATTTTAAAGGTATATAGTTACTTCTGAAAAGATTCATGTTTTGTACAAATCTGTCACAGTGACAAGAAATCACGTAAATATGTTATCATATCTCTGAAACGTCCTAAAGTACTTCACATACAAAGAATTACAAACAGAAATCTATTTTTTGTGATGTTGGTTGAGGGAATGTTTGCCAAGACATCAGAAGAACTGATCGGAGGGATGATCTAATTAAGGTGTTTAAGATGATTAAAGGATTTGATAGGGTGGAGAGAGAGAAACTATTTCCTCTGGTGGAGGAGTCCAGGACAAGACAGCACAACCTTAATATTAGAGCTAGGCCGTTCAGGGGTGGTGTCAGGAAGCACTTCACACAAAGGGTAGCGGAAATCTGGAACTCTCTTCCCCCAAAAATCTGTTCAAAATAATAGTTTAAAATAAAGGACAGTACCGACAGCAATGCAGCACTCCCTCTGAAGTGTCAACCTAGATCACTGGCTCAAGTCCTGGAGTGCGGCTTGCCCCAACAACCTTCTGACTCCTGCACCAAACTGAAACCACCACAAGTGTTATAATTTGTGTTGGGGAATAAAGTATTGGTGTCATTGTGATAATTACAGCATAAGCTAATCTGAATTTTGAGGAAAAACTTATCCTCGCAAGACAATGACATTGGGCCATAATTTGCTGTGGCAGGGCATCTAATGGTGTCTGTTGTTACTAAGACCTGCTCTTTCATGTTTAGCCTTTTAAAATTTTTGCGCTGAAAGTGCGAGCTGATAATGTTGCAGCGAAGGAAATTGGACATCTGGGACCTGGGTGAACAGCGCAAGCAACTGTGTATCTCCTTAACCAATCAGATTGAAAGATTGTGAAATAAGCAATAGGAGGACTGAGAAGAAATTGTAAGTTAGAGTGGGTGAATTCAATGTCAAATCAGGCACAGAAAGAGAAATAAAGGGAGGGAAAGAAAGATAAGATTGAGAGACAAAGGAAAAGTTAAAAACAAAATTAAAAGTTAAAAATTATTTTTTTTTAAAACCTCTAACAATCAAGACCGGAAGGTATGTAACTCCACATTTGCAATAGCTAATTTTCAGTTGCCTGGCAGTAATTAACACTTATCACATCATTAAAAGGGTACTTATACTGAAATGGACAAGACTCTGGCAAGTTTAGTTCTTATCTACCACGCAACTACAGCAACTCCACGCCATTCAATGCATTTCATTGTTGAGGCAGACAGCGAGATGCCGTTTTCATGAAGCTTACGGCATCTTGAACAACCTTTGGATTTTCACGTTTAACTGTGCATTGGCCCTCGCCTAAAGCTGCTGTAGGGAGTGGTTTTAATAGCAAATTATGGCTTATTTGGTTTTTCATAGATTTCTGCAAGCCCAACAATGGTAAGCATGGCACTTTATATAGCGAATTTTATGTTAACCCCTCTGTTTCAATGAAACCCCTCCAAATTTTCAAGTTTTTCTTTTAGGTAAAACCTTCATTCCCAGTATTATTCTGGTCAATCTTTTCTGTACTCTTTCTGTGGCCCTAATGACCTTCCTACACTGGGGTGCCCAGAACTTTATGTAATGCTCCAACTGTGGCCCTAGCCATTCACTTAATTTTTCCTTTTATAGTCAGATTCTTTACACATAAAACCCAGAATACTATTTACCATTTTATGGTCTTTTCCACCTTAAAAGATCTGTGTAACTGCACCCCTAGGTGGATGAAGGGATATGGGAAAGGTGACGAATGTGTTTAGAACTATTTGCTCCAACAGAGGATAAACACTAACATGGACTGCTGAATGGCCTGTTTCCATGTAACCGCCAATCTACTATCTATCACAGAACCATCTCCTGCATCTAACAGAATTGCACACACGAAATAGGAGCAGAATCAGGCTACACAGTCCCTGGGCCCGCTCCACTACCCACAGGGCCATGACCGATCCGAACCTAGACTCATGTCCAAATTCCTGCCCGCTCCCCGTAACCCTTAATGCCCTTTACTTCTAGGAAACTGTCTATTTCTGTTTTAAATTTAATTAATGTTGTAGCTTCTACAGCTTTTTGTGGCAGCATATTCCATGGACCTACCACCCTCTGAGTGAAGTAGTTCCTCCTCATCTCAGTTTTGAAAGAGCAGCCCCTTATCTAAGACTATGTCCCCTAGTTCTCGTCTCACCCGTCATCGGAACATCCTCCCCGCATCCACCCGATCCAACCCCTTCACAATCTTATATGTTTCAATAAGATCGCCTCTCATTCTTCTGAACTCCAATGAGTAGAGTCCCAATCTACCCAACCTCTCCTCATATGACCACCCCCTCATCCCCGGGATTAACCGAATGAACCTTTTTTGCACTGCCTCGAGAGCAAGGATGTCTTTCCTTAAGTAAGGACACCAAAACTGTATGCAGTATTCCAGGTGCGGTCTCACCAATACCTTGTACAACTGAAGCAATACCTCCCTATTTTTATATTCTATCCCCCTAGCAATGAAAGCCAACATTCCATTTGCCTTCTTAATCACTTGCTGCACCTGCATACTAACCTTTTGAGTTTCGTGCACCAGGACCCCCAGATCCCTTTGCACTTCAGTACTCTCCAGTTTCTTGCCATTAAGATAATAAAGTGCTCTAGGATTTTTCCTGCCAAAGTGCATCACCTCACACTTTCCAGTGTTGTATTCCATCTGCCAAATCTCTGCCCACTTACTTAGCCTGTCTATGTCCCCTTGCAGGTTTTTTATGTCCTCCTCATTCACTACTTTCCCTCCCATCTTTGTATCATCTGCAAATTTTGATATGTTACACTTGGTCCCTTCCTGTAACTTGTGTAGATCTCTATTCCTCCTTACATTAAGAGACTTACCAGACACATTTTAGGAACAAAATAAAAATAGGAATGTATACCTTAATGCGCAATGCCTCAAAATATGTGAATGTACACTTGAACATAGAGTGGACCATAATTTCCTCCGAGCTGTTCCTGCTCCACTGCCGTAACTTTGACGGAAATCTCGTTTACACGAGTAAATGGGGCTTCCGCCATACTTCTGGTAAATTTACAGTAGCGGAGCAGGAGCAGCTCCAAGTAAATTCCAAGGCCAATGACTTCATGAAATACATGAATGCACACTTATACATAGCTGCATAAAATATATGAATGTACTTTTTTGAGAACACAATAAGAAGTCTATTTATGGTTAATTTCTTTTAACTGTTCTTTTACCCTAAAATATACACATCACATTTCTGTGCATTGAACTGCATCTGCCACCTATCTGCCCACTCATATCCTCTTGCATTCTTCCTCACTTAACTGTCTGGTAATTTGGTAACTTCAGTAACTTTCTTCTTGTGCCTATGTCCAAACCATTGATTTAAATTGGAAAGAGAGCACCCAGCACAGATCCCTAGGGCACTCCATTACTTAACAGCCTGCCAATCTGACAGTGGCCATTTACTCATACTCTTAACTATATTCCCCTGAGCCCCTCTATCCATGGAGCTAGTCTCTTAACACCATGTGTACTGGTAAGAACAAGCTTATAAAAAGCTAGAACTTGGGACAATATTTAGACTAAATAACTCCAAGGAAAAAATTGATTACTAGTGTATACTTGTATTCATGGCCTAGAACTTCTGCTTAGTCAAAACGTTGGCAGAAATTCAGCATGGCATAACTTCCACACACAAGGATGTAAACCTGACCCTGAACAAATTTCCAGGGTCAGATCATTTGAATAATTTCAGCAGGCTCCATGGCCTCTATGGGGTGTCCACCTGGCAGGAATATGTAGGTTAGCTGTGTACTCAAAAGCCTGCCACAGCATATTGTGACCAGCTGCCTCTGTGCTGCCAGTATGAAACTAACTTTTATTTTAATATAAAAGACACCAAAGAAGTGGATGCAATCAATTGCTCTTGCAACGGCATTTTTACCCATTAAACTTTAAATCCCGTCTCTGCTGTGCAAAGCAATTCTGGATGTCAGGGACAAACAGGCACCTCTTGCATTCAGTGTTGCAATAGCATAAATAATGGAAATTACATCTGCTGACGCATTTCCATCCTTTATATTTCATGTCTACCTCTATGTGGGTCAATATATTGTATGTCACCTGTACCTTTCGTGGGAACTTGAACAGCTGTAAAGATGGACAGGACCCAGAACTGGTCCGAGTCCCAGTTCCTGACCAAGTTTTTCCCTCAGTTTCCACCCAAGAGAAAGAAAATCAGTAGAGTAGAAACATCCAAACTTTGTCTTCGGGGCTGCTTAGGTGTGTACTATGGAGCTGCATCAGTTGTATATAAAGTATTAATCAATGTTCCTCCTAACTTCCATACATGTCTCAAGCTGTGAATATTAATAGATGTGTGGTGATGTGGGACTTATTTACCCATGAGGCAATAGCACCAAGAATCCTTTCCAAACCTCCATTGAAATTGAAACAGGACAATCAGCAAGTACAAATATAATCGAGTTCCTGGGCTTAGTGGAAGCAGGCTGCACATAAGTCAGTTTGCACACTCCTGATCTATAGTGTGTGTTTTGAAAGTTTTAACATTGAGGAGACAAAAGGTTAACTATGTACCAACTTTTATTTCGTTTTATTTATTGCAGAGAAATGACTAAACAAGTACTTGCTTACATCAGTTCATCTACCAAGCAATCTGCAAAAATATGAAAATGTTAGAGCAGTAACCAATGTTATTTTTTAAAACCTTTTTTTAAATTAAGAAGCTAATCGGAAAAGAATTTCTAAAGAAGTTACATCTTAACAATTGCATTTTAAAAAACAATTTTGGCATATAAAGCACGGAACGTGCTTAAAATCTACCATCTTTACTCTAAACTAAACAGTATTAAATATTCAACTACTAAGTTATTACAAATTACAATATTTTGTTATACAGACGAGATACAAGCCACCGGAAACAGTTTTACAGGGATAGTCATTTTAAATTTCTCTATTCATCTTGTATGTTGATTTTAAAGAAGTGCTTGCCATAAATGATGCAGTAATGTACAGCAGAGCCAAGCATACTTAGGTTTTGCAAATACTCTACATGGATAATGCCAGAACTTTTTTTTTTAAAGTGAGAGAAACTAGTCAATTTAGTAGTAAACTATTAATAGGAAATTGCTAATCAACCAAGTCTGTAAAAGTGCTCACTTATTTCATTGCAGTATATGTCCCCCTATATTTTTCAAACTTTAGCTTAAGTGCAATATATTACAGTTATTACTAGCAGTCATTTCCAAGACTTATTTATCTCTGTAGTACAGTAGGTATAATTTTAATGGCTCAGGTAAAGGCAGACTCAGGATTTTTTCTCGAAGCAGATTTAATGGAGACTCGGGTTTAAAGTCGCTGTACTCCTTTTCATCATCATCTCTCCTAACATCCTCCATGTCCTCACCATTATTATTGTTGTTATCAAAAGGATTTGGAATTCGACTTGCAAAAACTTGCTTGTCAACAAGGACGATTGCATCCATGCGTCGCCTGCGGATCCGCCGCCTTTTAAATTTGGATGGAACCTTTGGAGGAACTCCGCCATTTGACTTGTCCTGATTTATTGTATTTTTAAGAGTCCGACGAATGCAGATCCGAGTTAAGTCTTGGAGAGATCCAACGCTAACTGAAGCTGTGAAATCATAAATTTAAAAAGAACATAAGAACATAAGAAATAGGAGCAGGAGTAGGCCAATCGGCCCCTCGAGCCTGCTCCGCCATTCAATAAGATCATGGCTGATCTGATCATATCCATTTCTTTACAATGCAAACTAGCATAGAGCAAAAATAATATTTATAAATTCTGCACTAGAATATTCTCTGCACAGAACCCATTACCAAAACTACTACAATTAAAATGATCAACTTTTGGGGGCTAGGAGAAAGGAAAAGAACGATGCTCGATTCACAGTAAGTTTAATCTGATATGGATCACCTCAACTAACTGATGATTACGTCCTTGTACAGGAGGTTATGGAGGAGTGTGCAAAAAGAAGCCAGCAACTAAACTTTCGTTACATAATACGGAGTTTTTTCCTGTTTGATAAGTAAGCGGACTTTAAAAAAAAATCCAAAACAACAATAGAGGTTTTCAAAATTATGAGGGGCTTTAATAAAGTTAGTTAAGAAAAACTATTTCCACTGGTCAACGAGTTGGTAACTAAAGGGCATAAATTTATCAGCAAAAGAACAAAGGAAGAAGTTAGGAAAATTATTTTTGTACAGATAGTTGTTAGGACAAGGAATTTTCTACCAGAAACAGTGATGGAAGCAGAATCCATAAGTTTTTAAGGACGGAAGTGGATAAATATTTTAGATTTTTTTTTAAAGGGAAACGAGGAAAGGGTAGGATAACGGGTCCAAGTTTAGCTTTTCAGACAGCATTCTGGCCTCCTGTGAACTAACATTTCTACGATTTTATAATCTATAATACTTAATCAAAGAAAACAAATCCTTAAAAAAAATACAAGAAGCTCAACAGTGGTTAAAAGAGAACTGCAAAAGGCCACAAAGGATTTCAAACAACAAGCAGAGAAACAAAAAACATAAGACAGTGAAGAATTGGAGCTGGAAGGATAACACAGGCTGATGTTGCATGCAAGCTAGGTTTCTTAATTCAGCAGCCTTGAAAGCAACTTGCTCCTGGATGATTGACAAGTAGCATTTTTCAGCCCTAGGTTAGGTGTACAGCATTTCCTACTACTACGGAAAACACTTTTCAGAACACGCAAAGAAAAATACAAAAGTCTGATTATTTAACAATTGGATGCTCCTATATGCAAGTTTTTTCATCCTTCTTGCGATTGCCCCTCCACTCATCCATCACCACTGTCCTTGCTGATAGGCTCCCCCTCCCTCCAGCTGCCCAACGCCTCAAACTTAAAATTCTCAGCCTCATGTTTAAATCGTTTTATGGCCTCAACCCTCCCCATCTCTAACCTCCTCCAGCCCCACAATGCACCTGTGACTCTGGCCCTTTCTACAACTCCCCCTCCCCCTTCACCCCACCGTTGGTGGCCATGTCTTCAGTCGCCTAGGCCACATGCTCTGAAAATCCCCACTTAAGCTACTCCGCCTCCCTCTCTTTTAAAAACTTCATAAAACTCAAACTTTGACCAACCTTTTGATCACTCCTTCTTTGGCTTGATGCCCTCCCCCCCCCCCCCCCCCCCCCCACCCCACCCCACATTACACCTCTGTGCAGTGCCTTGGGATGTATTTCTACATTTAAAAAGGTGCTATATAAATGCAAGTTGTTGTTATGACTCACTGCAACACCACCAAGCCATTAGAGGAGCTTGGATATAATAACTTTCAGGATATCAGCAGCCTCTTTTCTCTCTTTCTCCCAGCTGGTAATTAGCACAGACAATGCGACCATGTTGCCTCCTTCCTTTTAAAAGAGAGGGTTGAACCTGCAGTGCTTAAATGTAGAGTACTACTTTAAACAAACAATTGCTATGCAAATCAAGCCTTCTGATAAATGTTTTTAAACCAAATTCATCAGTCAATATCAGTAAAGATTGTGTCACCTTTCTTAGGTCTGACATTTTACTGCTAGATTTAAAATCAAATATGCTGCAACTATTTGGAGAAAATCGAACAAAACTGATATTTTTCTCCATCAGTTTTTCTTCTTTCAAAACAAATTATTGTCATCAGATGAATACATTTACAAATTTTACAACCAAAAATGATATTCCGGTTGCATTACAAGTATTGTTGAAATCAGGCACTGGATTTTCTCTCCAGTCCCTTCCTACCCGCGCGCTGATCTTAATCTATACAGTTCCTGTGGCTTAGAATGCAAGTTGCTCCAAGAACTCTGTTAATGCTGCTCAAAACTGGAAAGTTGGAGGCATGACAGTATTCTCTACAGGACTCCTTCTCACCAATACCAGTGGAAATGCATCTGGGCTCTGCTTGGTCTTCTCATAACATTGCTACCAGGATCTGAGGGGCATGGGGGTTATTGAACCTGTCTCTTTATTTCCCTCTCTCTCTACCCTGCCAATGTCCTGTTTAATGAAGGCAATCTTTTAAAAAAAGTAATTTTTTTTGTCCATTACATTTTTCTTAGAAGAGATAGTCTCAATTCCCCACTAGACTAATGACTAAAGGCACTGTGTCGTGTAGCACTAAGTTAGTAGAGACCAGAAGTTCCAATTTGATGATCTCACTTGGGGATTCACTTTGGGCAGTATAATTGGGTTCTGCACCCCTAGGCTGAGGAGGGTGAAACATCAGTCAGGATTCTTGCTCCTGATCGCTATCTAGTGTTGGAAAGTGCACGTGCGGACATTGCATGAGAAGTGGATTGGGCTCCACTGTGACGCTCTTCAGGGTCAAACTGCATGCTAAAAGTCAAGCTCACAAAGAATAATGATTCCTTTGGTAAAGGTCGCTCGTGTCTAAAGAACCAAACAAGTGTCACCCCATTCAGGTGAGGAGGGAAGAAAATTAAAGATGATCTAAATTAAAAAAGCACCTGTTGCATACAATATTCCAGCATTTATTAAAATACAAAAAATAAGTTGATTTTCTTCCTATTTTAAAATTGTATCCACTCACTCCTGAAGGTGTGGGCTCTATTGGGGGTTAAGGTTCTACACAGGCCAGGCATCCTCCAGGAACCCACCCAAATGGCCATTATTCATCAGTCAGCCTTGACAGCAAGTGTCAGCAGACTATTCTATTGCAGGGGATGTCACAGCTAATCTTGATCCTGTCCTTATTTGATGTCCACAAATGTGCACTTCTAGCAGATATTTCTGGATAGTGATCAGGGCTAGAATTATGATGGGTTAGACCCTACAAGTGTGGAAACCAATTTAGCATCCACAGTACTGCCCAGCTAAGATCACTTAACTCAATACACACTGGGAATCATACCTGGGAATTTGCTGGCCTGTTTGGCTCGCTACTTCATTGGATAAATATTAATTGAGACAATTTTCTTTGTCCTTAAACCACAGCTCTGCCATGATCACTGGCTACAGACTGTACTTTACAAGGTTTTGTCACATAGACCATTAAATTGCACCATGGGATATAATCATACGAACACTTAATGCATTTGTTTGAAATTCCTCTATTTCAGCAGTCACTAATTAATTTAAAATAATGCCTCCACTAAAATTTCAGACTAATGAGTTAAGTGTTCACACATTAGTATTTCATGGCATAATTTCGGGCCTTCATCTCACTTTACAAGATATTACAGAGGTACTAGTATCAAAACATCTACTTGCACAAGAGAGAAATAGGTGAAATATGAAGCTTATCCCACCAAAAGGAAAACCTTTAGAATGTGTAATTCAGAAGAAATGTAATCTTTCTCACTCCATATCCTCTAGATACTTTGTAAACCTAAACTAACCATAAACGTGGTCATAGATCAAATAACTTATCTTGAGTCCACAACTAATGCAATCAACCAAAAAAAATACATAGAGAGGTAGATATTGTACTTGAAGGCAATGTTCCCTGTAAGCTGTGTGGGTGTGGGGCCGTGCAGCAATCTGTGAAGGTACCACGCAGGCCGCTCACAAGCTGTCCCGTTGAAGATACTGTGTGTGCGTGGGTCCGCGCATTTAAATAAACAGACCGTGCACCCATGGTAATATTTAGAGGGAGCATTGCTTGAAAGTAAATTTAGGAAAAAAATTAAATTAAAATCCAAAGCACTACTGATCAATCAACAGCTGTATCTACCAGTACAGTCAAACAAAGTGTGATTCTATTTCTTGGATGATGTAATCAGTGAATGCCAAACTTAATTATTGTACAGTGTGCTGTTCAAGCTGTGAGGAAAATAATAAATTAAACTTTGTAAAGTTTAATAAAATATAACCACTAATGCTGTAAAAAAAATCCAGGTACTTTTCAACTACATTAGCGCAAGACCTAGTATATTAGCGAGTTAAACTGCATGCCAAAATCTCATAAGTCCACATATGTCATTCATAGAAAACATTCATGTAATTAACAAAGCTCCAAAAGGTAGAAAAATACTTTGAATTTAAAGCCTTTGAGGTTTAGTATGACGCAAAAATCTGACACACAACCAATACCAGAATTATGCAAACATGTGCTTATATTTACAGTTTTATCAATGCTACAGAGCAGATTTATGAAAATACTAGTCATTCACTATTGGGGGAAATATGCATAGAGACAAGCAGCTGGAAAGCAGATTACTGAATACACCAATTTATTTACTAAAATTTAAATTCTCATTAAGTATCTTAAACTACTGATAAACTAAATCAAACTAATAAAACTTACGCAAATGGACTGTTCGTACTTTCCCAGCGTCTGTGCTGCAAGGTTGGATTAGAGGAGCAAAGGAGACAGCCAAGATTTTCTCAGTTTCCCAAGTATTCAATCCTGTACGCATTATTTTAGTAAGCTGCATCAAAGAATCCCGAGAAATATTAAGTTGCAAGTAGGAATAACAATGATTAGAAAAGGGAATTTTCAAACTGTGACATAATCCCAATTGTTAAAATGTAAAATCTATACATATATGGGATAATTTTACAAAATTTTGCTAATGGATGGAAAATCATGGGAGAGCACAGCCCAAATTCCAGGTAAGTTCTACTGGCAGGTGAGGCTGTGTTCGGAACACAATGGCCCGTATTTTCCGATCGGAGGCTTCCTTCGTGCAGAGGCCTCCGATCTGGAAAAAATCTACGCCCTTACTTGAGGGCTCCGGAGGTCTGGACATTTCCACTCCTGGGCCTCTCCACTACGAAATGCGCAGGGCTCAGGTATCCCAGGGGCGCAGGCGGTTCGCAAGCGTCCCTGGGATCACGTGGGCCATGGGGAGCCAATGGGAGAAGGGAATCCCCCTTCATACTTTTGACAGGTCTCTCAGCTTAGACCCGTCAGAAGTATGAATGGAGATCACTCCAAAAACACATCAAAACATTAAACAATTTTTTTAAAAATCATGTTTTTAAAATTAGTTAAAATTATATTAAATTAAATATTTTAAACAAAAATAAAATTTTTTGAAAAAAAATTAAAGTTTTTTATGAGGCTAAAAATAAACTTACTTTTTTAAAAAAAAGTGAATTTAAAAAAAAAACTTTTTAAAACTCTTACGCTGGTAAAAGCAGGCCTTACGCCTGCTTTTACCAGGCATAAGATTTTTAAAGGATTTCAGCGGGCGGAGCATCTGCAGAAAGCGGAACTTTCCACCCGCAGAGGCCCTTCTCCAGGGCAGGCGCAGGATCTGTCAAGATGATTCTTGACAGATCGGAAGTGCCAGTTTTCAGTGCATGCGCTTCGCATGCCTGAAACCGGCACTTGCGAGGTCCCTACGGGTGTGTACACAGCTCATACACACCCTTAGGCATCGGAAATGACGGGCCAATCTCAAAAAACTGTTCTAATGTACATACATTTGATGCAGGGGCATTGAACTACATTTTTAAAAATGCCTTTAAAATATTTGACTAATTACAAAATATTTATTTGTACATCAATTAAGAACACAATGCAACAGATCCAGCACAGGGATGTGGCACCTAGGTGCCTATAATGTCATGTGTCAAAATGGAATCACTGACAGAAAAGAAACAGCACTGTATTACGTCCCATGGTGCTTCACAACCAAAAAGTTAGTTTTGAAGTGCAATTAATGTTGCTATCTAGGCAAACATGGCAGGCAATTTGCATACAGCAAGATGCCACACAAGAAATGAAATGAAAGACTAGTTCTTCTTTTATGTGACGACTCCTATGAAAATCAATCATGAAAGAAATAACAGCACAGAGCAGGGCACGGAGATCATAAATAATAAAAACATTTACTAGCAAAGGGAACTGAAATCTTTTGTGATTTTCCAGCATATTCGACAGATAATTTTTTAATAGTGTTTTGGAGCCCGTTTCCGGGAGTATTCCTTTAACATTGTACACCCACCAGATTCCAGAACAAAAATTGTTGGCCAACTGTTTCGTCACCTCAGTTTCATTATAATTGCTCTTTTATTACAGAGAGCTTTGATGGAGGCAAATTGTTTACTGCAATAGAAGTTATTTGACTTTAGATTTCTATGCTGTTAGTGCACCAAAACTCAAGCTTCGTGTCACCTAAAGCAACATTTCTCGATTTACCCAAGGAATAATTTTACAAAATTGTACTCCTTGTGTGGAACTTGACTACTGGGAGTACGTACTAAAAATTCAGGCACACCCCCCCAAAGGACAGAATGCAAAGTTGGGTGGTCAGCAGTTTAGTGGAAATGGGATTAAAAAAGCAGGAGGTGGGTCTCATGGACAAAATGAGCTCAGAGAGGGCAATATTGCCTCTCCCTGTTCCTTCTGCCAAAATGTATCACCTCACACTTCTCTGTATTAAATTCCATCTGCTACTTGTCTGCCCATTCTGCTAGCCTTTCTATGTCCTGTTGCAGTCGATTGCCATACCTCCAAGTTTGGTGTCATCGGCAAATTTAGAAACTCTACTCTGTATTCCAATATCCAGGTCATGTATATGTCAAAAAAAGCAGTGGTCCCAGCACTGACCCTTGGGGAACACCACTGTCTACCATCCTCCAGTCTGAAAAACAGCCATTTACCAACAACTCGCTGTTTTCTATCCTTAAGCCAATTCCTTATCCCACCTATTCCATGAGCCTCAATTTTGTTAACCAGCCTTCTATGTGGTACTTTGTCAAACGCCTTCCGAAAATCCATGTAGACAACATCCATTGCATTCCCTTCATCAATCCTCCCTGTTACTTCGTCAAAAAATTCAATTAGATTAGTCAAACACGATCTGCCTTTTACAAATCCGTGTTGGCTCTCCTTAATTAGCTTAAACCTCGCCAAGTACCCGCTAATTTTTTCCTTGATTATTATTTCTAAAACTTTACCCACCATTGATGTTAAACTGACCGGCCTGTAGTTACTAGGATTATCCTTACACCCTTTCTTGAACAATGGTGTCACATTTGCCACTTTCCAACCCTCAGGCACCTCCCCTGCATCTAGGGAAGATTGGAAAATTATGGCAAGCCCTTCCGCTATCTCCTCCCCCAATTCCCTTAGCAACCTGGGATGCAAGCCATCTGGACTTATCCACTCTAAGCATACACAGCCTTTCTAGTAGATCCTGTGTATCAATTTTCATCCCTTCCATTGCTTCTACCTTTTCCACTTCTACCGATATTTTGTCAGCATCCACCTCCTTAGTAAACACCGATACAAAATACTCAGCGTATTCTAGCCTTGCCCTATGCCTCTAAGCATATGTCACCTTCTTTGTCCCAGAAAGGCCCCACCCTGCCTCTTACTACCCGCTTACTGTTTGCATGCCGGTAGAAGATTTTTGGGTTCCCTTTTATGTTAACCGCCATTCTACTCTCACATTCTCTCTTTGCCAATCTTATTTTCATCTTCACTTCCCCTCTCAACTTATTGTATTTGGTCTGGTTATCCCTTGAAGAATTCACCTGACAATGATCATACACCCTCTTTTTTTTGTTTCATCATCTTCTCTATCTCCCTCCTTGAACTCGTGGGAGTGAAAGTGGGGCCATACCAGGGGGAACAATCTGGGTGGGAGAGTAAGGGCGCTAAAGGCAGATATGAGGGAGTGAGTGATTGAGCAAATTGACAATTGGAGAATAGAGGGCCAAAGGCAAGACAATTGGGAGTTTGAAAGTGCAGTTTTAAGTGACGGGGTGGGGGGGGGGGGGGGAGAAAGTTTTTTTCCAGGAGGGAATGCAAAAGGAAGTGGGGTTGAAAGAAATGGGGGATGTGAGGTGTGAGGAATACAAAGAAGTGATCAGAGGTAGCCTTGTCTGTGATCGAGTCGGTGGGTGTAGAGGTCATGTGAGATGGCATGGTTGAATGATGATGATTTATACTGCAAAAGGCATAAAATTAGTTATTTGGAATTATCTGCATTAAACTTACCTTCTCTTCCAATGGCATGACAAGGATTCCACCAACTTTAATCAGATTTCTCATGAACTCTTCGTGATCTTTCTGAACTCCTGCCCCACAGTAGACTCGGTCGTACTGACGACTATCTGAAGCAATCTCCAGACAGTTACCCACCACAAAGGATGGTTCGCAGAATTCAAACCTAAATTTACAAAATCATATCACAAGTGTGAAAAACTGTTTCTTAGTTCACTTGACCACTATAATAAATGAATGTTTCTCGGATTGACAAGATGTAACTTGTCATGTACCCCTGGATCTGTGTTGGGACCTCTTTGTTCTCCATACACAACTGATTTGCACATGAGTATAGCTGAACTATGATCAAAAGGATACCAAAGCAGGGAGAAGTAGGGAGCATCGCAAATGGAGGGTAAGAATGCAGGAGACCACAGGAGAACATGTACAAGTTAAAGGGAGTGGGCAGAGGTACAGTAAACAACATTCAGTGAAAATAGATGGAAAAGGTACATTTTGGGAAAGAGAGACTAAAAATATCTGAAATGGTAAAATTCTGAATGAGAAGAACAGAGCTCTAGGGGTGTACATAAACAGATCTTTAAAAGCAGGATTGCAGGTGAAGGAGGTAAAATAAGATTTTTAGCTTTATTTAGGAGGCAGTGAATACAAAAAGCAAAAATATGATGAAGAATATGTACATACACTTGTTTCGCCACAGTTAGGGCAGTTCTGCGCAGCCTATTATAGAAAGATACTGGAGCCATAGAAAAAGTGCAACGTAGGTTCACTGGATGTCATGAGGATGGTGTTAATTGTACTTAAGTGGCGTGTAGGAATTGAGTGTTAATTGTATGCAGGTGGTGGGATTTAATTGGGGACGCTCTTGCTCTCATATAAATGGGAATAGGGTGGCGAGCTTATCTAAGGAATACACAGTATGCAATGTGTGTTTATGTGAATAAAGGCGTGTAAGCAACTAAAGACTAGTACTCTAGCCTTCATCACCTGGCTATCTGACTTTTACAGATGGGAGGACATAGTTATGATCAGAGATTTTCAAAACGGAGGGCTATATTCACAGAATAGAGAAGGCTAAGGACAGATATAATGGAAGTGTTCAGAATTACAAAAGGTTTGAGAAGGGAAATAGTGAAAGATTTCCAATGGTTGGCGAATCAATAACACAGGGCCATAAACTTTGAATGAATACTAGAAGCATTAAAGGGTAGATCAGAAGAATTTGTTTCAAGCAAAAGGTTATTAGTAGAATATGGAATACATCACAAGTGGCTAATAAAGCCAAATTAATCACAACGCTCAAGAAGGTCTGAGGTAAGTACTTGAAGAAAAACATTAAAAGGATACAAGAAAGCAATAGGAAAACAACTCCATTGTAGAGCTAGCAGTAGCATAGGCATGATGGTCAGAATGGCCTCCTTCTGATTTCTATAATTTTATAAAGTTTTTCTTTTAAAATTATGATTTAACTTCCCGGATGGTCTGGAGGATAAAGCCACCATTTGGTGCAGCAGGTTTAATTGGCTGTCTGTGCTGAGTTAGCCCATTTCAGGGTAGCAACTGGAGTAATCAAATTGATCTCAGTGCTCTTGGGTCAGTAAGGGGGAAAATTAAAATAAAAAGACTGCAGTGATCCTACTGGAAAATGTTCATGTGGACATCAGGTGAAGACATGATTGTGATGCCTTTCATGATGGAATAACCTGCTAAAATTGATTAAGTTCACACATGAAGGTTGGCTCCTTCACATAGGTACTACAGCATAGCTGGCCTCTGTGGAATCATACTACAGAGAGTGTCACTGCCTTTAAGGGACGTGGGGAGAAAATAGGGATTTAAAGTAAAATGTTTTTGTTGTTCAATTCACATTTAGACCTACACATTTTAAATATTCCTGATGCATACAGCACAAGTGTTGAGTGAAAAAAAACATGAAAATATTCATTAGATGTTTCTATACTATTTTTCTGAAAACAATTCATGAATATAAAAGGGATTACAGTTTTGGCAAGAATGTGCAATTAACAAAGTTTTGAGAAAAAATTGTGGCTTCAGCAGTTGAGTTGAATTTGTTTTAAAATTCATCTTCAGCAATTAGTGTATTTGTTCACCATTTTGATTCAGTTCTATAAACCTCCAATGCCTTATTTATATTAGCAAACAAGCAATTTACTGAATTAATTTGGTCCCCATTTGTCACTGTAAACATTACAAATATGGACATACATTTATTGGTGTATTTCCCTGGTATGCTCATACAGGGGAAAAAACTGTATTTTTTCTATAGTCTACAGGGAATTCTTTGATTTCAATCTGGGAATACTGGTAATGATGTCTATACAAGCATAAAATGAAATACTGAGAATAATGGATTCAGGTTTGCTTGTTTTCTGAATGACCATTACAAAAGTAAACCATTTTGGAACATGTTAATTGTTGGCATTGAAAAGTTAAGAATTTATATAATGAATCATAAAAAACAAGGTATGCAATAGTCCAATGACCACCAAGACACTTTGCGCTTATACACAAGCACTATACAGGTTAGGTGCAAAAATTAGATTTGTATTTATTTCCCATGGGAAAGATACAAGGAGTTGACATGAGGACATGGATGGGTAGCTTGTGCAAGTAAAGGTCATTTCAAACACAGTGGGCTGGAAATTGTGGTGGGAGGCTTCCCGCGGGCGAATGCCTCCGAACCGCAAGTAAACTCTGCACATACCTTCGAAGACTTGCGCTTCTGGGCCTGCAGGCATATGCCTGCATAAAGGCCCACATATCCCAGGAGCACATACGGTTCACAAGCGTCCCTGGGATCACGTGGTCCAGACCAACCAATCACAAAGGGGGGATTCCTATTATGCTTATGGAGATTCCATTTACATACGGAATCCCCGCAAGCATAATAGAAATCCCCTAAAAAACACTTTCACAGCACTGAAATAAAAATAAATCATCACATGGTCAAAATTAATTAAAATAAAATTTAATTAAACATTTAAAACAAGTGTAGTTTTTTGAAAAATAAATTTAAACATTTTTCAAGGGGCCAAAAATAACCTAAACTAATTTTTAAAGTTTTTGTATGGTTAAATCACTAAAAAATGTATTTTAATATTTATTTAAACCCTTATGCTGGTAAAAGAAGGCCCTACGACTGCTTTTACCAGGTGTGTTTAGTGGGCATTCGCTGGGCAGTAGTTGGGCAAATAGCCCAACCCTGCGCCAGCGAATGTCTATTTCCTGCGGATGGGTACGAATGGTCAAGCTGAAACTTGACAGATTGCAAGTTCCGGGTTTTCGCGCATGCGCATCGCACACGGAAACCCGGAACTTGCGGGGCACTTACGACATAGGCCCCGGAAAATCCGGGCCAATATATAATTTCAATATGGTGTGGACCAGCCAGCCTGCAGTCTGCATTTGTGAAATTTTAATTGCTTCAGACCAAGCAACTTTAGGTTTGATATTGCCTTGCCTGGTTTGGAAAGGGTTCTGCTTTCTCCCTCAGCATCCACTCAATTAGAAACATTCAGCTCGAGGTCTAGCGTACTCACTTATCAAAGCTGTCACTTGTCTTGATGAAGTTCTCAAGCTTTTGGTTAGCATATTCCACAACATCAACATGTAGCTCTATTCCATGATTTACTCCAAAGGGGCCTGCAAGAAGAGGCTTAATAGTTAATTAAAGTAACTGTAATCAATAGAGGAAATCCAATCTGCATTTAAATTTAATAGTTTTATTTGCTAAAATCGAAAGTACTTAATGTTATTCTTTCTAATGTCAAATTGGCTCGATACTTTAAAATGCATTTTCATTACAAGATATAGGTTATATTCAAATACTACTAGCACTGAACATAACAAGCTACAAAATACAATGTACACATGTATTGTATGGATAGAACAATTTTTGTGACAAGTTTTAGAAGAAAAATTACAATTTTAACACAATTGCAACAGGTGTGTATTATTGCAATGAGGAAGTGCTTACCAGCCATAATACGATAAAAGTAGTTTATTACAACACACAAACACAGACGATGCAATATATTCAACCATCCAAGGTAATATGACAACTATGCTTTATTGAGTGAAACTACAGGTATTGATGGTGGAGAAAAAAATGAAACCTTGATGTTCTGTGTAAATTGATTTTGCCCAACTTGCTGCAAACTATCAATTGCAACTTTTAGAAGTCTATGACATTATCGTTTTGTTGTTTAATCCAACAGCCATTGATATGCATAGTATTTTTGGTCAGATATTAATCAAAAATGCAAGTGGCACAAGGATTACAGCAATGAAAGATTATGGCCCAAAAATTCGGCCGTTCTCAGGTGAGTACTCAGTGCGTACTCACCCGTATTCGTTCCCGAAGTGCCGGTTTCCTGCATGCACTGCGCATGCGCGGGAAACCGGCACTTCCGGTATGGCGAAGGGGGCGGTTCCTAGGTGAACCGCGTGCGCACTGGAGGCTGCGCGCACGCAGCACACTTAGGTTTTTTTTCAGGTTTCAACGCGAGGGTAAGTATGGAAGATTCTACGCAAGTAAAAAGGAGGCGTAAGACCCCTTTTGAACAAGGTAAGTAGTTAATTAAGTATAATTTTAAATTTTTTTCAACAGGTTTATCTTTTTTAGAGACTTTAAAGAAAGGTAAGTTAATTTTTATAACTTTTAAAAAGTATTTTAATTTTTTCAAAAATTAAAATTTTTGTTTAAAGTGGTTAATTTATTTAACTATAGTTATTTTATTAATGTGATGGTTTTTAAAACATTTTTATTTGAGGTTTAGCTGTTCTTTTGGGGCCTCTTTCAATTCACAGATTTGACATGTCTCCTGTCAAATCTATGAATGAAAGATAGTCTGCTGCCATTGGCTCTCCATGGCCCACGTGATCCCAGGGGTCGCATCGCACTAACTGCGCCCCTGGAACACGCACACACTGCGCGCCGGCACTAGGGAGAGGCCCAGGACCCGAAGTTCCTGCGGGGGCAAACAAGGACGGCAGACGCGGTAGGTGATATCGCGCGCTATCCTTACCCCCGCGGCAAGCCTCCGAATCGAATTTCTAGGCCAATAACACAGTACTGATTATATTAGGTCTAAGTTAAATATTAGTTTTATGCAAATTCAAATTATCACGACCCCAGAATGTTGCAAAACACACAAGTCATGTGCTACACAAGACTTGCAGTCCCAACTTTGGCAATACAGTAATGGAGAATGACCTTTGATTTATATCTGGAAAGAGTGAAGGACAAGAACAACAACTTGTATTTATACAGTACCTTTAACATAGTAAAACGTCCCAAGGCGCTTCACAAAAACATTAGCAAACAAATTTTGACAGAGCCACATAAGGGGATATTAGGATTGGTGACCAAAAACTTGGTCAAAGATTTAAGGAGTGTCTTAAAGGAAGATAGAGAGGTGGAGAGGTTTAGGGAAGGAATTCCAGAGTTTAGGGCCCAGGCAGCTGAAGGCACAACCCCCAATGGTGGAGCGATTAAAAAAATCGGGGAGGCACAAGAGCCAGAATTAGAGAAGCGTAGAGATCTCAGAGGGTTGTAGGGCTGGAGGAGGTTACAGGGATAGGGAGGGGCGATGCCATGGAAGGATATGAAAACAAGGATGATAAAAAAAGAGGCATTGCCAGACTGGGAACCAATGTAGGTCAGCAAGTACAGGGGTGATGGGTGAATGTGACTTGGTGTGAGTTAGGATACAGGCAGCAAGTTTTGGATGAGCTCAAGTTTATGGAGGGTGGCAAAGCATGTGCTCAAGTGTGTAAGTGATTGATCTGGTAACTATAAACTGCTCAGTGAGATCATTTGTTCCCCTTATGTGTATTACAGTCTCGTAACAAACTACAGTATGTGTTTTCTTCATACTACATGTAGCTTTCAAGGTATGTCACTGTACTTAGTGGAAACCTTAAACAAACTGTAACTGTCTTAACATATTGGCTCACCTAAAATTAAGCCAACCATTGTACTCAAATAGCCAGTGCCACTTCCAAGGTTCAAAAAGGACAATCCTGGCTGTAGGTCCAGTGCTTCCATTACCTCAGAGTAAATGCAGGGTGCAGACAAATGGATATTACCATTTTTCCAAGCCAAGTCTTTATAGGCATTATCTTTGTAAATTTCCAAGTAATAATCGGCACGATCTATGGCTCGGAAAGCTTGCTCTACCACCTCTGTTCGGATGTAGTGTGCTTCTTTCAGATTGTCGATTAAATCATCATTGTCTTCACCAGCACTCACAGCACCTCCCATCTTTCTCAATTGTTAGAACTGCGCATTAAAGTTAAGAAATTGTGAGATACTATACAGGACAAAGAAGACAGCATCTCATTGTTATTCAACGCTATGATGTTAAATGAATGTTGAGCAATACATTTCTAAAAGTAATATTCTTTACTTAAAGGTCACTAATTTATAACTCAAAGTTTGTATTTTAAATTGTTGTTTGCTAATATAGTCTGCAGCTCCCACCAAAATGCAGGAAGTTACAATTGCATAGATGGAAATCTTTGTGCTTTCTTTCCCATTGAGAAGCATACATAGTGTTTTGCTGTACCATGTAAAACATTATCTGAATACGAGTCCACATAAAGCAACATGGTGGCAAGTCGGTCAAAATACTTAGATAATGTAATTTAATTAAAATACAGCTATGTTAATCAAAAAGTCATTTTCAAACAGCCATATTACTAACATTTCCAGTTTATAATGACTGCCTCAGTGGCTGGCAGGCTTTAGGCAACCTTCTCTACATGTGCTTCTTAAGAGACTGATTTCACTATATATTTACTACAGACAGCTAGTTGCCAACAAGCTGAAATCTAGCACCACTAAATGGCTTAAAAATGCACTACAATGAATGTTGGCACAGCTGAAAATGTATTGCCTGGTCAAGAAATATACCAGAATGCTTGTTATTGCCCAAAGATTACCCATGTATTTTGGGTTCTGCAGTTTTCAAACTTCTTAATAAACATGTAAACAGGTTTTTAAAATCAGCATGAGCCAAGAAAGCATTAATCTTGGAATGTGAACCTTTCCCCTAACTGCTTCACATTCACAAAGTACAAGTGATTGATAGCAGATCCAATACTGGATCATAGGTTATCAGCATCAGACTCAGGATTCCCACCTTACATCACGTCACACAATTCCAACACTGCATTCATTTAGTTTGACTGTAGCTTATATTAACAATTTCAGACCGCAGAACCTGTATAAACCTACACAAGCAACTACTTAAAATATTTTTTTATTTTTGTAAGCTATGTCCCTGGTCTATCAATTATTTTTGTTTTACTGTTCTGACTGCTACTTACAGCAGCAGAGAAATTACTTCAAAATATGACTTCTGTTGGCTCAGCGGCCTAATGGGCAAGGACACTACTTAATGCAGTAATAATCCATATACAGGTCAGAGGATCCCAGATTCAATCCCCACTTTGTGCTGTGTTAGTTCACCTTAGGGAATGGGAGAAAATTAGCCAGGGCTCCAGCTCTTGCTTATTATTCAGTGACCCCCAACCAGAAAGTTTTGCGTGTGTTCAACAGGATCAGGCTAAGCTTTGATACCTTTCCTAGGCAAATGCCCGTTCACACTCACTGCTTAAGTTCACACATGAATAAAGGTCACGAGAGTGAGATATTGGAGGGTGGACTGTGCCTGTGGGACCATACCAACAGTCAGTTCCTTCAGGAGAGACAAAATTAAAAATAGAAGTCCTCTGTCCACTAAAAATAGACATACGAACACTGTAACACTCCTTCTTGTAACCTTTTGTTTACATTGTTGCTAGTTGATCAGTCACCATACCAAGCTAGCCATAGAAGACAAGATGTCGCCACAGCACTCTCCCTTCCTCCAGCTCCTGCACTGTCTGCCCACTGTGACTCTTCCATTCAGGTCTTCTCAAACGCAGTCTCACCATCTTCCTCGTGGTCTTTTCCCAGCCGAGACTCATTCTATCACCTTCCAGAAATACCGATCTTTAGCCATATGACATACATGCCCTGCCCAATGCTTTCTTGTCAGAATATGGTCTGTTACTTCATCATGTCACTTCAGTATTGGTCACTCAATTCTCCTGGCTTATACCCAACATCTTCCTTCCACACCAGTATCCAATCTTTGGTTGTGTCACATTGTTGCTAAAATACTACAAATCATGTTGTATTATTTCAGTTTATCCATGCAGTATTTCTGCATTATTTCTCATGATCATTTTCAACAACCTATCTAATCTACATGGTGGCCTGGTTAATGCTGTAGTTTAATTAGTTCACCTGACCCAGCAACAATAAAAAAGTAGCAGCACTTTTGATTAACAAATCAATCTCAGGAGCTTTTAACAACAGGATAACCCGAGGTAACCCAAGCATGTAGATGATCACATTGCATACAACTCTAATATTTACACCCAGTTTCGCTTGAGCATGCCAAAACATTACCAAAAAAATGCAGAACATTTTGCAATGCAGTTGGGACTTGGGGACAAACTGCAAAGAATCACATCAGGGCTACACAAAAAAGCAACACAAGTGGTACATGTGGCATGGAACTTACAACGTTTTAAGAGCTTCGCAAATCTTCCCAGTTGGAAGTAAATATTTTGAATATCTAACCTGATAACTATCCTTGTAAGATGATTTAAAGGCTTGCCAATCCTCAACATTTTTACTGGTTTTGTAATTTTCACCAATATTTATTATTGGAATGAAAAATTTCTGATGTCCCTTTTCCCCAACACCCCTCTCCCCCTGCCCCAAGGCAGAGATAGTGTCTAAAAGCAACTGAGCTCTCCTACTAAAATAAACCATTATTGACTATTTACACTGAACTTAAATTCCACTGTCACTGGCAGAAAAAGTCACTGATAGAAAAGCTTTCACTGTTACCTGCTAAACTATTCGCTCCGCGACGCAAACAAAAGCTTTTTAGCAAAGATTCTTCTGAAGTTACTAAGCACCTTTGTATTTTAGTTACATGGTTATAAATCTGGGCTTGTTCCATTTTCAAACAAAGGGAGCTTTATGGTAGCTCAAGATCAAATCAGGTGGAAACTATCATCAGACGTGGTTCTGTTCAGTCTAAGTTTGCAATTATTATACTCCACACCAGATTGCAGATTTCAGCAATTTTAAAGCCACTCTGACCTCCAAACTGCAGTACAACCAGGATGTAAGCCTCCAGATAGTATTTTAATTCCACTGTGTAGCCCTCTATACAACCAAGGAATATATGGACCATAATAACCTTCAGTATAACAGTATTAAAAAGTCAAGATTAAATATTTTACATCAGCTGCTAAAACCATATAATATAAATGACTAGGTTAAATACAGGAGTCACTATAATATTGATACTATTCATTCTTTTTGAAATGTGCTGGCTTTCTTGCTTACTCTTCTTGGACTATAAGGCTGTGTGTGAAATTTACAAAGCCCGACGATTCTCAACATCAACCATGTCTTACATTATACAACATAGGAAAGCACAGGAGCGGAAAAGACTCTGCAGTCTATCCAGCCGGTCCCAGAAAAAATACCGTTGAACCATCCACTTCCTCAAATGTCTGTCCAATTCTCCTTTAAATTTTCTACACTAGCTGCCTCCATTGACTTACTGGACAGTCTATTCTCCATATCCATCAAGTGTGAGAAGTGGTTGAATCTAAATTATCTATGTATCTTCGAAGCTTGGCCCCATGCTTTAGAGTTTGTGGCAATCTCAAACATATTACTGAGGCCAATTCATCCATTCCCTTAAATTCTTAAAGTAACCAATGCCAGGCTCCGCATAGCTCAGATGCATAAAACCAGATAATCAGTTTGATGGAGCCTTTCTGCACTGCCTGCAATCAGGATATCTTGCAGTAGCGGGGCACAGTTTTTAAAATGATTCTAACACCCTCTGTTGACAATATTTTGTTGTTAGAAATACAATCCAGCGGCTATTCCCCCGTCTGGCCTGTCGGTGGCGCTGTGCCTCACTTGTCTCGAGCAACGAACATCAGCCCGCTGCTGCAACACAACACAACCGGGCCGCCGCAACGACATTTTCCCCGGACCGGTCAGGGTTTTAATATGTTTTTATATTTATATTTATATATATATATCATTCTCTTCGTGTCGCAACGCGAGTGTTGAGGAGAAGGCTAGCACCGGCTCGCCGCTTACCGCGTCGCGCTGTCTGGGCTCTTTTGTCAAACTGCCGTTCAGCACTCAGCTCACTTCACCATGTAAACACTAAGCAGTGACGGAGGCAGGAAGTGCGTCAGTCGCATGCAAATGAAAGGGAAAATATATGCTAATAAAGGGGGAGGGGGACGCCTGCGCAGTCTGGCTGCCTGGGATTGCTGTTGATTGATGGACAGTGTCTGCTGGACTGGGCTGTCTGCCCCAAAGCTTTCCAACCTAGCAAAGGTGAAAAGGGGACCCCGGACCTTGAAAGTCAATCTACCCAAATATTTTCAATGTTATTTAGGACATACTATTAAAATAGAAGGCAAGTTTCATTTGTATTAAAGGGACTCTGGGATTTTTACCCATGTTTTGGGGAATTGTATTCCACAGTTTTGTCAGTTTATAATTAGGGCCAACAATTTATGGCAACTGAATAAATTAAAGACTGGTTCTATTACATGAGATTACACGATTTTCTGGGATTTTTTTTTACTGGTGTTTTTATGGTACCAGTCACCTCACTTATTAACACGGTATTCACGAAGCTTCTAATGAGCTTATATTATTGATATGGTTTATACACATCCAAATGCTAAAAGCCCCAAGTAGTAATGTATCCCTTGTACTCGAGGATGACGGTGACAACAGTGAAGGGAGCATAAATTCACAGTAGCTGGATGCGTTGATGACTATGCAGGTCAATATGTGACAGATAATTGTCTACTACAAGCCCCTCATACATTGCTGGGGAGTTCTCCTGTTGATCCCTCTGCGTTGCTGATCCTGCTGTCTCTCGCAGCTTGCCTCCATGCTGGCACGGCATTGTCGCACCAAGACCTTAACTGCTTCTCTTAGTTCAGCACACCATTGTCGTCTGTCGGTGTCCAGGATTTCCTCTGAAGTCAACGACCGTGTTGCACTTCTTTAAGTGAATCTTGAGTGTGTCCTTTTTGTCCGTCCCACTTTCTTCTGCTGTCCACCAGTTCTCCAGAAACCACCTGATTTGGTATATGTACGTCGTCCATCCTAAATGCCTGAATGCTAGTGCTGCCAGCACATTCTAGTACTTCATTGTTAGTGATCTTGTCCTGCCACCTAATACGAAGTAAGGTATGAAGGTGTCTAAAGAAACTTTTCCAGCTGTTGAGTGTGCCTTCTATAAAGTGTCCATGTTTCACATCTATACAGGAAATTGGAATTATGGTCAGAGTGCACCAAAAGGGCCAAGCAATTTTGGCCCAAGGCGTATAACAACCACCTAAGCTAGAATGTTGCACCAAGCCTATCCCAATACAATGTTTCAAGTTTTGATGGGAATAGATTGGGAAGTGGAATCATTCAAACGTGAACAATACTATATGACGCTTCCTACATTACAACAGTGACTACACTTCAAAAAGTACTTCATTGGCTGTAAAGAGCTTTGGGACGTCTGGTGGTCGTGAAAGGCGCTATATAAATGCAAGTCTTTCTTTTTTTCTCTTTCAGTTTGCACTTGACTTTGAATTTGAGAGGCCACATATTCGAAATTCTGGTGACTCTCTTCTGGAATGTAAAAGACTGATTCTGTTTGAAGCAAGGATATGTTTGGAAAATCCCATGAGAGAAACAATTTGAAATCTCAGAGGAGCAACCGGGAGCCAGATGGAAATGGACCAGCAGTTTGATATTCCTGAAAGAAACAAAAAATGCTGTCTATATTTAAAAGTTAATGACAAAGAATTAGCTTAGTTCGTAGAGTGGCAATCTGCTTATTATTTTGTCTATTCAAGGAGTTATATGGAAGGTTGTCTACTGTAATTATATATTTATATATTATGAATGTTACATTTGTACTTGTTCATCTTTTGGAAAATAAATTTGCTTGATATTTTAAACCTAAAACAAGGTCTGATGTTATGCTGTCTCACTTTCAAAAACTAAAGTGAGACCTAAAGTAAAATAAATTCGGTAGCTAAAAGCAAGTATCATACATGGCTTCCGTTTGTTTCTTGGGTACGTTACCTACCACCCTCTGAGTGAAGTAGTTCCTCCTCATCTCAGTTTTGAAAGAGCAGCCCCTTATTCTAAGACTATGTCCCCTAGTTCTCGTCTCACCCGTCATCGGGAACATCCTCCCCGCATCCACCCGATCCAACCCATTCACAATCTTATATGTTTCAATAAGATCGCCTCTCATTCTTCTGAACTCCAATGAGTAGAGTCCCAATCTACCCAACCTCTCCTCATATGACCACCCCCTCATCCCCGGGATTAACCGAGTGAACCTTTTTTGCACTGCCTCGAGAGCAAGGATGTCTTTCCTTAAGTAAGGACACCAAAACTGTATGCAGTATTCCAGGTGCGGTCTCACCAATACCTTGTACAACTGAAGCAATACCTCCCTATTTTTATATTCTATCCCCCTAGCAATGAAAGCCAACATTCCATTTGCCTTCTTAATCACTTGCTGCACCTGCATACTAACCTTTTGAGTTTCGTGCACCAGGACCCCCAGATCCCTTTGCACTTCCAAGGCTTACTTAGATCTCAAAGCAAGGATACATTCTCAAAGAGCTGGGGTACAGGTACTCAATCATGAGAGTGATCTCAGACACTAGAACTGATATAATCTCGAGTAAGAAGACTAGAAAAGGCCCAAAAATGTAACTATGTTAAGAACAACAATTATGAGAAAAATCAAGTTTATAGGCAAAATTCTCATATGGGGAGATTTTTGATGGGGTTGTAGGATAATCTGTCATTATCCAGCATCCCCAAATTAGTGCGAGGTTACATTGATTTTTTTAAAATCAATTTGATTCAGAATGTGAAAAAAAATCAAGTCCATTCCAGATCGAAATCACTCATGGAATTTCAGTTTGCAAAACTATTTAGTTTTTTCGCCCACACTTCTCAGGGAAATTTCAGTTTAAATTGAGAAGTGTGTACACATTATTGTATTTTGATGGCAAAATTATAATACAATTATTTAAATAAAATTCTAATAACCCTTCTGTTTGTGATACGTGAAAAAACAAACACAACTCAAATTATGTTCATGCAAATCCTGCAATTCCACAAGAAGTGCAGATATTTACAGGGCTATAGGGAAAGACCAGGGGAGTGGAACTAACTGGGTAGCTCTGTCAAAGAGCGGGCACAGGCAAGATGGGCCAAATGGCCTCTTGTGCTGTATTTATGAAGTCGTAGGACCAACAATTTTAGCTCGCTCACAATTGCAGGAGATCCAAAATATGTCCCGTGGTGGCTTGGAGGACGCATGAGCTACTGTTTAAAATTTGGGAATGCTGCACCTAAGTCGGGAAGGGTTGAAATTGACTGACAAAATGCAACAGTTGAGAGATATTTATCTGATTGTCAGTGGTTAAAGTGGAATTTATTATGGGAGGATACTCAGTCTTTATCTAACCTTTGACGACTGTCGTTGTCACTGCCAGTCTCCCTCCAGCATAAACATGTTCTAATTTTAGTTTGACCACATAACATTCACTGTACTCCAAAACTAACTGATTTGTGAAGTGCTTTGAAACATTTCCATGATGTGATAATTGCAAATCATTTTTATTTAAATTCTTCACTAAGAAATGGGGCACTACATATACCCCTAATACCAATGTCTGAATCCCTGTCTAACACCGAGGGATTTTAAAAAAGGTGAAATGTTTATTTTAAAACTTCTGTTTCCCAGCACTGCAGATGAGCATTATGATCCCAATGCCCCTTCCCTACCTACCAGCAGCCACATAATCTCCTGGGAGAGGCAAAAAGTACAGAAAAAATCTTAAGCCAATTCAGGGAAAACAAAAGCTGGGCAATTCCTTTCTCACCTGCAAAAGTAATCAAGGTAAGTTCCAAGAGGACATAGTGAGCACAAGACACATTGCCCAATACCCCACATAACTTTTGTATGCTGCTATATCAGCCACAGCTGAAAATTTGTCCAGTTCCCTTTGGACTGTTCCCACTGAATCCGCACTCACTCCGAGTCGGCAAATTCTACCAAACTTTAGCAGATAATCTAGGTTGACATTTCAGTGCAGTACTGAGGGAGTGCTGCACTGCCGCTGGTATTGTCTTTTGGATGAGACGTTAAAACGAGGCCCTGTCTCTCCTCTCAGGTGGATGTAAAAGATCCCATGGCACTTTTTGAAGAAGAGCAGGGAAATTCTCCGGGAGTTCTGGATAATATTTATCCCTTAACCATCATTACTAAAACAGATCATCAGGTTATTTACCTCAGTGCTATTTGTGAGACCTTGCTGTGTGCGCATTGCCTGCTGTGTTCCCCTACATTACAACAGTGACTACAATTCAAAAGTACTTCATCGGCTTTGGGCTGTCCTGAAGTTGTGAAAGCTGCTACATAAATGCAAGTTCTTTCTTTCTAAAGGTCGATGACCCTCTGCGAAAAGAAAAACCTCCTAATATCTAACCTAGTTCTCTGCTTAAGTAACATATACGCATGCCCCCCTGATTCTCCCTAACTTACCCAATTCAAATAGTCTATCTACATGGACACAGTCTAGCGCCTTCATTATTTTAAAGACCTCAATCAAATCTCCCTGAAGTCCTCGCTTTTCTAGAGTAAAGAGACCCAGCTATCTAAGCCTATCATGGTAACTTAGGGCCTTTAAACTAGGTATCAATATGGTGGTCTGCCTCTGAACCTTTTCCAGGACCTTTGTATTACCCAAGGGACCAAAACTGGACACAGTACTCTAGATTATGCCTAACCAAGATCTAATTCAAGTGCTATTTGTTTAATTTTAGATCGTCCTAGTAATACATCCTAATACACTATTTGCTTTTGCTATAGCCTCGCAGCACTGGTCGTGAACTATTAGGGATTTATGCAATATATCACCTAGATCTTTATCTCTCTTTATAGCGTAAAATGGGCGATATTGGATCAGCTTCCTGTTATACATGTCTCCTGATTTTTATTTCCATTGAAGTCGACGGAAACAAAAATCGGGAGAGATTTATAACAGGCGGCTGATCCAATATCGCTCATTTTACACTATCTCCCAAAGTTAAAAGTACACAAGAACATAATAAATAGGAGCAGGAGTAGGCCATTCGGCCCTTCAAGCTTGCTCCGCCATTCAACAAGATCATGGCTGATTCTTTAGCTCAACTCCACCTCCCCGCACTATCCCCATATCCCTTGATTCCCTTATTACCCACAATAAATCTAAGAAAAAGCATATTGAAACAGAAAAAAAGGAAATGTTTACACAATGGAAGGTTGCTCTTTAGCAAAGGTGAAGCAAGAACATCTGGCTCTGATACTGATCATTCACTGAATGTTTCCAGTCAATATGTAGCTGTAGTTAACAAAACAAATTGAATACTAAAATCCACCTCAAAGGAATTTGACAATAAGTTGAAAGAAGCCACACTAGGAATAACTTATATAATTGAGAGTCTCTCACTTTCAAAAGGATGTCAATGCATTGGAGAAAGAAGAAAGACTTGATTTATATACCACTTTATTACATCTCTCAGAAACATCCTGATGCCCTTCGTATACAATGAATTACCTTGAAGTGCTGTTATGCAGGCATATGTGACAGCCATTATGGGTATAACATCCCACAAATAGCAGCTTAATTCATCTATTTATGGTGGTAGTGCTTGAGCAAGGAACGTTGATCAGGACACCACAAAACTCCATGCTCTTCTTTGAATAATACTATGGGATCTTTAACACCTACCTAGAATGGGAAACAGAGTCTTGGTTTAATGCCTCATCCGAAATGCAGCACTCTTTCAGTATTGTATTGACGTGTCAGCCTAGAATATGTGTTCAAATAATCTGGATAATTCAAAGAAGTGCAACAAAGATGATTCGGGGACTAGCGAGGGGTGAGGGGATGATTTCCTTATGCATAATGTGTAACAAAATTGTAAATCCAATCCATAAACTGATTAATGATTTTGTTGCATATATAACGCACAGAGCACATTCCCCCCTCTGTATTATGAAGAGAGGCTCACAGAAATGACTTTCTTCTCACTGGAGAAAAGAAAATGGGGAACATCCAGGTCTTTAAAATGCTAAGGAGCATATTCGACTTAGAGTGTAAGCACAGGCTTGGAAGACACAGGATTCAAATTAACAAGCCTCAAGTGAGACTAGAAGTTCAAAGAAAATTCTTGGCCTAGAAATTCGTCTCGGGTGGGGGTGGTATCGGATTGGCTCCCCGTTATACGCTGTGCCTGATATTCAGTTTCATTAATTGCAATGGAATTGAATATCAGGCACTGTGTATAAGGGGCAGGCGATCCGATACCGTCCATTTTGCACCACCACCCGAGACGAATTTCTAGGCCCTTTTTCCACAGGTTAGTAGATGTTGAATAGACACAGAGAGAAAGCGACTGAGGATCAGACAGTTAACTCCTTTAAAAAGGATTTCGATAAATACCCTGGTTGAAAATAGGAATTGGAGGGCTAAACGAAGAGGAATGCATTCTCCATAGGATACAAAGTGGGGATATCATAGCCAGAGCATTTCCAGCAATGGCTTCTCTTCCCACCCCACCACTGTTACCTCTGGAGTCTCTCATGGATCTGTCCTTGGTACCTTCTCTTCCTCATCTATGTGCTGGTTCTTGGTGACATCATCCAAAGATATGGGCCACTTCCGCACGTAGGCTGACAATACCCAACTCTACCTCTCCATCACCTCTCTTGACCAGGCCACTGCCTTTGTGTTGTCAGCTTGCTTGCCCAATATCCAGTCCTGGATCGCTCTCAATTTCCTCCAGTTAACATTGGGTAGACTGAAGCCATCGTCTTTAGCCCCCTCCACAAACTCTGTACCCTCACCACCAATTCTCAGGCTGAACCAGACTGTGCGTAACCTGGGCATCCTATTTGACCCTGAGCAGAGTTGCTGACCCCATTTACCCTCTATCACAAAAACTTCCAGAACATCACCAGTCTCAGTCCCTGTCATTCTCATTCATGCCTTTGCTTCCTCCAGACTGGACAATTCCAATGCTCTCCTGGCCAGCTTCCAGTCCTCCACCCCGCCCTCCCCCCACCCCCTGCAAACTTCAGCTCATCCAAAACTCTTCTACCCATATCCTATCCTGCACCGTCCCAATCACCTATCACCGTGTGCTTGCTGACCTACAATGGCTCCTAATCCCCCAACGTGTTTTAAAATTCTCATCCCCCCCATGTTTAAATCTTTCACGGCCTCATCCTTCCCTTAAAACCTACCACTTTGACCAAACTTTTGATCACCCTTCCTAATATCTCCTCTGCCTCACCATCCATTTTCATCTGATTACACCCCTGTGAAACGTCTTGGGACATTGTTCCAAGTTGAAGGCGTTACATAATTATTGTTGTTGAGGTAAGTGTCAGGGTTTAATAGTGGAAAAACAAGGATGAATGAATATTCCCAGCTCCTGGGAAGATACTTTTTTTGCTGGTTCTATCCCGTACTGGCCTTAGAAAATCCAGCAAGTTTACTCTGGGGTTGCCACTGCCTACACGGCAATGCAGGCAATGTAAAAGCAGCTACTTTTAAATCTTATCTCCTCTTTGACTTCTCTGCTCCTGTGGCTATAGTCCTAAGTTTTTCCTCCAAACTATAGTTTGGCATCGCTGGTATCTAAACAATATTACTTTAATTAGACTTTCTATAAGAAAGGGGTGTCTAAAACTACAGAAATTACTTAACTGTGGCCTAACCATTGTTTTGTATGAATTCTTTCTTACTTCTTTACAATTGTCCTACTTATGCTGCATTTATAAAACCTAATATGCTATTGGCCTTTTTTTATGGCTTTATCTATCTGTGTTCTTACTTTTAGCAAATTACATATGTGAATCCCTAGATCACTCTGTTCCGTCACACTCCTCAGCTTTTTTCCATTAGGCTTATACTCCTGTTCTTTATTTTTCCTCCCAAATGTATTTCCTCACACTTCTCCACATTAAATTGTCCAATCTGCTAACGTGTTTATGTCCTCCTGAAACCTTTTATAGTCCCTTTCTCTACTTTCTTTAACTGTCTAGGGTTCATTCCATCAGGGCTCAGTGACGTATCCACCTTAAATTTGACTAGATTTTCAGAACCAATTCCTTTTCTACAGTTATCGCTAACAATTGTTCCACATCCTCCTCATAGTGCAACTTCATTTTCATCATTTGCAACATTGATGCAAAATATCTCTGCCATATCTTCTTCACCCACAACTAGATTTCCCTTGAGTGAGCCAAACCTCTCTAACTATTATTTTATTTTTAATATGTTTATAAAGCCCTTACTATTTCCTTTTATATTATCCACTAACCTTTTCTCATATTCCCTTTTACCCCCCTTATCTCTCTTTTCACTTTCTATACTTGTGATTTTCTCTAATATTGTTAGTCCTAGTTTTATCATATTTATTCCCCCTTTTTTAGGAAGTTAACTATCAACCAGGGATTGTACAGAACACTGCGCAATATGGGAACTCAGCCTCAAGCAGTGTCATGCACGGAGCAGCACAGGAAGAGGTATTTGTCTGCCTCTCATGTTGGCACCAGGCCCATGCCATCAGCAGGCCCCTACACAAGATGCTCCTGTATGTGATACTGGTCATGGGTGAATAGCACAGGACATTCTTGGCACATCTGCTGGGTCTTTAGTGGGAAAAGCAGATAAAGGTTGCGCGCCAGTGAATTCCCAAGGACTACGGCTTCTACACTTACTGCTTCCAACAGAAGTACATTTAAAAGTAGTTCCCTGCACAGAACATGTAATCTCACAGCAGTGCATAAGACTACATACGATAGAAACACATATTGCCACTTAAAATGCAATCAATCAACGTCTTCATCTTCCTGGTGCCGTAGCTGATCTTCATTAAAGTCCAGTATACTGCCTATATTGTGGGCAATATAATGAGTCATTAAACAGACCATATTAAAAAAAAAACTCTGGGACATACAGCAAGGAAAGCCCCACCCAAGCAGTCCAAGCATCAAAAATGATTTTCCAATCCTAACAGGTGCCTCGTTGTAGGTAGTCTCACCTGGGCTTTGGGAGATGTGTGGAGATGTCAATAGCCAGTTTTGTAGTGGGTAAATTAGATCTCCCAGGAGCTACCTATTCAATTCTTGTTCTCCCTTGAAGAGCCCTAGCAGATGTGATTCAATTAATATTGAAGCAGCACTGCATCTGATAGGGGATGGAGAGAGAGAGACACACACACAGATAGATGGTCTATGGCAGTTACTGTCACTAGGACCACCTCCCCCAAGTTATCATAATCAATTTGGCTATTTGATTAATGTAATTGTCTTGCGGTTGCTTTCGCCTTCAATGCCATCTCTTCACTTTCTCAACTGATGGGTATTGTAATGACTGAAATGTTTGACAAGATGTTTGAGGGTTCTACTGGAAAAGCTTCCATTCCCATGAAGATGAACAAACTATGAGTTCCAGCAAAACATAAAAAGTAACTCTGCAAACTCATCCACTTACTTGATCAATTTGCTTATCCGGTGACGCCCACATCTTGAGAATGAATATAAAAGAAAATCCAGGAAGGCTAACAGCAGGGCACACTGACCTTGGTGTTTCTGAAAAAGTAATTGAAACATTTTGACTTAGTTCGACACTGGGTGTATCTAGAATTAGATAAATTAAACACATTCAGAGGGAAGTGAATACTAATTTAAAGATATAACAAAAGCAAAATACTGTGGATGCTGGAAATCGGGAATAAAAACAGAAAATGCTGGAAATACTCAGCAGGTCAGGTAGCATCTGTAGAGAGAGAGAAAGAGTTAAAGGGCTGGATTTTGCCAGGCCCGAGGAGGCGGGTTTGAAGGCAGGTCAGGTGGGAAAGTTGCAAAAAATGGCGTCGGGCTCCGATCCCGCCTCTGTGCAACTTTCCCAAATGCGGGCTTGCAGACTCCTTTTCGGTCCTGCCTCCAGGCGGTGGGATAGGCCCTTAAGGCACTTAACTACCACTTAAGTACCTCTATAATGCCATTTTGAGAGGCCTTTCAGAGTTTACCACATTTCCCGTGTGCTGCACGTCTCCCCTGGAACACGCCAGCTAATCCTGTCGGGTTCACAAGTGGTTGGTTTACTGACAGCTGCAGCTCCACCATAAAAATGCCGTTTTCCACAATGATCATTTGCAGGTGGCAGAACTTTCTTTTCTCAGGTCTTGGAGAACTTTTTGCAGGTCTACTGATTTTGGAAGTGTTGAAGCTGAGGTCCATCTCCACTGTGACCTCCTGGGAAAACCCTCTCCCCACCTTGACTGAGCGCTTCTTCAACTGAGGTATATACCTGCACCATGGGAACCATTTATTTCCTTTTCTCCTGGACCTCAGATTCGGACGAAGACCAGCCGTGGCAGCACCAGAATCTGGAACAGCAGCAGCACCAACAGCAGGAGCAACAACAGGAGCGCCAACCTGCTGCTCACCCACCTGAAGCTGCACAGGCCAGAAGGTGCCAGCGCAGGGAAGGACATCACCGCAGGAGATACCCCCAAAACAGGGTTTACAGACAGAGGATGAGCTACCTCAACATGACTGAGCAGCAGTGCCAAAGGAGGCTCAGACTTTCGCGAGAGGTAGTGGGTGACATCTGCGCAATGCTGCAGCAAGACCTGGAGCCCAGAGGAGCGGGTGGACACTCCTTGCCTGTGGCCATCAAAGTCACCACCGCACTCAACTTTTTTGCTTCAGGCTCATTCCAGGGATCAACAGCAAAGATCAGCGGTACCTCACACTTGCATCACGCAGGTAACTGATGCCCTCTTTGCCAACGCGCACAATTACATCAACTCCTCCAAGGATCAAGCAAGTGTAACCGCGCGTGCGGTTGGATTTGCTAATATGGCAGGCTTTCCAAGGGTGCAGGGCATCATAGACAGCACACGTGGCCCTGAAGGCACCCCATCACAATCCAGGTATTTTTGTCAACCGCAAGGGCTTCCACTCCCTCAACGTGCAGCTGGTGTGTAACCACAAGAAGGAAATTTTGCATGTTTGCGCCAAGTACCCTGGCAGTTGCCATGACTCGTTCATCCTGCGGCAGTCTAGTGTGCCTCCGCTCTTCAGTCCGCCAAACCAACTTTTCGGATGGCTACATGGAGACAAGGGCTATCCCCTGAAGACATGGCTAATGACGCCATTCAGGAGGCCATCCAACGAAGCTGAGGAGCACTACAACTCCAGCCACAATTCGACCAGATCCATTATCGAGCAAACCATCGGCTTGCTGAAGATGCGATTCAGATGCATTGATAGATCAGGTGGAGCCCTGCAGTACTCAGCAGCCAGGGTCTCCAGAATCGTCGTGGCTTGCTGTGCACTTCACAACATGGCACAGCATCGTGGCTTGCAGCTGCCTGAGGTACAAGTGGCTCATCGCATAGCCTCCTCAGATGACGATGAGGAGGAGGAGAGTGAGAACGAAGAGCTTGCGGAGGCGCATCAACCAGCGGCAGCAGCACGCGAGCACATGGCTGCCCGGGATGCAAGGGATGGATTCATCTTGGCCAGATTTGCTTAGGCTGCCCAATCAAACACATTTGGCTCGCACCTTCTTACCACACCATCAACAATGGACAAGAACCTACGGTTTCCTATCACTCTGACCACCATACTGACAATTCCAAGTCGCCCTGAGCCCTCAATATGGAAGTCCCATTTGCAAAATGACATAGCCCACAACTTCAACAGTTTGCCATCAATTCATTTTATAACATTCAGTCAAGGATGGCATTTCACAATTAAACACAACAGAACACCCAAGTGACTACCCTTGTGATTACTTGTGCTTTATCTTCCTCTTACGCATGCTCCTACGTGGTGCTTCCCCTGTGGCTTCAGCAGATGTGGAGGCCCCTTGCTCACTTTCATGCTGCTCCTGCCTCGACACCTTTGGCGGGCGTCCTCTGGGGTTACGAGCCTGTGAGGGCTCGCCAACAGTCTGCTGCTCCTGTGGCTGGGCAGGGGCTGAGACGCCGATCTCAGTTGGGTGAGGAATCTGGTGGGGCTCTGACTGAGGGCTCTGCAGTGGCATGGTCATGTGAGCGCTTGGAGAGGAGCCCCCACTTTCTTGTCTGCCACCAACATCCCTCTCATGGGTCAGCCCCACTTCAGAGCTAGCAAGTGGCTTGACAGCACCTTGCTGCACTTCAGGGGGGCCATGAGGACTCGTTTCTGCACTGGCAGTCCTACTCCAGAGGACTTCCATGAAGCTCTGGTTTCTCTGCTCAATAGCTGATCATCGCTCCTCCAGAGATGTCAGTCTATTCTGAACAATGACCATGTTTTCAAGACCCTGGCGACTTAACTCCTCCATGGCTGTAGCCATCTTCTCCTCTACCGTAGTTATCCTTCCCACGGAGGTAGCAATCCTTTCCACGGAGGTTGCCATCCTTTCCGTGGTGATGCGTTCATGCGCCAATGCCTCCACAAAAGCTCTGCTCATGTTAGTGTTGGACTCCTCCATCTTCTCCACACTTGCAGTGACCCTGGAGACAAAACCTGCCAGAGACTCCTGCACCTATTCCTGGAGTTCCAGCACCGTTCTCCTTCTGGATGGACCCGGAGGCACAGGGTCGACATGCAGCTGAGCCAAGCTTGGAGCGCCCTGTGCCCTCCGACGAGGACTCTCCACTGCTGTCCCTGTCTCCACCATCTGCTGATGCTCACTTGTGAGCTGTGATACAACAAGTGACAACACTACTCTATGTCCTGAAGGTCCCACCGAGGTGTGAGTGTCTGCGCTGGTGCTGGGTGCGTTTCATTCTGGTGACACTGCACCCTCAGAGGTTGCAGCTTCCTCTGAGGAGTCTTCTGGTCAGACTGTTCCTCCTGGACAGTGGGGAGGGGGGCTGTCGATGGTCCTGTGGGGGAGTAAAGGAAAGAGTTAGACATGTGAGATAAACGTTGCATGCACATGGAATTGTGCAGATCATCATAAGTCAATCTGTTGGAGCATCAGAATCAATATCAGTCACTCATGCAATGTAAGAGAGAGATACAAAACTATTCTGTCACCAGCTTGCTCTGATGCGCCCGTCTGTCCGTCCCCCACTTGCACATCCTCCTCGGCTCCCACGATCACAAGGACCGCCTCCTCTGCGCTGGTGAGCTGGGCTATTGAGGGTGGCCCTCCTCCTGTCTTCACCCTTTCCCTCTTATTGTGGGCTCTCTTTTCCTGCAATGAGGAACACAAGTGGAGTTTGAGTGAGAATGATGGAGTGAGTGCAGAGAATCCATAGCATAGATGCTTAGAAGGACACAAAGATGGAGTGAGGTCCCAAGACCAAGGGCCCTCCCTGTGTGTTGTAAGTTATCATAGCATAACAGTGATAGGGAGTGTGAGGGCAGCATACTTGAATAGTTAAGTGAATGTGTACATAGAGAGAGAGAGAGAGGGAATGGTTAAGGGTGCAGGGATGTAAGGGTCAAGTGGGATGTGGAGGAAGAGGTTGACAATGCAGAGTGCTGGTGATGAGAGGCGATGGGGAGCAGATTGAGGCTCATGGTGATGTCATACTCACTTTTCCTGTGCGGAGAAGGTCATTAAACCTCTTTCTGCACTGCAGCCAGGTTCTGCTGCACATTGAAATTACACTGACTTCCTGTGCCACTTGCAGCCACACAGCTTTGGTCTGCTGGGAAGGTTTCTTCCTCCCAGAGGAAGGAAACAACACCTCTTTCTGAGCTCTGGCTCCCTCCACCAGAGCATGGAGGGAGTCCTCATCAAAGCGGGGTGCGGCCTTGGACCTTGAGGTTGACATCTCTGCACCACAAATCCCTCAGAACAATCCCACATAAAAGTTCTAAGGCAGAAAATGAACCAAGGCTGCTTGCAGGCCTTAAATGCAGCTGCATAAATGACGTCATCAGAGGCGAGTTTCAGGACCAAAAGACTCATTGGGCCAGGGGTTCCCACATGCTGGGAATCAAGTGCCCAATTAGGGCAAAATTGCTAAATTTTCCCACCTCACATCGGAGGCGGGAGCAGGAACCGCCGACCACCTGACCCACCCACAACCCGCCCCCAATGACAAAATCCAGCCCAAAGTTTCAGGTCAATGACCTATCGTCAGAACTGGAAGAAGTTAGAGATGTAACAGTTTATAAGCAAGTACAAAGCCAGGGAGAGGGGAGGAAAGAACAAAAGGGAAGGTCTGTGATAGGATGGAAGGGAGGAGTGATTAAATGACAAAAGGGATGATGGTGCAAGGCAAAAGGTGGTGGTAATGGGACAAGTAAAGAAACAAAAGATGAGTCTAGAGGAGCTGTAAATGGCAACAGCAGAATCATTACCAACACCTGTTGTCTGAAAAAAAGGGAGCGGTGGTTATGACCTTAAATTGTTGAACTCGATGTTGTGTCTGGAAGGTTGTAAAGTGCCCAATAAAAAGGTGAGATGCAGCTCCTCGAGCTTCTGTTGAGCTTCATTTGAACAGTGTAGGAGGCTGAGGACAGAGTGGTCAGAGTGGGAGTGGGGAGGAGAATTAAAATGGCAAGCGACTGGAAGCTCAGGGTCACGCTTGCAGACTGAACGGAGGTGTTCAGCAAAGTGATCACCCAATCTGCGTTTGGTCTCCCCACTGTAGAGGATATAAATATAAAGATGTCTAACAGTTTTGAAAGCATCTGTCACACACCAGGGCCCCAAAATTTCCAAGAGCTGGGTTCTCGCCTGCTGGTGGCCTCCAGTGCTGATCCTGCTTAGTTTGTGGGTTCATTGGGAAACCACCTAATTTGTATGGGGCTGGCGAGGGCCTTATTCCAGGCATGCTTCTGGCACCTGCTTTCCAAATGCAGCAGTCAGGTAATCTAGTGCCTGCCTGTCCACCAAGACTCCAATCATGTCCCCTTCAGCTTGTGCAAGGAGGCTGATCCAATAAGAATTAAAAAAAAAGCACCTACCCTTACTTTGGGGGTCCAGGCTGCTCCCCTTGCATGGAATTCCCCAGTGGGGCCTACTTACTCCTAGTTGGAGGTCTGTGGAGGTAATTCTAACCCAACCCATCTGGCAAGAACCTGCTGGGATCAGATTGGCCACTTGTTTTACATCCTGCCTGATTTTACTTTCATTGACTTCAATGGAAAGTAAAATGGAGGTTACAATTATCCCCAGTATGTCTTACTTCATTTGATGTACCGGCCTCCAGTCCAATGCTGTGTCCCGACTGAGCAGGGAAGTGAAAACTCCTGGCATAGCGAGTTCCTCCCCCCACCCCCCCCCCCCCCCCGCTCCCAGCTCTGCCCCCAAACCATCCCCTTGTGTCACTTGCCTGATAAGGGGCGGGTGGCGGGTTTGCCAATTACAGGGCTGGCTGGAAAATCCCGATATGGCAGGAACCTAGTGCAACGAGGTCTCTGCTGTTTTCTGGTGGGTTCCGCCAGAGTTACAGCAGGAGTCTGACAAATGCCCCACAGAACTTCAGGGACCAGGTGTCACACTATGCTCGCTGACCTACATTGGCTCCTGATTAAGCAATGCCTCGATTTTAAAATTCTCATCCTGGTTTTCAAATCCCTCCATGGCCTCGCCCCTCCCTATCTCTGTAACCTCCTCCAGCCCTACAATGCTCAGATATCTCCAATTCTGGCCTCTTGAGCATCCTCAATTTTAATCGCTCCACCATTGGTGGCCGTGCCTTCAGCTGCCAAGACCCTAAGCTCTGGTATTTCCTCCCTAAACCTCTCCACCTCTCTACCTCTCTTTCCTCCTTTAAGATGCTCCTTAAAACCTACCTCTTCGACCAAGCTTTTGGTTATCTGCCCTAATATTTTCTTATGTGGCTCGGTGTCAAATTTTGTTTTATGATGCTCCTGAGAAGCACCTTGGGATGTTTTAATACATTAAAGGCGCTATATAAATGCAAGTTGTTGTTGATATCAAAGTGTCAAAAGTACAAAACAAGAGAAAGAAAGCTAGACTAATTTTTTTGACCAGGAACCAGAAATTTATAAGCAAACCACAAACTTCCCTCAGCAAACAGCAATTAAACCCTTATTGACTTCAAGACCGATTTAGACCACTTCACCACAGATCCTGAGCAGTGCCCTTAATGGGACAGGTTAGGTTAGAAACTAAATACTACAAATAAGCTCTAGGTCTCTGACTGTGAGCAGTGCCAAGGAAAATTAGCTCGCACAATTATATAAAACACCACCAAACCCAGCAACATTGTTTTAAAAAAAAAAATCAAAAATCACATCAAAAACATGCAGAGAGTTTGAACTATAAGAAGCTTTGAAAATGTGTACACAGGAAATGTCATGACCCACTTGGCTTCTGCTCTCAATTTGGTTTTACTATTGGTATATTATTGAAACTTTAGATCAAATCTGGTATCTGCCCCAAAATGAAAAACTGCTATTACGATTGTTACATTGCTTAAATGTTTGTGCAACTTCCTCAGTCTTACTTCATTCTAAAATCTACAGAATGTTAAAGCCCAAGCTGTAACCACTACTTCTTGCTTTATGTAGTTTTGTTTCCCATCAATCTTTGCAGTGTGCGCCTTGGCTGTTTTTAAAAATAAACGGTCTCTGAAATTCTAACTTGATTTTTTTTTGTTCCTGGTGATTCACTATCTTGCCACACTTCATCAATGTAGATCGGGTAATTTTTCTCCACCAAATACTGAGCATTTGTCATTAACCACAAGGTGTCAGTGTGTTGACAGAAAGTGATGAGCTCCCTGAACTACTTTCAAATAAATGGAGTCAAACTAGTTTCTAATCTCTGACTGTTAATAGTTGTGCAATGTTTGCAGAAGTATATCATTGGCATTTTGTCAGATTTTGTGTGTGCACTTTTCAATCATACTAATATGGGGCTAAGAATGCTTTATTTCGCTCATCCAGATCATTTCTCCTTTATCAGTAAAAAAACAAAATACTACAGATGTTGGAAATCTGAAATAGAAACTGAAACTGCTGGAAAAACGCAGTAGGTCAGACAGCATCTATGGAAAGAACAGATAAGTTAACACTTCAGATGTAAACGCCTGATAAAACTGGAAAAACACACATATACAAGAGAGGAAATGAAATGATGTGAAAAGTGCTTGAACTGATATTAACATGAGAGGATAGGAAAAAGAATAATCAAAGAAATTAAAAACATTTAGGAGACACAGACACTGTGTGAATAGTTGAGGTTGAGGTGGGGAGGAAGGCAAGACAGCTCAGAAATGGAAACAGGAAAAACTAGCAAAGTGGAACAGAATCCAACGGCCTGGCAGAAGGAAAATGCAGGTCGACATCAAGGATGCAAAGTGCCCAACCAGCACAGTGTTGTAACGGGGGGATCTCCACCCCAAGTACCGGCCCATCACCCCTCCCTGGAAATGCCAAAACATCCATCCCACATCACTAGCATCTCCTGACAAAAAATGAGAGCTAAGGTAAGGTCTGAAGTTATTAAAGTCAATATTAAGGTTGGAGGGCTGCAAAGTGCCTAATAAAATGAAAAGGTAATGGGGGAAAAATTCAGTTGGTTGCGCCTCCCGTTAGCGCCTTAAGAGGGCGCTAATGGGGCGCAAAGCAACTTGCGCCTGGGCGCGGCGATGTTTGCGCCGCTCGCGAAATTAACTAGACATTTTGCGGCGGCGCTAAACACTACCGCCACGATCTACTGCGCCAGCAGATCGTGACGTCAGTCGAGTGTGCAACACCCCGGTGCAGATATTGAGTGGCGCCCCCTGCCTTACCGCCAGCAACGACAGGTAAAGGGGAGCGTTTTGCAGTCAGGAAGGGACTGGGGGAGCGCTATTTAAAGGCGAACGCTTCCTGCCTTTTTTTGTTGGTGACATTTTTGCACCACGCATTCTGAGAGAGAGAGAGACAGACTTCTGGAGAGATTCAACGCTGTGTGAAGGAGTTTTGGGTACTGAGCAGCACTTTGCAGGTTCATTTGGATTTGCCCTTCCTTGCATCTATTTAGAAGAGACTGTGGGGGCTGCACTCTGAGCTCTTTCCCTGGTTCTCTCCATTGTTCTTTCCAGCAGATTTGATGTACAGGTCTCTCCAGGCAGAGATTCATGGCTGCAATGAGCAGGATGTGGATGGAGAGCAAGATCCCCTTTAAGAACTGGCCGGTGCCATTGTGTGTGTGTTCCATTGCTGACTGACATCACATGAGCTTCACCAGCGCTCTGAGGTAGCGCCTCGCTCCTTGGCCTTTGCGCCTTAAGACAGGTGTGAAGCGCCTGATTTAGCGCTCCAATCACCTCCAGGGGCGATAAAAGCCAAGTTTGCAGTCAGAGGCGATAATTAGCGCCAGGCGCTAATTTTTGCGCCCGGCCGATAATTGCGCCCCAAATGGGGCGATACTGAATTTTTCCCCCAATGTTCCTTGCACTTGCATTGAACTTCATTGGAACAGTGTAGTAGGTCAAAGTAAGAGTGGAACGGCAGATTGAAGTGGCATGTGACAGGGAACTCGAGGTTGCACTTGTGGACAAGATATATTTTTCACCCAAGCAGGTCATTCTACTATGTGCGTGTGTGTATCTTTCTCCCCCCACCCTCCCTTTGTTATATTCCTTTTTAAGTGCTGTCCATCTGTACTTTTTCCAGTTCTGATGAAGGGTTTACACCTCAAACATTAATGTATATGTTCTCGCTACAGATGCTATCGGACCTGCTGAGTGTTCTCGGCATTTTTAATTCCTCTTTTATGTTCCTGAGTGCAGAAAAGTTACAAGCCTGTTATTTTTGTGGGTTGCTTAGGTGCATACGGAGTCTTGAAAGCCACAAATCAAGTTTAAATCAAAGTTCCTCTTAATTTGTACATATCTCAAATTGAACATATCTTGGTGCTCCGATCTGGGATTTTTCTATCAATGTTGCAACACTGCTAAATAAACAGCTCTTTCCAAACCTATATAAATGCAAATAGAACTGAGATGCCTGGGCTATGTTTGCTAGATTGCCAGGGCTCTTTGGTTACATATGGCCTACAAACCATAGGTTGATATCTCATCCTTAATTGTCTTGGTAATTAGTATAACTATTTAACCCCCACCCCGACCCCCCAGTTTTATCTCTTCCCTCAGTACTTCACCCAAATGACCATTTTCCATGTGTGAGCATGGACAGTGTGTGCTGGCAAGCTAGTTGACTCTAAGGGACATTCAAAGCTATGCCGAGCCGGTCATCGTCTAATGTACACAAGTGTGCATTTTTCAGAAGGGATTACTGGTTAGCAGTTAGGAGTGGGAAGCCTGGTTGCTTTTACCCCCTCCTGCTTTGCCTGTGGACATTGAGGCTAATTGTAGGCCCTCCTTTATATTTAAGTTAGTGATTCAATGATCGTGGCGAAATAGGGGCAGCTCATTTACATAATTCGCTGTTCTCCACCTAATCACTTTACAGCTCATCTTTTTGTCACAGGTCACTTACAGATGCTGTGCCTGGCTTGCTGAATGTTTCCAGAATTTTGGTTTGTGTGTCAGCTGTGGCTCAGTGGGTATCACTCCCGCCTCGGAGTCAGAAGGTTGTGGGTTCAAGTCCCACTCCAGAGACTTGAGCACATAAATCTAGGCTGACACTCCAGTGCTGCAGTCTTTCAGATGGGACGTTAAACCATAAAAGATCCCAAACCACTATTTCAAAGAAGAGCAGGGGAGTTATCCCCGGTGTCCTGGCCAATATTTATCCCTCAATCAACATAACAAAAACAGATTATCTGGTCATTATCACATTGCTGTTTGTGGGAGCTTGCTGTGCGCAAATTGGCTACTGCGTTTCCTACATTAGAAGTGACTACACTTCAAAAGAAAGACTTACATTTATATAGCGCCTTTCACGACCATCGGACGTCCCAAAGTGCTTTACAGCCAATGAAGTACTTTTTTTTTTGGAGTGTAGTCACTGTTGTAATATTGTAATAAGTGCTTTGGCACGTCCGGTGGTCATGAAAGGCGCTATATAAATGCAAGTCTTTCTTCTTTCTCTAATTTCCAGCATCTGCAGTGTTTTGTTTTTATAACTCTGTCACAGCCTCCCTTGTGGAGTGGAGATGGAGAAGGCACGTCTCCTCAGACATGGTCAAGCAAGTGTGCTTGGGTCTGAAAATGTAAATTCCTGGGCTGATTCTAAGTGGGTGCCAGATGCCTGAGACAGAAGCATCTCTACCCTTCCTCCCTTTTTAATCATCTCCTCTGCCTCCTTCAAGTTCATGACAGCCATTGGCCGGCTCAATGTAACGGCTGTGCTGAGCGGGATGGTTAGAGCGGAGGTTGGCAGCTGTTGAAGGCAACATTGCTGAGGCTTGAGAGTTGTCAAAAAGAGTCCTGAACTGCAAAAATTCTGCAGGAAATAGCAAAGCAGATGATTGTAAAATGAATGATGCAGAAACAGCAATATGGCAAGTCCAAAAAGACAGCAAAATCCAGCTTTCAAAAAACAAAAGTCGAGAATTTCCTCAAACTGACTTACACAGCTGTTACACCTTTATAAAATGTGTTGTATCCACTGGCGGCCTCCAGAGGGAGATACGCACATGTTTACTGGATCTGCTCATTTTACATTCCCATTGATGTAAAACTTGAACTACCCGGAAACGTCTGTGCAGCCTTTAACAAGAATTCAGCCTCACTCTTCAGCAACAGTGGAGGGCACACACAGCTAATAAAGCAATAGTGCTTGACTCTTTCAATTCACTCTCTGAGAAGCTCATTGCATGTCTTAGCAATATTTTTTATTATACTTGGACAGAATGTTGAATGCTCAAGCACTCTCTGTGCCCAGAGGGCAGTAGGACATGGCACCAAACCAATGGAGAAGAACAAAGCACAACTCGTCATTGAAAGCAGGAGGAACAGACTCCTGGGTGTGGGTACCACCAAGCCACCCAGAATGGTCACTTGTGCCACTCGGAAGGAGGTGGCTTTGGCACTGACTGCCAACTCGCTTATCCTCAGGACTAAGAACATAAGAAGTAGGAGCAGGAGTCAGCCATTTGGCCCCTCGAGCCTGCTCCGCCATTCAATAAGATCATGGCTGATCTGCTACCTCAACTCCACTTTCCTGCACTATCCCCATATCCCTTGATTCCCTTAATATTCAAACATATATCGATCTCTGTCTTGAATATACTCAATGACTGAGCATCCACAGCCCTCTGGGGTAGAGAATTCCAAAGATTCACCACCCTCTGAGTGAAGAAATGTCTCCTCATCTCAGCCCTAAATGGCTGACCCCTTATTCTGAGACTGTGACCCCTGGTTCTAGACTCCCCAGCCAGGGGAAACATCCTCCCTGCATCTACCCTGTCAAGCCCTGTAAGAATTTTGTATGTTTCAATGAGATCACCTCTCATTCTTCTAAACTCCAGAGAATATAGGCCCAGTCTACTCAATCTCTCCTCATAGGACAATCCCCCCATCCCAGGAACCAGTCTGGTGAACCTTCGTTGCACTCCCTCTATGGCAAGTATTTCCTTCCTTAGGTAAGGAGACCAAAACTGTACACAATACTCCAGGTGTGGTCTCATCAGGGCCCTATATAATTGCAGCAAGACGTCTTTAATCTTATACTCAAATCCTCTTGTAATAAAGGACAACATACCAGTTGCTTTCCTAATTGCTTGCTGTACCTGCATGTTAACTTTCAATGATTCGTGTACAAGGACACCCAGGTCCCTCTGAACACCAACATTTCCCAATTTCTCACCATTTAAAGAATACTCTGCTTTTCTATTTTTCCTACCAAAGTAGATAACGTCACATTTCTCCACATTATATTCCATTTGCCATGTTCTTGCCCACTCACTTAGCCTGTCTATATCCCCTTGAAGCCTCTTGGCATCCTCCTCACAACTTACATTCCCACCCTGCCGAACAAAGCTGCAAAAAGTTCCACATCCTCAACAGGGCAGGCAAGGTAACACCTTTCCCTTTTCTTCCTTGCCCACCCTGGGCACCAACACCCTTTTAAAGCAACACTTGCTGGACTAACCCTTCCAATGCTCTCTGGTAAGGGGGGCTCCAAGTTGACATCTTGCAGCATGACGACCCAGCGCCCCCCAACCCATCCCCAGCAATTCCTGACATGCATAACTCTAAAACTCCTTCCTCTACTTTAACAGCCTCATACCCCCACATCTCTTACTTTATCTCTCCCATACACACTCCTCAACTGCTATCCTTACTATCTTCTTGCAGGACATATTGATACACAATGCACACCAGAGGGGGCTTCACCAACCTGAGGTACCTCACTCGCTTCGAGAAGGCCATGCAGCTTGTGAGGAAGTGCTCAGCTCTTATTGCGCCAATTAACTGACTGAGCACCTGCACGGTCGCCTTAGCATGTCTCTGAACCACCACATAGCCACAACCTTCAACCCCCCTTCTCTGTCTCCTAAATCTCAAGAGGGTAATGCTTATCTATTCTTAGCTTCCACCGTTCTGTTCTGCAGATCCAACACAGCAACAGGGGCTCACGGGGGAAGGAAGATGATGGTGAAGAGGATGATGAGGGCCAAGCCAAGCAGGAGTCGCAGATGCATTATACTGCCGTCTCTCAACAGCAGCACAAAGCCAGGTCTCCAGCCGTCCCCCTCATACCACTAATGCAGTGTAAAGTGGAAGGCAACACCAAGCTACCGAATGTTAATCCTTTCAGAAGAAGTCAAATGCAATTCCAGGTGTCGGTAGGCAGAATGCAATAAAACAAAACTGCTTTAAAAATAGTTTCCTACCTTCAGAAATTTGCATTCAAAGATTGGCAGACACTTTTGTGTCAGAAACTCCTCACTCCCATCACTGCACCTCATAAAACTCAGTATAACTTACCCCGAGTGAAGCAGATATCTAAATCCAGGAAACTTGAAGTTGCAATGCCACTGGTTCTAAGTTTGACATATGTAAACGAGGCCAGTGGTGACTCAGTGGGCGGATCGGCTACAGAAGTAAGAAGAGACTTGGGGGAAGCCTTTTAAAGGCGCACAAGTGTCGGAAATGGCTTCCACCAGAGTTTCTCACTGAAAGAGTTCCCCAGACTTTTTGAGCACTGTAAACACATTGGAAACGATGAAGAAATTCATCCCCATAGTCAATCTCAGCTTTAAGAATGGACGTTCTCAAGTGAACTGCATGGAAGCCAACAAAAGTTCATTTTAAATTGTTCAGTAGTGCACCAAGAGTGAAGAGGACAGACATCATAGAAACATAAAAACATAGAATGGTTACAGCACGGAAGGCGGCCATTCGGCCTGCCAATCCCGTGCCGACTCTCAGCTAGTCCCACTCCCCCGCCCTTTCCCCGTAGCCCTGCAAATCTTTTTCCTTCAGATACTTATCCAACTCCCTTTTAAAAGATAAGATTGAGTCTGCCTCCACCACCCTTTCAGGCAGTGCATTCCAGATCTTAACCACTCGCTGCGTAATTTTTTTTTTGTCGCCTTTGGTTCTTTTGCCAATTACCTTAAATCTGTGTCCTCTGGTTCTCGACCCTTCTGCCAATGGGAACAGTTTCCTTTATCTACTCTGTCCAGACCCCTCATGATTTTGAACACCTCCATCAAATTCTCCTCTCAATCTTCTCTGCTCCAAGGAGAACAACCCCAGCTTCTCCAATCTATCAACGCAACTGAAGTCTCTCATTTCTGGAATAATTCTCGTAAATCTTTTCTGAAACTTCTCGAAGGCCTTCACATCCTTCCTAAAATGCAGTGCCCAGAATTGGACACAGTACTCCAGTTGGGGCCTAACCAGTGTTTTATACAGGTTCATCATAATTTCCAAACTTTTGTACTCTATACCTCTATTTATGAAGCCCAGGATCCCGTAAGCCTTTTTAACTGCTTTCTCAACCTGCCCTGCCACCTTCAACGATTTGTGCACATATACGCCCAGGTCTCTCTGTTCGTGCACCCCCTTTAGGATTGCACCATTTAGTTTATATGTCCTCTCCTCATTCTTTCTACCAAGATGCATCACTTCACACTTTTCTGAGTTAAATTTCATCTGCCACGTGTCCGCCCATTTCACCAGCCTGTTTATGTCTTCCTAAAGTCTATCACTCTCCTCCTCACTATTCACTATACTTCCAAGTTTGTCATCTGCAAATTTTGAAATTGTGCCCTGTACACCCAAGTCCAAGTCATTAATATATATCAAGAAAAGCAGTGGTCCTAGAACCGACCCCTGGGGAACACCACTGTATACCTTCCTCCAGTCCGAAAAACAACCATTCACCACTACTCTCCATTTCCTGTCACTTAGCCAATTTCGTATCCATGCTGCCACTGTCCCTTTTATTCCATGGGCTTCAACTTTGCTGGCAAGCCTATTATGTGGCACTTTTGTCAAACGCCTTTTGGAAATCCATGTACACTACGTCAAACGCATTACCCTCATCAACCCTCTCTGTTACCTCATCAAAAATCTCGATCAAGTTGTGTAAACACGATTTGCCTTTAACAAATCTGTGCTGGCTTTCCTTAATTAATCCACACCTATCCAAGTGACTGTTAATTTTGTCCCTGATTACGGTTTCTAACATGAGGAAATCATCATGGGACCAGTTTAAATTAACGTTAAATTTGGAGCTGCAGTGAAGCTCATGTGTGGCCTCAAAACAACTCCAGCTTTAACTGCTGCCAAACCTGGAGTATAAGGCCGCTAACGTTCAGGCCGACCTTTCAAATTTCATGATGCATGCTTGCTACATGCATGGGCCCATTTCCTGAGTGCAACATCAGGCCAAGTGCGTTTGCATCATGCATAAACATCACAAATAACCATTATCAAAATACATCTGCTTTAACAATGTTCGTGTTCGCCAGCTGTCAATCCATGGAGTCACACAGCTGGTAGCAAGCAAAAGCTAAACACAACAAATTTTTTAAAGACTGGCGGCCCTGAAAACCTGTTTTTTTTTTTTTATTGCTGCTGGCCTTCTTGGAGAAAGTAAGCTCCCTGTTCCAACAGATTGCACATTGATTCCAGTCGTGCATGCACAGTAATTCACTGCAGTGGGATTACTTGTTGCTGATATCATGATGCCAGTATTTCGCACATGAGCACTGCCACTGCCAGTCTGCACATGTGTAAAATACTGGGACCCACTTTGCAGCTAGTTTACAGGGAGACTGACTGTACTATTAAAACATAAATATGAGAGAGCAGCCACTCTCCTGAGACCGGGCCCGCAATATAAAAGCAATTTATAACTTCGGAGGGAACTGGTAACCAACGGTGCGGGTAAGTTGAGGAGAGTCGTTTCTCCTCTAGGCGGCTGGCACTTTTTAATAAAAAAAACTTTGATGGTTTTCTCAAAAGACTCAAAAACAAGCACCTTTCCTTTCGATAAAAATATGTATTTTTTAGATATTTTCTACTTGTGACAATAATAAATAAAGCTAGGCAGAGTCGCTGCTGGTTATGGGTTCATCTCAGTGGATCTGTAATTATTCAAGCTCCACTATGGACTTGAGCACATAATCTAGGCTGATGCTCCAGTGGAGTTCTGAGGGAGTGCTGCAATATCGGAGATGGGACATTACACCGAAAACACACCTGCCTGTTCCAATGGTTTATGTGGACATAAAAGATCCGATTACACTATTCAAAGAGATGGATGGAGTGCGTCTGGTGTCCAAGCCAACAATCTTCCCTGAAAAATACTACCAAAAACAAGATAACTGGTCAATCATTCTACTTGCTGCTTGAGGAACCTTTCTGTCTCCTTCTTCTTAGGCAGTCCCTCGGAACCGAGGATGACTTGCTTCCATGCTAAAAATGAGTTCTCAGGTGACTGATGAGTTCAATGCGGGACCTACAGTCTCTGTCACAGGTGGGGCAGACGGTGGTTGAAGGGGCAGGTGGGTGGGGTGCTTGGGTTGACAACCTTTCTGTATATAATTAGCTGCCACATTTGCACACTGTAACAACAGTGACTGCATTTCAAAAGTAATTCATCGGTTGTGAAGTGCTTTAAGATGGCCTGAAAACATGATAAGGTGCTAGATAAATACAAGTTCTTTCTTTGTAATACTTAAAGCTTTCCTGAAACTGTGGCATTTAAAAAAAAAACTGTTTTTAATTTGCTGATTGATAGTAGACAGTGTTTTTGTTCTGGACACTCTTATTAAATTTGGTATTAATTTCCAATCCAAATCTAACCTGAAACCGATTGTTAAGGAACATTGTGTTAACCTTAGTTACAATTTATAAACAGATATGCACATTAACAGATTAGGTGTGAGTCAGAAAGCTGGTGCTCCTGCTGTTCAAGGTTTTTCCCATGAAAGCCTGACATCATCTGCCATCTGTCAGCTCCAACTGATGAATACATTAAAGTGTTAAAACAATTTTGATTGATCTGAAAATCTTACATTTATAACTCAAGATTTTTTGCATTTGTGCTTTCAATAAACTATAGAAATGAATAAGGCAAATTTACTGAAATCTGTAATTGATTGTACAAATGGGAGTTTTAAATTTTTTATGTCATGTCGTATTTCTACAGATAAGTAAGCACAGCAAAGAACTAGGCTGGACTAAATATTAAGAGTTTTTGTCAAGAAGTATTTTCCCAGTTGTACAGCTACAAATACCACAGAACCAGACTTTACTCGGTTTAAACAGCTGGCAAATCAATGATTCAAGTGTGACTGCTAATCAAGGTATCTTTCAAAAGGCAAATTCTTTTAAAAGGCTATGTAGTTGCAAAGGATGGTGAGCTTCAGTGTGCTGTGCCACTACTTAATGGGCTGTGGGTTTATGCCTGTGATTCTCTACATAGTGAGTTACTGATCTCAGCTGTGGGGAGATGGTAAGTGGAAGCCAGATGCTTCTCAGGAGGATGAAAGAAAGAACCACTTACATTTAGATCATACTTTATCACGTCTCTCGGTAATGTCTCAAAATGCTTTACTGCTAATTAATCGGTTTGAAAGGCAGACTTGTTATGTAGGCAAACGCATCAGCCATTTTGTGCACAGCAAGATTTCACAAACAGCACTGAAATTATGGTTCAAAGGTCACCTGCTAATGGCCCAGATTTTAACGTGGTGTTACTGGTCTTTTTCAATGACAGTAAAACCATTTTCTTTTATGTTGCCAATTTTTTGAATCATTAGTGCCGAGGACAACTGAAAGCTGAGGATGTGCAACCAGAGATGCTTTATTACTACATAATCTATAATTTAATATTTTCCAAGATATTCTATTCAAGGGGGTACACACATAGCTGTGTGGCAGACACAGATATAATACATATATTTATTAAATATATATATACACACACACCATATTTAGGCAACAGTTACAATAGGTATTTTGTTGATGGATGAAGTTTTATAAGGCTATAATTTACTGTTAATAGCAGTCAGCTGCTTAAAGCATTTGTATGACATTCCTTTGTCTGCTATTTTAATACAGGTGTTAATATGTTAATTTTAAATGCATTAACTCTTTTAAAATAGCACACAGAGGAATGCCATATGAATGTGTTGAGCATTTATTTGCTAATATTACTAAAAGTAATTTCTTGCCTATATAGTTTTTGTATTTTTGGCAATTCCTGTAGCGAAACATGGATATGAAGGGGATTGCCCACGCTGGAGTCTTTGGTTAGTTGAAGTGTCTGGGTTGTGTTCTCATTAAAGGACATTTGCTACATATGGGCCCATTCCTTAATTTATCTAAATTGGCCTGCAACCTATTGGTTTGGTCTGAATTACTAACTGCTGTGCACATTTTCATGACATTTGTGAATTTGCAAATGGTTCCATTAATGCCCTTATCCTAATCATTAATGAAGATGATGAACAACAATGATCTTAACATGGAGCCCTGTGGAACTCCACCTGGAACATTTCCCCATTCAAATCCAATACCATTAATGACAACACACTGCCTAGAATATTTTAACCTGTAACCTATCCAGCATAATATCTATCCAATAATCCAATAAGATCTATGTCAGTAAATTCCATGGGGGTTCTCCCGATTCTCCACCTGAACTTTGGTGGAATCCCCAGAGAAACGGTGGAATCTTCCACTGAAGTTATGGCGGGAGATTTTGAAACCCCAACCCCAAGAAATTCTCCCCCAAATAATTTCCAATAGCCTTCTATGTGTCGCTTTATCAAAGGCTTTTTGGAACTCAAGGGGGTAGAGTTTCCACTTCGGGCGTAATTGGGAAATTGCACCCAAAATGCGCTTGAAATTGCACTGGTTAGGTTACAGTTAAAGTATCCTTTAAAATTCATTTGCATAATCACAAACCTAAAATCTTCCAGGAACTAATGCAATCGGGTAACGCAATAGAACGTCATTGTTTATTTTTTTCCATTAAAAAGTATCCCTTGATGTATTTAAGAGTGGTAACCTGGTGCAGTTTTATTAATACAGCTGAAAATGGTTTATCAGCAAAAATAAGCATTTTTAATAAGTGTGTCCAGTCCTCCACCTGTTAGTAGCCTGATTTAAAATCACCTGAAAATGACTTAAAAATACTTTACTGAACCATTTTATAGTTTCATTGGTGTACACTAGTCAGTTTCTTAGTAAATTAAATATTTTTTGACATGAGAAAACTTTTTAAAAAGTGCCTCCTTGTGTCTGTGCACCTAAGAAAATTTGAAGAGACTTCCGAAACCAGCACAATCAGCAGAATCTCAAACTCAACCGGGGGCGCGCGCGCGGCTTGATCCGGTGAATTGAATTGTAAACCAGCATAAAAGATCGCGACAAACACGAGCTAAATGGTTTTTGGCGTAACTCACTTGTGTTTAAAATTCTCTTTTTCCGCTGGTTCGGCTGATTCCTCCCGGAGTGCGCTGATATTACTAGCGGAAACTCTACCCCAAGGTATACAATATCAACACAGCTGCCATTAGGCACTATTCAGGGCACTTTCTCATAGAAGTCTCTCAGGTTAGTAGAAGAAGACCTATGTTTCCTGAAGCCATGTTGGGAATCCCTAACAACCGATGAATTCTCCAAGTGATCATAAATCATATCCTTTATAATGCTTTCCATCAGCTTTCCTACAACTGACCGACAAGCATGTTCTGGCAGGTGTTACTGGACAGGAATCAGGAACAAGATCACTGGCTTACTTTTTCCACTCCCTAGCCCAGGGACAGTGGGGACAATTGCAATACTCTCACTGCCGTCCTGACTAACACTAGCTAACTCAGCAAAGAGAATCTCTATGATTCAGCTCCACAGCATGCATTTACCCAATAGCGAGTGTGTTGTGATTAGTTGCTTTAGGTCCTAGCATTTGGTGCATTCATTAAGGGCTTTGGGGTTTGTTAGTTTATTTCTAGAAACTGCCTACTTGAAAGCAAACTCAAGACACCAAAATAGTAAAGCACATCTTAGCTTATTCAGTGCTGTTACGGAACTAGTTCCCAACAAATTCCATTACACCTACAGCCTGGGAGAACCTGAAGGACCCCAGTAAATATCCAACAACAGGAACCATATAACAATAGTTCACTTTACTACACAGTTGCTAAAGTTAACACTGGTTCATTGTTTGGATTCCTGTCTGATTCTGTAGCACAATCTAGCACCCCCACATACGGAAAATAAATAGGGCCACGCCTGAGTAGTTCCACCTCATGGGAACACAGAAATTATATTAAGCACCCTTATTATAACCTGTTTAAATGGCATTCCTGATTTGGAGGCCAGCCATTGTATAGTAAGATTTAATTTAGAACTTTTTTGTGAAATAGGCAGATGGGATTATTTGCATTATTGCATTAACATTGAAGGGTGAGGTTACCATAGGGAACTGCAAAGTAGCAGGGTCCGGTGTTGTAAGGAACTTGTATTATCATTGTGCACAGGTATGTTAGTGCTGGAGTAGACACCCAGGCCTCGATTTTACAGGGGGATGGGAAGGGAGAGCGGGAGGCCAGTAGCGGGCGACTAACCCGGCAAGGTCGGGGACTTGGAGGCCTTGCCGATCTTAACGGCAGGGCCTCATTTGAATAAATCTCTGCAACGTCCCGTCAACACCCGGCCAGATTGACTACTTGGACAGGAGTGGGCACCTGGAGGCAGAAGGTGGCAGCTGAGGGCCCATGGGAACGGTCCCCGGCAGTCAGTGTGGGGGGAAGCCTCTGTGAAAGATCGGGAGTGGGGTAGCACTTCTGCCCTTCCTGACCTACAAGGAAACCTAAAATAAAACTTTTAAACTTCCCTTCTGGGCCTCAACTGGCCCACGATCCGGCTCCCAGTAGGTTTGCTTGATGGGGAAGCTGTGACTACTCCCCTACTCAGGCCTTGAACTAAAAATGCAGATCGGGTCCTCATGACATAATTGGACCTGATCTGCATATTTAAAGTAGGACCCCGCTTCCTTCCTGCTCGCCTGTTGGAAGGCAGCATGATCAGAGTGGGTAAGTGACCGGCCTTATTTTAACTGCCCCCCCCACCGCCCCCATCAGAATTTATTTTTTCCATTTCCCTCACCAGCCATCCTGCGATCTTCTCAGTGAAAACCAAATGAGGGACAGTTTTGTTCTGTAGGACACTGCCCATTAGAGACTGTGTTACTCCCCAAGCTTATTTCACATAAGACCCTTATCACCAGCACCAGAGGAGACTTTTATCCTATCAGGCTGGATTTTAACCCAGGTACTAGAAGGCGGCCAATGCCTAATCTACTGCACCACCCAGTTCCCTACTTGTCATGCCCTTAGAGAGACAATACTGTCCTTTTATTGCACAAGTGGAAATATTGCTCGCAACATGCTGGTGTTTCCCAGATGGCAAGCCAAAATAAACCCAGTACAATGAACTAGATTCAACTTTAAGTGTAAGCTTACCACTGCAGAGAGCAAATACAGATTTTGGCCCCAAGTGCAGTACTTCAATCAGCAAAACTGACAGTAAATCTGCTAATACTGAATAGAGCAAAACTGGATTTTATTCGACTGCAGAAAAAGCAATTCTGAAAAGGAATATATATTAACTGTAGCCACTTCTAGGTGGGTGGACTTGGGGCCGAGGTTTGAAATTTGAATGTTATCATTTTTTTTTATACAATGTACGAAAATGCTCACTTATTGAGAGAAAGCTAACACAGATCTATCCATAAGCTTAGGGCTGTTTTCAGTTCGGAAAAAGAAAACAGAATTACATTAGACTAGAAATTACTGTTGACAACATTAGCAGATAGTTTAACACACTTGTATGACATCCCTCTGCTATTTAACAGAGGGGTTAACCTGTTTACAATAAATGGGTTGACATCCCCATTAAAACAGCAAGCAGGGGAATGCCATATTGAGTTTTTTTTTTAAATTCGTTTATGGGATGTGGGTGTCGTGGCAAGGCCAGCATTTATTGCCCATCCCTAATTGCCCTCGAGAAGGTGGTGGTGAGCCGCCTTCTTGAACCGCTGCAGTCCATGTGGTGAGGGTACTCCCACAGTGCTGTTAGGTAGGGAGTTCCAGGATTTTGACCCAGCGACGATGAAGGATCGGTGATATACTTCTAAGTCAGGATGGTGTGTGACCTGGAGGGGAACTTGGAGGTGGTGGTGTTCCCATGCACCTGCTGCCCTTGTCCTTCTAGGTGGAAGAGGTCGCGGATTTGGGAGGTGCTGCCGAAGAGTGTTCAGTGTTGGTCCACTATTATCGCCAACAGTAATTTCCAGGCTATTAAAATAAAAATAATCGCCAATGTAAGTGGACAGGGTAGAATGAGCAGCTGTTAATTGGGATAGAAACAAACTCACTAAATGGGGACCAGGGGTTGCCTGAGCTTTCTGACCAGCTACCTTCATAACCATCAAGTAGCTGCAACTGAGTTAGTGGACTGGATTGTGATGTGATGATAAATGTGCTTTCACCACATGTGCACAGTTTCCTGCTATAGGTTATCATCCATTAACAAGGCAACCTAGTGCCAAAAGACCTACAGCTTTAGATTTGCGGTGCCTGGGAAGATTGCTGATAATACACAAGCCTTAAAAATGGTTCAACAAACTCATACATAATATACTGGAAAATTCCCTTGACGGTAACATACAAATCAGCAAAAAAAATATGCTCGGTCCATTTCTGCCTTCTAATATTGTAAATAGAATTTGTAAGTAAATAAGCAGGTCTTCATACTCAATTTAATTATTCAGTTTTGGTGCAAAATGTTATTACAACTCTTCTAAGGTTTGCTTGCTGTATGACACAATCTGAAGGTCATTTGGTGACTAATCTTCTAATTTGCTAGATTTCTCTTACACTTTGCAGCATGCAGACCTTTCCATTTATCTCTGCTAGACAAGAGAATGACAGTCATTATCTATCCATAATATATTAAAAATGGTGTGCCAGCAAACCCAAACATCACACTCCAGACATCGCACTTTGCTAAAAATAAAACTATCTTAAAATGCTCCTGCGTCTGACCTGCTCTTTTAATCTTCAGCCTGAAGCTGACAAGCACATTCCAATCTGCAAAGTCTCCTGACCAAACAACAATTAAAGTATGATTGACCTGAGCCTATGTTTAATTAGCAATTAGAATTTTTGAACTTAAATAAGACAGACTTGCATTTATATAGCACCTTTCGCGACCACCGGACGTCTCAAAGCGCTTTACAGCCAACGAAGTACTTTTGGAGTGTAGTCACTGTTGTAATGTGGGAAACGCAGCAGCCAATTTGCGCACAGCAAGCTCCCGCAAACAGCAATGTGATAATGACCAGATAATCTGTTTTTGTTATGTTGATTGAGGAATAAATATTGGCCAGGACACCGGGGATAACTCCCCTGCTCTTCTTCGAAATAGTGCCATGGGATCTTTTACATCTACCCGAGAGCAGACGGGGCCTCGGTTTAACGTCTCATCCGAAAGACACAACTTTACCGTAGCAAAGTAGTACAATGCACAAAACATGGTATAATACTCCTGTGCTTACAAAACAGCATCTCATCCAATTTACTGTGAGCATCACCACCGGCGATCTGCTGGTAATATAAATAAATAGTACGTCAGTCTTTGCAGATGACACACTTTGTTACAAATGTAAAACAATCCTAAATACTGGGTGCTTCTGATTGGCAACCTGAAACTGACAAGCACATTTCAATTTGCAAAATTCTCTGACAATTAAACTCTGTGTTTATTTATAGCAATTCGACTTTATAGCCTTAATGGGCAGACCACCTTAAACATAGCTTCAGCTTATCAGCTACATTGTGCATTACATGGTAAAACACTGTAGTCATTCTAAAACATATTTTATCGAATTTACCACAAGCAACATCATGGGAGATACAACACAATCTTGACATTACTGGGATGAATTTCTGTTGGGATTCTCCTGCTTGTCCGCAGTAACTTTGGTGTTTACACGCTTTCCCGTGTTAGAGAAGCTGTGCTATGTGGAGTTGTGTTTGGATTCCATTTTATATTAAGGACTCCATTTTGTGAGTAAAAGACATTGGCTGAAACGGTCAGTATTTGAAGAATGTCAACAAGACAGTCCAAATCTCCAAGGCCTCTTTGCAAGGGTGGTATCGATGGTCATCATATAAGATAGATTCTAATTCCTAGTGTAGTTTTGACCTTCTACAGTCCCACCACTTAAACTGCCCATGTTTCACTCATTTGCCATTACCATTATTGTCAATTACAATATTGCCACTTACAGTGTTGTCATCTATTTTGGACAGAAACAGGTATACAGTGAGTAGTCACACCTCGTTAAGGTGCAATTACCTATTGTACTAAATCACCTCTAAATACTATCGGCTAATACTGAAGGTGTTCGAAGAAATTGTGGACACAGTGATTGACAAATGCGTGAATAGGGGCAGCTTTCAAGCTCAGTTAGATTATTTTAATTAGTTGCTAATAGAGGATTTCATATGCAAAGGTGATAACTGTCAGCCACGTTCACATTTGCTACTTCCCGATTTAAATAATTCTATGTCGAGAGTTTATTGGTGGCAGTTTGTAATTAAAGCTATTCTTTCAGTTTTGATCATATAAACCGTCCAACAGGTATATGGGAGGCAAATTGCGTTAGCACCACCGTGCCCGCTATAAGCGATGGGGACTGTAATAGGTACATCTATCTGGTTGACAACTACATGATTACCTTTTTTGTACATGTAAGGAGTCAAGATAGCTTTTCGTTATGTTCTGAGACCCTATATGGAGCTTTCAGCTGCTGTCACCAATCTGTGGAATGATGGTACCTAATGTAACGAAGAGTAAAGCTCATGGAAGAGGTCTGATATAATGGCCTTTAGCGGAGGGTAGATTGAGGGTTGGCCACCCTGCTGCTACTGAGCTCAGGAGCTAGAATGTGAGGTTTCCTGCAATCTTTGCATTGCCGTGTGTGTTATCTGTGCGTATCATTTCCTCTAACAAATCTATAAGCAAAGACTCTACGCCTAGAATTCTCGTTTCCTACCACAGAGGCAACAGCTCCAAGCTTGTCTCTGGCAGCATATCTAACACCAGGTTTTCCATGGTTCTTCTGTTAAAGTTATGCAAACAAACAGGAGCACCCCCGAGGACATGCACCTCCTACATTTTGTTGCGGATGGAAAATCTTAAAATAGAGGGGAAAAAAGTCCCTAAATAATGAGTGCGTCTTACCTAAAGCCTGAAGCGTACAAGCAGTTTCCATTCTGCATAGTTCACTGACCAAACAAAGCGATTGACCGGAGCCAAGAGAGAGAAAGTCAGTCATTTAATCCTGGTGCTTCTGACCTGCAACCTGAAATTGACAAGGATTTTCCAAACTGCAAAGCTCCCTGACCAAGCAAGGATTGACCTGAACCCGGGTTTACCTAACACCGTGGGATTTTTGGTCTTAAAGGGACATTGTTCCATCTTAGCATTGTGCATTGTATGGTATAGGTATACCACTCCTGATCTTTGAAAAAAATGTTTTATCTGACTTACCATTAGAAAGCTGTGGGAATTTAACCAAAATACAGGAAACTCTTTTTTATCCGGCACCGGCGTGGTGCCGGTTGATCAAAAATCCGGATTACAGAGAGGTATACTTACCAAGGTACAAGAGTCCCGTACACGGCCACAGGTGCAGGAGCCCTGGCTACACGGCACTTGTGCAGGAGTCCCGGTTACACGGCCACAGATCCAGGAGTCCCTGTTGCACGGCCACAGGTGCAGGAACCCCGGTTACACGGCCACAGATCCAGGAACCCCGGTTACACGGCCACAGATCCAGGAACCCCGGTTACACGGCCACAGATCCAGGAACCCCGGTTACACGGCCACAGATCCAGGAACCCCGGTTACACGGCCACAGATCCAGGAACCCCGGTTACACGGCCACAGATCCAGGAACCCCGGTTACACGGCCACTAATATATAGTAAAACTTACCTGAACCTACTCCTGAATTTTGCCGGTTGAGAGATTTCCAGATATTTAGGTGCCGGTTAAAAGAGAGTTTCCTGTATATAGAAGTTTTGAGTCCAGCATATTTCAAAGTGTCAAAAATATAAAAGTAAGAAAAACGTAAGGAAATCATCTCATGTGTAACTGTTTTGAGAAGTGTACATCAGATTGCAAATCTCTGTGTCATACTTAAGAAAAACATTTTAAAAAAGCTAGTAATTCCTGCTGGTTTCTTCTGACCTTGGAGAGAGGCTCGGGATTTACAAGCATCTGCCAATCTGTAAATAAACTCCCTCTACAGATAATACATTCTGTTTGACCTCAGGGTTTTTTTTTCTCTATTCTTTCTTTTTGAAAAATACTGCACCTTTAATCAATACTCCTGTAAGTTTTAACACCATGTTTTAAGCAAAGGCAGTCATGATACAGTTATTTACATTTTGAAGTTTGTTAATCTTTCAACATAAGATTTCAAACACTAAATTACATTTTAACTCAGTAAACGTTTCACTTCTTTCAGACCCAAAAATGTGCATAGGACATTGGCTCCCCGAGACAGCTACAATAAACATTTCCCACTCCCCTTCATCGATAAACTGAATTTGTTGGGAAGAAGTGAAAAAAAACTATACTGACCTCAGGGTTGCCCAAGAACAATTAGCCTTTAATTGATCTCAGGATTTATTTATTTACAGTAATTAGCTTTTCAAGGAACAGACTATCTTACACACAAATCCATGTTAACAGAAGAATAATGTGTTTTGTGTTACATAGTATAATATTCTGTCTATATAAAACAGCATATCTTCTGACTTCCTGCAAGCAGTGTCATGGAAGAGCCACTGGTACATTTAAAAGTTTTGAGTTTCTCAAAAGATTGGCATATATTTCATGCCAGTTTAAAGCACCTGTCCATCATCAAACTTCCCTCATCAAGCAATTAAGCTCTACATGACCTCAGGCTGTTGCTATTTTCAACAATTAAACATTATGGCCTTAAAGGTGAGGTTAAACACAGCCGCACCTTAGTAACAGAATAATGGGGTAGATTTTACGGTGGGTATGATGGCGTACTCTGAGCGTATGCTGTCATACCGCCTTTGAAATGGAGAGCAAGTTTGGGATGCATGTGCTTATACTAAGTTCCGAACTTGCCATCTATTAAGTTACATAAGAACATAAGAACATAAGAAATAGGAGCAGGAGTAGGCCATTTGGCCCTTCGAGCCTGCTCCACCATTCAATGAGATCATGGCTGATCTTATGCCTCAACTCCATTCACCGGCCCTATCGCCATATCCCTTGATGCCTTTACTAGTCAGAAATCTATCGACTTCTGTTTTGAATATACCCAATGACTGAGCCTCCACAGCCCTCTGGGGTAGAGAATTCCAAAGATTCACCACCCTTTGTGTGAAGAAATTTCTTCTCATCTCAGTCCTGAATGGCCTACCCTTTATCTTGAGGCTGTGGCCCCTGGTTCTAGACTCCCCAGCCAAGGGAAACATTCTCCCAGCATCCATCCTATCAAGCCCTGTAATAATTTTGCATGCTTCAATGAGATCCCCTCTCATTCTTCTGAATTCAAGAGAATACAGGCCTAGTTTACTCAATCTCTTCTCATACGACAGTCCCGCCATCCCAGGAATCAATCTCGTGAACCTTTGTTGCACTCCCTCTGTGGCAAGTATATCCTTCCTTAGGTAAGGAGACCAAAATTGTACACAGTACTCCAGGTGTGGTCTAACCAAGGCCCTATATAATTGGAGTAAGATTTCTTTACTCCTGTACTCAAATCCTCTTGTAATGAAGGCCAGCATACCATTTGCCTTCCTAATTGCTTGCTGCACCTGCACATTCACTTTCAGTGACTCATGTACAAGGACACCCAGGTCCCTTTGAGCATCTGCATTCCCCAATCTTTCACCATTTAGGAAATACTCTGCCTTTCTGTTTTTTCTACCAAAGTGGATAACTTCACATTTATCCACATTATATTCCATCTGCCATGTTCTCGCCCACTCACTGAGCCTGTCGAGATCCCCCTGAAGCCTCTTCACATCCTCTTCACAACTGACACTGCCACCTAGCTTTGTATCATCAGCAAATTTGGAAATGTTACATTTAGTCCCCTCATCCAAATCATTGATATAGATTCTGAATAGCTAGGGCCCAAGCACCAACCCTTGCGGTACCCCACTAGTCACAGCCTGCCATCCTGAAAAAGACCCGTTTATCCCTACTCTTTGTTTTCTGTCTGTTAACCAATTCTCAATCCATGCTAGTATATTACCCCCAATTCCTTGTGCCCTAATTTTGTTCACCAACCTCTTGTGTGGGACCTTATCGAAGGCCTTGTGAAAATCCAAATACACCACATCTACCAGTTCCCCTTTGTCTACTCCACTAGTTACATCCTCAAAGAACTCCAATAGGTTTGTCAAACAGGATTTCCCTTTCATAAATCCATGTTGACTCTGCCCAATCTTACTATTAGTTTCTAAGTGCCCAGTTATTGCATCCTTTATAATAGATTCCAGCATTTTTCCAACTACTGATGTGAGGCTAATGGGTCTGTAGTTCCCTGTTTTCTCTCTCCCTCCTTTCTTAAATAGCGGGGTTACATTTGCTATCCTCCAATCTGCAGGAACCGTTCCAGAATCTATAGAATTTTGGAAGATGACAACCAATGCGTCCACTATCCCAATGGCCACCTCTTTCAAAACCCTAGGATGTCGGTCATCCGGTCCTTGGGATTTGTCGACTTTTAGTCCCATTAATTTTGTTCGTACTGTTTTTTTACTAATAATAATTTCTTTAAGTTCCTCGTTCTCGTCACACCCTTGGTTTTCTCGTATTTCTGGGAGGTTTTTTGTGTCTTCCTCTGTGAAGACAGAAACAAAGTATTTATTTAATTTCTCTGCCATTTCCACATTCCCTCATTCCCCATTATAAATTCTCCCGTCTCTGACTGTAAAGGACCTACATTTACCTTCGCCAGTCTTTTCCTTTTCACATACCTATAGAAGCTTTTACAATCCGTTTTTATATTTTTCGCTAGTTTGTGCTCATATTCCATTTTCCCTTTCTTTATCAATTTCTTGGTCCCCCTTTGCTGATTTCTAAAAAGATCCCAATCCTCAGGATGACCGCTTTTTCTGGCAACTTTATAAGCTTCCTCCTTTGACTTAATACTAGCTTTAATTTCTTTTGTTAGCCATGGTTGGATCACTTTTCCTTTTGGGTTTTTATGCCCTAGAGGAATATATGTTTGTTGAAAATTATGCATTATTTCCTTGAATGTTAGCCATAGTATGTCGACCTTCATACCTTTTAGTGTAGTCTCCCAATCTACCATGGCCAACTTGTCCCTCATACCCTTGTAGTTTCCTCTGTTTAGATTGAAGACCTTAGTTTCAGATTGGACTACGTCACTCTCAAACTTAATGTAAAATTCAATCATATTATGGTTACTTGTCCCTAAAGGCCCCTTTACCACAAGATTATTGATTAGCCCTTTCTCATTACACAGTACCAGATCCAGAATAGCCTGTTCCCTGGTTGGTTCCTCCACATACTAATCCAGGAAACCATCTCGCATGCATTCCAAGAATTCGTCCTCCATACCATTAGTGGTAATTTGATTTGCCCAGTCAATATGTAGATTATTGGGGCAACACGGTGGCATAGTGGTTAGCACTGGTGCCTCACAGCGCCAGAGGCCCGGGTTCGAATCTGACCTCGGGTGACTGTCTGTGTGGAGTTTGCACATTCTCCCCGTGTCTGCGTGGGTTTCCTCCGGGTGCTCCGGTTTCCTCCCACAGTCCAAAAATGTGTGGGTTAGGTTGATTTGGCTATGATAAATTGACCCTTAGTGTTAGGGGGGATTAAATATGTGGGGTTATGGGGATAGGATGGGATATGTTAGGGGTAATTAAATACGTGGGGTTACGGGGGTAGGGTGGGATATGTGTACTGTGGGGATTAAAGCAGGGACAGGGTACTGGATTTGGATGATCAGCCATGATCGTATTGAATGGCGGAGCAGGCTCGACGGGCCGAATGGCCTACTCCTGCTCCTAGATTCTATGTTTCTATGTTTCTATTACCATTACTGTTTGGTGGCCTATACACAACTCCCACCAATGTTTTTTGCCCTTTGCTGTTTCTTAGCTCCACCCAAACTGATTCCAGTTCCACATCACGATCTGCCAAGCCAAGATCTTTTATCTCTACCGTACCGATCTCATCCCTTATTAACAGCGCTACGCCACCTCCTTTTCCTTTTTGTCTGTCCTTCCTAAATGTTGAGTACCCTGGAACATTCAGTTCCCAGCTTTGGTTACCCTGCAACCATGTCTCTGTAATGGCAATTACATCATACCCATTTACTTCTATTAGTGCCATTAATTCATCCACCTTGTTGCGAATGCTACGTGCATTTAGATAAAGTGCCTTCAACTTTGCCTGCTTAATATTTTTCTGCACTTTGACCCTCTTTACTGTTGGCCTTTGTTTCTGCTCCCTACTAGTTTTGCTGACTACTTTTCTAACTTTCACTTCCAGCTTTGTTTCTCTCCGTTCTGGGCCCACACTTAGGTTCCCAGCCCCCTGAGTTTAAATCCTTCCCAACAGCACTAGCAAACCCCCCTGTGAGGATATTGGTCCCGGTTCTGCCGAGGTGTAACCCGTCCAGCTTGTACAGGTCCCACCTTCCCCAGAATCGGTTCCAATGCCTCAGGAACTTAAATCCCTCCCTCCTACACCATCTCTCCAGCCACGCATTCATCTGGTCTATTCGTCTATTTAACTCTCGTTAGCATGTGGCACTGGGAGTAATCCTGAGATTACTACCTTTGAGGTCCTGTTTTTTATTTTATTTCCTAGCTCCCTATATTCTGCTTGCAGGACCTTGTCCCTCTTTCTACCTATGTCATTGGTACCGATATGGACCACGACCTCTGGCTGTTCACCCTCCCCCCTCAGAATGTCCTGCAGCCGCTCAGTGACATCCTTGACCCTGGCACCAGGGAGGCAACATACCATCCTGAAGTCACGTCTGCTGCCACAGAAATGTCTATCTGTTCCCCTTACGATAGAATCCCCTATCACTATTGCTCTCCCACTCTTCTTCCTCCCCTCCTGTGCAGCTGAGCCACTTGTAGTGTCACGGACTTGGCTCTTGCTGCATTCCCCTGAGAAACCATCTCCCCCAGCAGTATCCAAAACGGAAAATCTGTTGGAGAGGAAATGGACCCAGGGGACTCCTGCACTACCTTCCTAGTTCTTTTACTCTGTCTGGCGGTCACCCATTCCCTGTCTGCCTGTGCACTCTTTACCTGTGGTGTGATCACCTCATTAAACGTGCTATCCACGAAGATCTCAGCCTCACGGATGCTCCACAGTGACTCCAGCCACAGCTCCAGCTCCGAAACGTGGATTTCGAGTAGCTGCAGCTGGAGACACTTCCTGCACACATGTTCGCCCTGGACACCGAAAGTGTCCCTGACTTCCCACATAGCACAGGAGGAGCACTCCACGCTGCCGAGCTGCCCTGCCATGTCCTACCCTTAATTTACTCCCTTTACTTCCTTTAAATGAAAGAATATTAAATACACTAGGGACCTGACTTGATCTGCATCGATGGGGAAATCCTCATTGCTGGCACAGAGTTGGGCTAATTGGCCATCAACTGCCCAGCAATTACGTACGAAAATTTTACGGTTAGTGAAAGCAGGCACAGGAGCCTATTTCACTGCGGAATGAACCTGGAAGATAGTCTTGCAAGCATTTTCTGCCATGGATTAACTTTGGTAGCTTCTTCAATTTTCAGAACATTTTCCTGACAGCGGGTGCACTTTGAAAGTTGCTGAAAAAGTGAGACTTTGCAAAAGGCTCTCAATCTCAGACAAGAGACCTTTAAAAGAGCACTCAGAAGTCACCTGTGAGGATTTAAGGCATAAACAGGTGGGCTTTCTGAACTCTTTTTGCAGTCTGAAATCGTGCTGAGCCTAAGCAGCTCAAGACAGACAGAGAAACAATTACACACCTTGACATTTCATTACCCTTTGCTGTCTTCAACTGTGGACCATTAAATAAAGAGGTAAGCAGTTTTTCAATTCGATTTCAGTTTTTGTTCACATTCACATGACTTTTTAAAATATTTATTCCAGAATATATTAATAGTTTAAATGTTGTTAACATTTATATGCTGTTTAAAATTTTCACATCCGTATAACTTAGTAAAAAATGTTGTCCTAGACATTTGTCTCGGGTGGTGAAATTCAGTTCCATTGCACGAATATCAGGCGCTGAAGGGATTATTACTAGTCCTAGCCCCTTTAGGGCTACCCCAGATCAGGCATATTCCCCAGGCGTTCACTTTCAACTAAAGTTTGAGGTAGCCGAATCCTAAAGACGCTTAATTGGATCTAAAGGTCTGGATCATCTCTCCCTAAAGGAAAGGAACAACCTGAAGATGTTACCATCCTCCAGATAGCACTTTTAATAAGTTTAGCTAGACTGTAACATTCCAGATATTATGAGGGTCCGGAAAACTCCCCCAGAATTCTGCAACTCCTCACCAAAGAGTGTACAGAGATTGAGTTCGCGAGTTTGATACAGAAGTATTATGTGAGACAATTCTAAAAATACATAGATTTATTAAAGAACCGACATGTAATTACAGTAGGTGTTTCAATCGCAACATTAACAGTTCCAAAAAGCGTAAGCTTACAATTCTTATTATCAGATCTTAACTTCGCTACAGTTTTACAGTTCTTAGTCTTACTCAGAATATCCACCAAAATCAAATACAGTACCGTTGATCCCCGAGGTACAAAGAGTTGTAGACTTACAGAGCCGCCTCTGAAGCCTGAGAATCGCTTTGCCCCTTCACAGCGAATCTATCCTCCCATTTGAAAGTTCAATATTTATACCCTTTTTCAGTGGTATTTCCTTTGACGTTTTCTGCTGATGTAAGCTAATTATCTCTAGTCATTTTTCTGCTGACCCCTGCTATTCTTACAGTCACCTCAGCTGGTAGCAATGCAGAATTATGTCTCTACCCCAGGTGTCCCAAGCCCACCATATAAAATGGTGTAACAGCAGGTGCATCTATTTGAGGTCATTTTTACCAAGGTCTTCTGTTTGTGTCTTTTTACGCAGTGTAAATTAAAACACCTCAACCAGGGTGATCTATGCAATTCTTAGTCACCTCAGCTGGTTGTAACACAGAATTATGTCTCTCTAGGTGTTCCAAGTTCAACACAAAAATGGTTTGACGGCAGGTGTTTCTTTTACTTGATGTCATTTTTATGAAGGCATATGTTTCTTAATTTTATGTGCCTGTTTATGAAGTGTAACTTAGAACACCTTAACAGGGTGTACCATTGTGTTCTTTCCAAAGCTTCAGACTTCAGGAGCCTCCAACCTCCTGTTTCAATAAGGTTATTGATTCAGTGTCAACAACTTATCTTATCCCAATAGCCTGAATGCTGTTAACAATAAAGCTTCTCCATTGTTAGGTTTTTAGATTTTCAAGCCCACTTTGTCATGTTTTAATAAGGCCAGAATTCTTTCATAGAATGGTGTATTTTTCTGAATATGGCTTATTCCTTCACAGCGCTACGTGTAACGGGCGGCCGATCAAATACCACCCGTTTTACACCACCGCCCAAGATGAATTTCTACCTATTTGCTTTATTAATGAGTTTTACAACACTTTCCATTTTTTCCCCATGGGTACTACATCTATTTAAAGAAGAAGCCTGTGAGGGAGAAGCTTGCATTTTGAGCTCTTTGCCCCAATCTTGTATGTAATTTTGCTACGGAGATTCCGATGCACAAGGGAACAACAAAGAGTTAGGAACCATGACTGCCGCCTGATCAGGAGGAACTTTTACCCACCCCAGAGAGTGTACAGGGAGAGACTGTCTTTTGTGATGATGTTGGAGGAGTTGTGTGTGAGGAGAATGAGCTTCAGAAAAGAGGCAATTGGCCGTCTATGTGATATGTTAAAGGATGATCTTCAGCCATGTTCGAAGACCCGCACTACCTTGTCAGTGACCATGAAGATAAACACTGCACTGAACTTCCATGCAGGTGGCTCATTACAGTCAGGCACCAGGGACAATTCCAACATCAACCAGAGCGCTGCGAGAGTCTGCACTCACCCCATCACATCACCCAGAGCGCTGCGAGAGTCTGCACTCACCAGATCACAACATCACCCAGAGCGCTGCGAGAGTCTGCACTCACCAGATCACAACATCACCCGAGAGTCAGCACTCAACATCACCCAGAGCGCTGCGAGAGTCTGCACTCACCCAGATCACAACATCACCCAGAGCGCTGCGAGAGTCTGCACTCACCCCGTCACAACATCACCCAGAGCGCTGCTAGAGTCTGCACTCACCAGATCACAACATCACCCAGAGCGCTGCGAGAGTCTGCACTCACCCCTTCACATCACACAGAGCGCTGCGAGAATCTGCACTCACCCCTTCACATCACCCAGAGCACTGCGAGAGTCTGCACTCACCAGATCACAACACCACCCAGAGCGCTGCGAGCGTCTGCACTCACCAGATCACAACATCACCCAGAGCGCTGCGAAAGTCTGCACTCACCAGATCACATCACCCAGAGCGCTGCGAGAGTCTGCACTCACCCCATCACAACATCACCCAGAGCGCTGCGAGCGTCTGCACTCACCAGATCACAACATCACCCAGAGCGCTGCGAGAGTCTGCACTCACCCGATCGCAACACCACCCAGAGCGCTGCGAGAATCTGCACTCACCAGATCACAACATCACCCAGAGCGCTGCGAGAGTCTGCACTCACCCCGTCACATCACCCAGAGCGCTGCGAGAGTCTGCACTCACCCCGTGACAACATCACCCAGAGCGCTGCGAGAGTCTGCACTCACCAGATCACAACATCACCCAGAGCGCTGCGAGAGTCCGCACTCACCAGATCACAACATCACCCAGAGCGCTGCGAGAGTCCGCACTCACCAGATCACAACATCACCCAGAGCGCTGCGAGAATCTGCACTCACCCCGTCACATCACACAGAGCGCTGCGAGAGTCTGCACTCACCCCATTACATCACCCAGAGCGCTGCGAGAGTCCGCACTCACCAGATCACAACATCACCCAGAGCGCTGCGAGAGTCTGCACTCACCCGATCACAACATCACCCAGAGCGCTGCGAGAGTCTGCACTCACCCCGTCACATCACCCAGAGCGCTGCGAGAGTCTGCACTCACCCCGTGACAACATCACCCAGAGCGCTGCGAGAGTCTGCACTCACCAGATCACAACATCACCCAGAGCGCTGCGAGAGTCCGCACTCACCAGATCACAACATCACCCAGAGCGCTGCGAGAGTCCGCACTCACCAGATCACAACATCACCCAGAGCGCTGCGAGAATCTGCACTCACCCCGTCACATCACACAGAGCGCTGCGAGAGTCTGCACTCACCCCATTACATCACCCAGAGCGCTGCGAGAGTCTGCACTCACCAGATCACAACATCACCCAGAGCGCTGCGAGAGTCTGCACTCACCCCATCACAACACCCAGAGCGCTGCGAGAGTCTGCACTCACCAGATCACAACATCACCCAGAGCGCTGCGAGAGTCTGCAGTCACCAGATCACAACACCACACAGAGCGCTGCGAGAGTCTGCACTCACCCTGTCACATCACCCAGAGCGCTGCGAGAGTCTGCACTCACCCGATCACAACATCACCCAGAGCGCTGCGAGAGTCTGCACTCACCCCATCACATCACCCAGAGCGCTGCGAGAGTCTGCACTCACCCAATCACAACATCACCCAGAGCGCTGCGAGAGTCTGCACTCACCCTGTCACATCACCCAGAGCGCTGTGAGAGTCTGCACTCACCCTGTCACATCACCCAGAGCGCTGTGAGAGTCTGCACTCACCAGATCACACCATCACCCAGAGCGCTGCGAGAGTCTGCACTCACCCTGTCACATCACCCAGAGCGCTGTGAGAGTCTGCACTCACCAGATCACACCATCACCCAGAGCGCTGCGAGAGTCTGCACTCAACCCGTCACATCAGCCAGAGCGCTGCGAGAGTCTGCACTCACCCCATCACAACACCACACAGAGCGCTGCGAGAGTCTGCACTCACCAGATCACAACACCCAGAGCGCTGCGAGAGTCTGCACTCACCCCATCACAACATCACCCAGAGCGCTGCGAGAGTCTGCACTCACCGCGTCACAACATCACCCAGAGCGCTGCGAGAGTCTGCACTCACCCCATCACAACATCAGCCAGAGCGCTGCGAGAGTCTGCACTCACCAGATCACAACACCCAGAGCGCTGCGAGAGTCTGCACTCACCCCATCACAACATCACCCAGAGCGCTGCGAGAGTCTGCACTCACCCCGTCACATCACCCAGAGCGCTGTGAGAGTCTACACTCACCAGATCACACCATCACCCAGAGCGCTGCGAGAGTCTGCACTCACCCCATCACAACACCCAGAGCGCTGCGAGAGTCTGCACTCACCCCATCACAACATCACCCAGAGCGCTGCAAGAGTCTGCACTCACCCCGTCACAACATCACCCAGAGCGCTGCGAGAGTCTGCACTCACCAGATCACATCACCCAGAGCGCTGCGAGAGTCTGCACTCACCAGATCACAACACCACCCAGAGCGCTGCGAGAGTCTGCACTCACCCCATCACAACATCACCCAGAGCGCTGCGAGAGTCTGCACTCACCCCTTCACAACACCCAGAGCGCTGCGAGAGTCTGCACTCACCCCATCACAACACCCAGAGCGCTGCGAGAGTCTGCACTCACCCCGTCACAACATCACCCAGAGCGCTGCGAGAGTCTGCACTCACCCCTTCACAACACCCAGAGCGCTGTGAGAGTCTACACTCACCAGATCACAACATCACCCAGAGCGCTGCGAGAGTCTGCACTCACCCCGTCACATCACCCAGAGCGCTGCGAGAGTCTGCACTCACCCCGTCACAACATCACCCAGAGCGCTGCGAGAGTCTGCCCTCACCCCGTCACAACATCACCCAGAGCGCTGCGAGAGTCTGCACTCACCCCATCACATCACCCAGAGCGCTGCGAGAGTCTGCACTCACCCCGTCACATCACCCAGAGCGCTGCGAGAGTCTGCACTCACCCCGTCACATCACCCAGAGCGCTGCGAGAGTCTGCACTCACCCCATCACAACATCACCCAGAGCGCTGCGAGAGTCTGCACTCACCAGATCACAACATCACCCAGAGCGCTGCGAGAGTCTGCACTCACCCCGTCACATCACCCAGAGCGCTGCGAGAGTCTGCACTCACCAGATCACAACATCACCCAGAGCGCTGCGAGAGTCTGCACTCACCCCATCACAACATCACCCAGAGCGCTGCGAGAGTCTGCACTCACCCATCACAACATCACCCAGAGCGCTGCGAGAGTCTGCACTCACCCCATCACAACATCACCCAGAGCGCTGCGAGAGTCTGCACTCACCCCATTACAACATCACCCAGAGCGCTGCGAGAGTCTGCACTCACCCGATCACAACACCCAGAGCGCTGCGAGAGTCTGCACTCACCCCATCACAACACCCAGAGCGCTGCGAGAGTCTGCACTCACCAGAGCACAACATCACCCAGAGCGCTGCGAGAGTCTGCACTCACCCCATCACAACACCCAAAAGCGCTGCGAGAGTCTGCACTCACCAGATCACAACACCACACAGAGCGCTGCGAGAGTCTGCACTCACCAGATCATAACATCACCCAGAGCGCTGCGAGAGTCTGCCCTCACCAGATCACAACATCACCCCGAGCGCTGCGAGAGTCTGCACTCACCAGATCACAACAGCACCCAGAGCGCTGCGAGAGTCTGCACTCACCCCGTCACATCACCCAGGGCGCTGCGAGAGTCTGCACTCACCCCGTCACAACATCACCCAGAGCGCTGCGAGAGTCTGCACTCACCGCGTCACAACATCACCCAGAGCGCTGCGAGAGTCTGCACTCACCAGCTCACAACATCACCCAGAGCGCTGCGAGAGTCTGCACTCACCGCGTCACAACATCACCCAGAGCGCTGCGAGAGTCTGCACTCACCGCGTTACAACATCACCCAGAGCGCTGCGAGAGTCTGCACTCACCCTATCACAACATCAGCCAGAGCGCTGCGAGAGTCTGCACTCACCCCATCACAACATCACCCAGAGCGCTGCGAGAGTCTGCACTCACCAGATCACAACATCACCCAGAGCGCTGCGAGAGTCTGCACTCACCCCATCACAACATCACCCAGAGCGCTGCAAGAGTCTGCACTCACCAGATCACAACATCACCCAGAGCGCTGCGAGAGTCTGCACTCACCAGATCACAACATCACCCAGAGCGCTGCGAGAGTCTGCACTCACCCCGTCACAACATCACCCAGAGCGCTGCGAGAGTCTGCACTCACCCCGTCACAACAACACCCAGAGCGCTGCAAGAGTCTGCACTCACCAGATCACAACATCACCCAGAGCGCTGCGAGAGTCTGCACTCACCCCTTCACAACAACACCCAGAGCGCTGCGAGAGTCTGCACTCACCCCATCACAACATCACCCAGAGCGCTGCGAGAGTCTGCACTCACCCCGTCACATCACCCAGAGCGCTGCGAGAGTCTGCACTCACCAGATCACATCACCCAGAGCGCTGCGAGAGTCTGCACTCACCGCGTTACAACATCACCCAGAGCGCTGCGAGAGTCTGCACTCACCCCGTCACATCAACACCCAGAGCGCTGTGAGAGTCTACACTCACCAGATCACAACATCACCCAGAGCGCTGTGAGAGTCTACACTCACCAGATCACAACATCACCCAGAGTGCTGCGAGAGTCTGCACTCACCCCATCACATCACCCAGAGCGCTGCGAGAGTCTGCACTCACCCCGTCACAACATCACCCAGAGCGCTGCGAGAGTCTGCACTCACCCCATCACAACACCCAGAGCGCTGTGAGAGTCTACACTCACCAGATCACAACATCACCCAGAGCGCTGTGAGAGTCTACACTCACCAGATCACAACATCACCCAGAGTGCTGCGAGAGTCTGCACTCACCCAATCACATCACCCAGAGCGCTGCGAGAGTCTGCACTCACCCCGTCACATCACCCAGAGCGCTGCGAGAGTCTGCACTCACCCCATCACATCACCCAGAGCGCTGCGAGAGTCTGCACTCACCCCGTCACATCACCCAGAGCGCTGCGAGAGTCTGCACTCACCCCGTCACATCACCCAGAGTGCTGCGAGAATCTGCACTCACCCCATCACAACATCACCCAGAGCGCTGCGAGAGTCTGCACTCACCAGATCACATCACCCAGAGCGCTGCGAGAGTCTGCACTCACCAGATCACAACATCACCCAGAGCGCTGCGAGAGTCTGCACTCACCAGATCACAACATCACCCAGAGCGCTGCGAGAGTCTGCACTCACCCAATCACAACATCACCCAGAGCGTTGCGAGAGTCTGCACTCACCCGATCACAACATCACCCAGAGCGCTGCGAGAGTCTGCACTCACCCGATCACAACACCCAGAGCGCTGCGAGAGTCTGCACTCACCCCATCACAACACCCAGAGCGCTGCGAGAGTCTGCACTCACCCCATCACAACACCCAGAGCGCTGCGAGAGTCTGCACTCACCCCATCACAACATCACCCAGAGCGCTGCGAGAGTCTGCACTCACCCGATCACAACACCCATAGCGCTGCGAGAGTCTGCACTCACCAGATCACAACACCACACAGAGCGCTGCGAGAGTCTGCACTCACCAGATCACAACATCACTCAGAGCGCTGCGAGAGTCTGCACTCACCAGATCACAACACCACACAGAGCGCTGCGAGAGTCTGCACTCACCAGATCACAACATCACCCAGAGCGCTGCGAGAGTCTGCACTCACCAGATCACAACATCACCCAGAGCGCTGCGAGAGTCTGCACTCACCCCGTCACATCACCCAGGGCGCTGCGAGAGTCTGCACTCACCCCGTCACAACATCACCCAGAGCGCTGCGAGAGTCTGCACTCACCAGATCACAACATCACCCAGAGTGCTGCGAGAGTCTGCACTCACCAGATCACAACATCACCCAGAGCGCTGCGAGAGTCTGCACTCACCGCGTCACAACATCACCCAGAGCGCTGCGAGAGTCTGCACTCACCGCGTTACAACATCACCCAGAGCGCTGCGAGAGTCTGCACTCACCCCGTCACATCACCCAGAGCGCTGCGAGAGTCTGCACTCACCCCATCACAACATCAGCCAGAGCGCTGCGAGAGTCTGCACTCTCCCCATTACATCACCCAGAGCGTTGCGAGAGTCTGCACTCACCCCATCACAACATCAGCCAGAGCGCTGCGAGAGTCTGCACTCTCCCCATTACAACATCACCCAGAGCGCTGCGAGAGTCTGCACTCACCGCGTCACAACATCACCCAGAGCGCTGCGAGAGTCTGCACTCACCCCATCACAACATCAGCCAGAGCGCTGCGAGAGTCTGCACTCACCAGATCACAACACCCAGAGCGCTGCGAGAGTCTGCACTCACCCCATCACAACATCACCCAGAGCGCTGCGAGAGTCTGCACTCACCAGATCACAACATCACCCAGAGCGCTGCGAGAGTCTGCACTCACCCCATCACAACATCACCCAGAGCGCTGCAAGAGTCTGCACTCACCAGATCACAACATCACCCAGAGCGCTGCGAGAGTCTGCACGCACCAGATCACAACATCACCCAGAGCGCTGCGAGAGTCTGCACTCACCCCATCACAACATCACCCAGAGCGCTGCGAGAGTCTGCACTCACCAGATCACAACATCACCCAGAGCGCTGCGAGAGTCTGCACTCACCCCATCACAACATCACCCAGAGCGCTGCGAGAGTCTGCACTCACCCCGTCACAACAACACCCAGAGCGCTGCGAGAGTCTGCACTCACCAGATCACAACATCACCCAGAGCGCTGCGAGAGTCTGCACTCACCCCGATCACAACATCACCCAGAGCGCTGCGAGAGTCTGCACTCACCCCGTCACAACAACACCCAGAGCGCTGCGAGAGTCTGCACTCACCAGATCACAACATCACCCAGAGCGCTGCGAGAGTCTGCACTCACCCCATCACAACATCACCCAGAGCGCTGCGAGAGTCTGCACTCACCCGATCACAACATCACCCAGAGCGCTGCGAGAGTCTGCACTCACCCCATCACAACATCACCCAGAGCGCTGCGAGAGTCTGCACTCACCCCGTCACAACAACACCCAGAGCGCTGCGAGAGTCTGCACTCACCAGATCACAACATCACCCAGAGCGCTGCGAGAGTCTGCACTCACCCCGTCACATCACCCAGAGCGCTGCGAGAGTCTGCGCTCACCAGATCACATCACCCAGAGCGCTGCGAGAGTCTGCACTCACCAGATCACAACATCACCCAGAGCGCTGCGAGAGTCTGCACTTACCAGATCACAACATCACCCAGAGCGCTGCGAGAGTCTGCACTCACCCCATCACAACATCACCCAGAGCGCTGCGAGAGTCTGCACTCACCCCGTCACATCATCACCCAGAGCGCTGCGAGAGTCTGCACTCACCCCATCACATCACCCAGAGCGCTGCGAGAGTCTGCACTCACCCCATCACAACACCCAGAGCGCTGCGAGAGTCTGCACTCACCCCTTCACAACATCACCCAGAGCGCTGCGAGAGTCTGCACTCACCAGATCACAACACCACCCAGAGCGCTGCGAGAGTCTGCACTCACCAGATCACAACAACACCCAGAGCGCTGCGAGAGTCTGCACTCACCCAATCACAACATCACCCAGAGCGCTGCGAGAGTCTGCACTCACCCCATTACAACACCCAGAGCGCTGCGAGAGTCTGCACTCACCCCGTCACAACATCAGCCAGAGCGCTGCGAGAGTCTGCACTCACCCCATCACAACACCCAGAGCGCTGCGAGAGTCTGCACTCACCCCGTCACAACATCACCCAGAGCGCTGCGAGAGTCTGCACTCACCAGATCACAACACCACCCAGAGCGCTACGAGAGTCTGCACTCACCAGATCACAACAACACCCAGAGCGCTGCGAGAGTCTGCACTCACCCAATCACAACATCACCCAGAGCGCTGCGAGAGTCTGCACTCACCAGATCACAACACCACCCAGAGCGCTGCGAGAGTCTGCACTCACCAGATCACAACAACACCCAGAGCGCTGCGAGAGTCTGCACTCACCCAATCACAACATCACCCAGAGCGCTGCGAGAGTCTGCACTCACCCCATTACAACACCCAGAGCGCTGCGAGAGTCTGCACTCACCCCGTCACAACATCAGCCAGAGCGCTGCGAGAGTCTGCACTTACCCCATTACAACACCCAGAGCGCTGCGAGAGTCTGCACTCACCAGATCACAACATCACCCAGAGCGCTGCGAGAGTCTGCACTCACCAGATCACAACATCACCAAGAGCGCTGCGAGAGTCTGCACTCACCAGATCACAACATCACCCAGAATGCTGCAAGAGTCTGCACTCACCAGGTGACAAATGCCATGTTCCGTAGTGCTACTGACTCCTTCGACTTAACTTGCCCCCTTGGAAGCTAAGAGAGAGGACCCTTGCATTCTACAGGATTGCTGGCTTCCCCAAAGTGATTGGGCCATCGATGGAACCTATGTTGCATTGTAGGCACCAATTGATACACCTGTTACATTTATCAACAGGAAGGGGTTTTATTCCTTAAATTTAATGATCGTCTGTGATGCCCAACTGAGGATACTGTATGTGAATGCAGATCACCGGGAAAATGCTCAGGACGCCTTCATCCTCCGGCACTTAGACTGACATGACGCCCTCAGCACATTGCGTCTAAGATCTGGATGGATATTGGGCGACAAGGGCTACCTTGGCTGATGACACCATACTGCAGGACCAATAATGAAGCAAGGGAGAGATATAACTGTGCACACGTGTCCACACAGCAAGCAGTGCTGAGGACAATCGGGGTTCTAAAATCATGCTTCCGGTGCCTGGACAGGTCAGGGGAACTTTGCAGTACTCACCTCTGAAAGTATCAAGGATTGTGGTGGTCTGTTGCGCTTTGTACAATTTAGCCATGCGGGAAGGACTGACCCACTATCCTGAAGACGAGATCTCCATGGAAATGGACGACATGGAGGATGCCAACATGGATGTCCCAGTGACCAGACTTGGTGGGGCACCCGAGGAAGCAACTGTGGCAGAAAGCAGAGCGGGTAGGGAGCAGCTGGTAGCTCATACAATAGCAAAATACTGCGGATGCTGGAAATCCGAAATAACAACAGAAAATGCTGGAAAAACTCAGCAGGCCAGGCAGCATCCGCGGAGAGAGAAACAGAGTTAACGTTTCAGCTCGAAGACCTTTCGTCAGAACTGGAAAAAAGCAGGAAATGGAATAGATTTTCAAGCAAGTTTAGGGGCTGGGAAAAGGGGGAGCTTGCTGGTAGGGGGGAAAGCTGGTCGCTAATAGGTTTACAAGGTGCTGAGAGTGTCAAGATGCCACCTCCCTCCACCGCCCCGCCCCACCCCCACCCCCGCACCCCCCACCCCGGCAAGGCACACAAAACAACAGACAAGATTTAAAATCAAACAGTGAACTTTTATTGTAGCAGCAAATACTCGTTGCCAGACGTTTGAGGTAGTTATTTGATGTTCTTAGTGCAAGAGTTTAAATACAAATTGTTAACTAGCTATTTTCTACTTTCTAAACAGTTATAATGGTTGATAATAAAAACTGTTAAACACTTTAAAGTGACTACAGAAATTAAACTTCTTGCTTCATTGTTGTCTAAAAGAGACAAGCAGGCTGCTTTGTTCACTAATTGCAATTTCACACCTGAAATCTGTGGAGTACAGATAAAAGATGTTTACAAACGCAATAGCGTCTCTGACCGTCTCCAACGCAATTGAATTTTACGACTAGTTGAGACTAGTTGACTGCACAATGAAGTCACATCGCAACACGAAGACGACGACCAAGAGGGAAGAATAAAACGGGCCGTTTCCTCTCCCTGCCCGCACCGTCGCTGCTGAAGTCCCGATACGACCCCCGGCTTTCTTTAAACCACCAGGAGCGGTGGCGTCGGCACACTGAGGAGGAGACACGCCGCCTCCGGCCCGGATCCGGCGTCGGCAAACAAACGGGAGGCCGCTCCAGTACAGGAGGAGCCGCCATCCTCCCCCCACCCCACCCGCTCTCGCGTTTTATAAACCCTTGCGTTTAAACCGGGGCTTCACGGACCTGCGGAGAGCCAGTGGGCCCGGCGGTCGTCAGCGAGGGATTGGAACAGCCGACGGTTTGGAGGAGCCGGTAACCCCGGAGACCGGGATAACTGAAACCACATTTAAACCACAACTGACCCGCACAGCCATCGAGCCGCGGCGGAGAGAGGGCAGCCTTCGGAAAGATGTCCAAGGGCGACGGAGAGTCCGGAGGTTTGACCTAGGTGGAGTCGGCAGCAGAGCAGGCAAATACAAATCCGCTGGATTCCAAAAGAACAGCAAAAGCAAGGAGTGAAGTCACAGGACTGTAGGTAGGTGATTGGTGGGTGAGTATTAGTATTTTATTTTTTCTAACGTAACTAGATAAACAAATTAATATAACTATAAATAATCGTGTGAATAAAGACTTTGAGAGCGGGAGAAGTGGTCGGAAATAAAGGTAGGCCCGCCTTTTAAGACACTTGGGGGGGGAAATTTTGGTTGATTTGCGCCTCCCGTTAGCGCCCTAGGGCCCGGGCGTGGCACTGCTGACGCCTCCCGCTAAATTCAGCAGGAGGTTAGCGGCGGCGGTAACCGTTAGCGATGATGTAACCGGCATGCGCAGCACCCCGCTCGCCCCTCAGCCGCGATCTTCAGTAGCGCCCCCTGACTTACCGCCGGACGCTATGTCTGACAGGGTTAAGGGGACCTACCTGCGGCCGGGGCGGTGCAAATTAAAAGGGAGGTGCCGGGCGACCATTTTTGTTGCTGGCCGCCTGCCAGCACCTGCCCCCGTTCCGTCCCCGGCCTCCTCTGCAGCCCCCCCGCAGGGTGCCGGCTGCGCTCCATGAGCCTGGCACTCCTCTTGAGGGCCTGGCTCTTTTGCCAGCACCCCAATCCCTGGTGGTCCAGCTGGCCCCCGGGTCACGCTGCGCAAGGCCCCTCCCCTTTAATAAGGGGAGAAAGGCCTGCAGTACCGCAGTGCGACGTGCCGCAGTGCTAGTGCCGCGATATTCACTGTTAGTGCCCCAAGAGGGAGGCGGGGCGCTTCCAGTAGTGTCCCGCCTCCCTCCTGGGGCGCTACCAGTGAATTTGGGGCACGGGGGCGCTAACTTTTTCAGGGCGCTAAAAGTAGCGCCCCAGCGGAGTTAGCGCCCCAAAGGGGACGCAACTTTCTTTCTTTCTTATAAATAGAGGCAAGCCAGGGCACCTCAGTCCCATGGAATGCTCATCCTGTGCCACGTGGGAAATCCAGGACGCTTCCCGTGTCCTGGACAACCACATGTGCAGGAAGTGTCATCGGCTGGAGGAGCTCGAGCTCTGGGTTTTGGAGCTTGAGCAGCAGCTGGCGTCACTGTGGTGCATCCGGGAGGCTGAGAGCTACGTGGATAGTACATTTCAGGAGGTTGTCACCTCACAGCGTAAGAGTGTGCAGGCAGAGAGGGAATGGGTGACCGTCAGACAGACAAGGAGGTAGTGCAGGAGTCCCCTGAGTGCATCTTGCTCTCCAACCAGTATTCAGTAAATACTGGTGAGGGTGATGGTTCCTCTGGGGAGTACAGCCAGAGCCAAGTCCATGGCACCACGGGTGGCTCAGCTGTACGGGGGGGTGGGGAGGACGAAGATTGGGAAGGCAATAGTGGTAGGGGATTCTATAGTTAGGGGAACAGACAGGCTTTTCTGTGGCCGCAGACGTGATTCCAGGATGTAATGTTGCCTCCCTGGTGCCATAGTCAAAGATGTCACTGGGTGGCCGCAGAACATTGAGGGGGGAGGGTGAACAGCCAGAGGTCATGGTCCATATCGGTACCAACGACATAGGTAGAAAGAGGGATGAGGTCCTGCAGGCAGATTTTAGGGAGCTAGGAAAGAGTAAAAAGCAGGACCTCAAAGGTAGTAATCTCTGGATTACTACTGGTGCCACGCGCTAGTGAGTATAGAAATGGAAGGATAGAGCAGATGAATGTGTGGCTGGAGAGATGGTTCAGGTGGGAGGGCTTCTGATTCCTGGAGCATTGGGACCGGTTCTGGGGGAGGTGGGACCTGTACAGGCCAGACGGGTTGCACCTCAACAGGGCCGGGACCAATATCCTCATGGGGTGGTTTGCTAGTGCTGTTGGGGAGGGTTTAAACTAAGTTGGCAGGGGGATGGGTACCAGGATGTAGCATTAGAAAGGGGAAATAAAGTGCTCAAAGGATTGGGAGAGACGGATTGCACTAAAGTAATAAATAATAAGGTATTAGGTGGGGTCAAACTAAGAGAGAAAACAGGATGGTCTAAGATGGGTTTACAGTGTACGTATATGAATGCACGAAGCATAGTAAACAAGGTAAGTGAGCTGCAGGCGCAAATAGCCACATGGGAATATGTTGATGTGGCAATAACTGAGACCTGGCTCAAAAAAAGGGCAGGATTGGGTATTAAATATTCCTGGATATAAGGTGTTCAGAAAAGATAGGGAAGGAAAGATAGCAGGTGGTGTGACAGTATTGGTTAAGGAGAATGTTAGTGCTGGAGAGGGAGGATGTCGTGGAGGGGTCAAAGACAGAATCTATATGGCTAGAGTTAAGAAGTAATAGAGGTGCCATTATGTTCGGTGCCATTACACTACTAGGTGTATTCGAGAGGCCACCAACTAGTGGGAAAAATATGGAGGAACAAATTTGCAAAGAAATTAGAGAGATGCAAGAACTATAGAGTAGTGATAATGGAAGACTTCAACTATCCTAATATAGACTGAATAGTGTAAAGGGCAGAGAGGGGGAAGAATTGCTGAAGTGTGTTCAGGCGAACTTTCTGGATCAGTATGTTTCCGGCCCAACAAGAAAGGCGGTAATGCTGCATCTGGTTCTGGGGAATGAGGTAGGTCAAGTGGAACAAGTGTCAGTAGGTGAACATTTAGGGAACAGTGATCATAGTATCAGAAGATTTAGATTAGCTATGGAAAAGGACAGGGAGCAATCTAGAGTAAAAATACTTAAATTGGAGGAAGGCCAATTTCAGTGGGATGAGAACGGATCTGGCCCGGGTAAATTGGAATCAGATTGGCAAGCAAAACTGTAATGGAACAATGGGATGCCTTACAGAGGAAATTGTTCGGGTACAGTTGAGGTACATTCCCACTAGGGGGAAAGGTAGGGCAACTTAAAATAAAAGTCAGAGCTCCCTGGATGACGAAAGAGATAGAGAGTAAGATGAAGCGCATATGACAGATGTCAGGTCGAGAATACATCTGAGAATCAGGCTAAATATAGAGTTCAGAGGAGAAGTGAAAAAGAAAATAAGAGGGGCAAAGAGAGGGTATGAGAATAGAATGGCAGCTGACATAAAAGGTAATCCAAAAGTCTTCTATAGGCATATAAATAGTAAACGAGTAGTAAGAGGAGGGGTGGAGCCGATTGGGTACCAAAAAGGAGACCTACGCATGGAGGCACAGGGTATGGCTGAGGTGTTAAATGAGTACTTTGCATCTGTCTTCACCAAGAACATGCTGTCATAGACATAGTGAAGGAGGAGGTAAAGGAGATACTGGATGGGATGAAAATTGATAAAGAGGAGGTACTAGAAAGGCTGGCTGTACTTAATGTAGATAAGTCACCAGGACCAGATGGAATGCATCCTAGAATGCTGAGGGAAGTGAAGGAAGAAATCGCGGAGGTACTGGCCATAATCTTCCAATCCTCCTTTGAAACAGGAGTGATGCCAGAGGACTAGAGAATTGCTAATGTTACACCCTTGTTCAAAAAAGGGTGTAAAGATAAACCCAGCAACTACAGGCTAGTCAATTTAACCTCGGTAGTGGGGAAACTTATGGAAACAATAATCAGGGACAAAATTAACAGTCACTTGGACAAGTATGAATTAATTAAGGAAAGCCAGCACGGATTTGTTAAAGGCAAATCGTGCTTAACCAACTTGATTGAGTTCTTTGATGAGGTAACAGAGGGCTGATGAGGGCAATGCGGTTGACGTGGTGTACATGGATTTCCAAAAGGCGTTCGACAAAGTGCCACATAATAGACTTGCCAGCAAAGTTGAAGCCCATGGAATAAAAGGGACAGTGGCAGCATGGATACAAAATTGGCTAAGTGACAGGAAACAGAGAGTAGTGGTGAACGGTTGTTTTTCGGACTGGAGGAAGATACACAGTGGTGTTCCCCAGGGGTCTGTTGTAGGACCACTGATTTTCTTGATATATATTAACGACTTGGATGTGGGTGTACAGGGCAGTTTCAAAATTTGCAGATGACACAAAACTTGGAAGTATAGTGAACAGTGAGGAGGATAGTGATAGACTTCAAGAGGACATAGACAGGCTGGTGGAATGGGCGGACACGTGGCAGATGAAATTTACCGCAGAAAAGTGCGAAGCGATACGTTTTGGTAGAAACAACGAGGAGAAGAAATATAAACCAAATGGTGCAATCCTAAAGTGGGTGCACGAACAGAGAGACCTGGGGGTATATGTGCATTGAAGGTGGCAGGGCAGTTTGAGAAAGCAGTTAAAAAAGCTTACAGGATCCTGGGATTCATGAATAAAGCTTTAAAGTACAAAAGTGTGTAAATTATGATGAACCTGTATAAAACACTGGTTTGGCCTCAACTGGAGTATTGTGTCCAATTCTGGCGCCGCACTTTAGGAAGGATGTGAAGGCCTTAGAGAAGGTGCAGAAAAGATTTACGAGAATGATTCCAGGGATGTGGGACTTCAGTTACGTGGATAGACTGGAGAAGCTGGGGTTGTTCTCGTTTTTGCAGTTTCAAAAGAGAAGATTGAGAGGAGATTTGATAGAGGTGTTCAAAATCATGAGGGGTCTGGACAGAGTAGATAGAGGGAAACAGTTCGCATTGGCAGAAGGGTCGAGAACCAGAGGACAGAGATTTAAGGTGATTGGCAAAAGAACCGAAGGTGACATAAGAAAAAAAAATTTACGCAGCAAGTGGTTAGGATCTGGAATGCACTGCCTGAAAGGGTGATGGAGGCAGACTCAACCACGGCTTTCAAAAGTTGGATAAGTACCTGAAGGAAAAGAATTTGCAGGGTTACGAGGAAAGGACTAGCTGAGGTGCTCTTGCAGAGAGCCAGCATGGGCTCGATGGGCTGAATGGCCTTCTTCCTTGCTGTAACCATTCTATGATTCTAACACCTATGCACATAAACAAGCTCTTCTATTTTGCTATAGTAAAGTAATGTTTCAGGAAATCTTACATTTAAAATTTCTAATAACTGTACAAACCTTAACAGATCATGTTCATCTATCTTTGCTGCTTACATATTCTCTGTAGGTAAGTGCACCCTTTACTTTTACTTTACTTTACTCAACTTTTTACAAACTGTCCATTTCACTTTGCCGTTTAATTAAAAGTTTTTAAAAGTTTCTAAAAGTTTTTTAAATTATTTAAAAGTTTTTAAAGTTTTTAAAAGTTTCTAAAAATTATTTAAAAGTTTTTAAAAGTCTTAAAAAGTTTCTAAAAGTTTTTATAAACATTAAAATGCACTTGCATTTAACTAACACAAGTAATTTCAATGCGACAGACTGAAAGAAGCGTCTGTGGGCGTGGCTTTTGCAAATGTCAGTTTTGACAGATTTTGTGGGCGTGTCTTCTCTTACGCATAGGCAATACGCTGTGCACAACTCTGCAGCGCCGGACAGCAAGTCTACATGTGGGGCCTCGCACAAGGTAAGTGCGAATTCTTTTCGGAGGTCGACGGCGTACTCCAGAGCAACATCGCCAACCGCAGTTTCTGGGCCAAAACATTATGCGCTACATTCCTGTCATAAAACAGTTACCATCTGACTTAGTGTAAGAAATGCCATGGAAATACACCAGTAAAGAAGGAAAATTAAAAAAAATTAAGAAGCTACTTGAAACTGCATATGGAGCACAATTCTCACCTGTAAAAATTAGGCTCCACAAAATGGTTCTTTTTATCAGCTTTGTTTTATTTCATTATGTAGATGGAACAACAAGATGTACGTATTTAAACAAGTAAACAGTAATTTTGTCTTTTAACATAGATACATACATTTGGATGCACAATCACAACAAAAATTGCACTAAAACAGTGTTTGAACAGTGCTTATTTCCGTAAATAATTACAATACTCAGCACTGCAACAGAGTTCAGCTTTTTTTCTGATTTACAAACATCACTTATAAATTACATATCTTTCAGTGAGGCAAGAGCGCCACTAATGCCCTGATCTCAAGTTTTAATGACCTGAGACTTCAACAAATTCAAACACAGTTTAGTACCTGGAATGTGTTAAACTACAGTAGGACTCCGGTACATTGTACAGAAGTCCGCAATTGCTCTTTCCTTTTGTACTTCCTGCCCTATAAATGATGAGTGGTTTACTCCATTGACTATTTTAACCGTTTTATTTTGACCAGTGGAGAATTAATGCAATAGAACCACAATGCAATTCCGTATACCTGCTGCTGCAAAAAGGCTGTAAACGTCCCATATTAAAATTTCTTATCATTACATCTCTATTTGAAACTGTTCAAATTATTCAATGAGGAAGGTTTCTAACTGCGACACTCTACAATACATTTAAGTTCGCAGACTATGCTGATCCCAAACCCAATGTCACATAACAGACACATAGACTTACAAAATAAATATACATCAATCACAAAAAATGGCTCTTAAGTATTACAGTAAGGACTCTTTAAATTAATTTGCTTAAATATCAAATAAATAGTCGTTAATACATAATTTTGCTTTAGCAGTGGCAAATGTCTGAAAAATATTTTCATGAATAGGAAAAAATATTAACAAAATCAAAACATTTTCTGAAAAAAATTATCAAAACATGTCAGTTATAAAATATTCTCACTCCACATAAAAAGGGAATAAATCACATTAATAAAGTAATAAATAATACAATACAAAAATAACTTGACTTGTGTTAATTAAATTCATAAAACAGCTAGTACTGGAGCAGCATAAGAAATATTACTGTCTTCATGCACTCCAGAAGCTTGTGTTTTTTTTAAAAATTCAGTTTTATCTGGATTAAAAACAAAGTTAAATAAATAGACAAACATTAAATAAATAGGTAGAGTCAACATACAGAATTCAGAATAGTTTACATATTTGCTTTCCAGATTCATTTTAAACGTTATTTTAAAATTTACACAATAAGGTTACGGACTACTTGTTCTAAACAAGTGCAATTTCTATGTTCGTAATTGCTATAAATATTTCTAAACCAATATCAATCACAAATTTACTGTATTTACAGGGTAGGTGAACAGTTCATATACAATGTTGGGTTTTTTTTAGACCTGAATGCCCTTTACAGCTTGTTTGATGCTCTCCAGTAGTGCTTTATTTTCTGGGTTCTGGTAGCATTCCATATTGGTATACATATCTGTGAGGGTATTAACATAGGCGTCAAAATTCTGTTCGCTGATTGGTTCCTGCTGAACAATAAAGGGAAAAAAAATTGTCAAAACATGAATGATCTTCTTACAGGTCTGAAAAGAGCAACATTTTGAGCTTTGTATGACTGGAGGTTTTTACAGTGACCTTTACAAAGCATGAATACCTCTTACATAAGAACATAAGAAATAGGAGCAGGAGCAGGCCATTCAGCCCCTCGAGCCTGCTCCGCCATTTAATGAGATCATGGCTGATCCGATTTTGGCCTCAACTCCACTTTCCTGCCCGTTCCCCATAACCCTTGACTCCCCTGTTGCTCAAAAATCTGTCTATCTCAGCCTTGAATATATTCAATGACTCAGCTTCCACAGCTCTCTGGGGTAAAGAATTCCAAAGATTCACGACCCTCTGAGAGAAGAAATTCCTCCTCATCTCCGTCTTAAATGGGCGACCCGTTATTCTGAGACTATGCCTCCTCATTCTAGATTCCCTGACGAGGGGAAACATCCTCTCAGCATCTACCCTGTCCAACCCCCTCAGAATCTTATATGTTTCAATAAGATCACCTCTCATTCTTCTAAACTCCAGAGAGCATAGGCCCAACCAGTTCAACCTTTCCTCATAATACAACCCTTCCATCCCAGGAATCAACCTAGTGAACCTTCTCTGAACTGCCTCCAATGCAAGTATATCCCTCCTTAAATAAGGGGACCAAAACTGTACGCAGTACTCTAGGTGTGGTCTCACCAGCGCCCTATACAGTTGTCGCAAGACTTCCCTACTTTTATACTCTATCCCCCTTGAAATAAAAGTCAACATTCCACTTGCCTTCCTGATTACTTGCTGCACCTGCATGTTAACTTTTTGGGGTAAAAATTGAGTCGCGCCCCATTTGGGGCGCTAACCTCGCCGGGGCGCGACTTTTAGCGCCCCGAAAAAATTAGCGGCCCCGCGCCGGAACTTCAGTGGTTGCGCCCCAAGAGGGAAGCGGGGCGCAACTGGAAGCAGCCCGCATCCCTCTTGGGGCGCTGCGAGTGAATATCCTGGCGCTACGTGCCGCAGCGCCATGCGCTGCGGCACGTCGCGCCGCGGTATTGCAGGCCTTCCTCCCCTTCTTAAAGGGGAGGGACCCTGCGCAGCGCGAACCGGGGCCCAGCTGGGCCCCCAGGGATCGGGAGTGCCGGCAAAAGAGCCCGGCACTCAAGAGAAGTGCCGGGCTCTTGGAGCGCAGCCGGCACTTCACGGTGGGGGGGCTTCACGGGGGCCGGGGGCAGGTGCTGGCAGGCGGCCAGCAACAAAAATGGCCGCCTGCCACCTCCGCTTTAAATATCGCCGCCCCGGCCGCACGTACGCCTCCCTGAACCCGTCGGACATAGCGTCTGGCGGTAAATCAGGGGGCGCGACTGAAGATCACGGCCGGGGCGCGAGCGGGGTGCTGCGCACGGCGATGACGTCATCGCCGGCGGCGCAGCGCCACAGGGCGCTACCGGCTGCCGCCGCCGCTAACCTCCCACTAAATTTTTCGGGAGGCGTGGGCGGCGCTGCGCCCGGGCGTTAGCTGCTTTACGCCCCATTAGCGCCCTCTTAAGGCGCTAACGGGAGGCGCAAGCAGCTGAATTTTTCCCCCTTTGTGTTTAATGTATGAGGACACCCAAATCCCTCTGTACCATCGCATTCTGTAGTCTTTCTCCATTTAAATAATATTTTTATTTTCTATTCTTCCTACCAAAGTGGATACCTTCACATTTTCCCACATTATACTCCATCTGCCAAATTCTTGCCCACTCACTTAACCTGTCTATATCCCTTTGCAGACTCTTTATGTCCTACTCACAACTTGCTTTCCCACCTATCTTTGTATCGTCTGCAAATTTGGCTACAATACACTCGCTTCCTTCATCCAAGTCATTAATATAGATTGAAAATAGTTGTGGCCCCAGGACTGATCCCTGTGGCACCCCACTAGTTACAGATTGCCATCCTGAAAATGACCCATTTATCCTGACGATCTGTTTTCTGTTAGTTAGCCAATCCTCTATCCATGTTAATATATTACCCCCAACACCATGAGCTCTTATCTTATGCAGTAACCTTTTATGTGGCACCTTGTCGAATGCCTTTTGGAAATCCAAATACACTACATCTACTGGTTCCCCTTTATCTACCCTGCTCGTTACCTCCTCAAAGAACTCTAATAGATTTGTCAAACACGATTTCCCTTTCATAAAACCATGTTGACTCTGTTTGATTGTATTGTGATTTTCTAAATGCCCTGCTACTACTTCCTTAATAATGGATTCGAGCATTTTGCCAATGACAGATGTTAGGCTAACTGGCCTATAGTTTCCTGCTTTCTGTCTCCCTCCTTTTTAAAATAAGGGCATTACATTTGCGGTTTTCCAATCCGCAGGGACTTTTCCAGAGTCAAGGGAATTTTGGAAGATTACAACCAATGCATCCACTATCTCTGTAGCCACTTCTTTTAAGACCCTAGGATGCAGGCCATCAGGTCCAGGGGACTTGTCAGCCTTTAGACCCATAAGTTTGCCTAGCACTTTTTCTCTAGTGATAGTGATTGTTTTAAGTTCCTCCCTCCCTTTTGCCCCTTGATTTTCTGCTATTACTGGGATGTTTTTAGTGTCCTCTACTGTGAAAACAGATACAAAATATTTGTTCAATGCCTCTGCCATTTCCTTGTTTCCCATTATTATTTCCCCAGTCTTGTCCTCTAAAGGACCAACGTTTATTTTAGCTACTCTCTTCCTTTTTATATACTTGTAGAGGCTCTTACTGTCAGTTTTTATATTTCTTGCTAGTTTACTCTCATAAGCTATTTTCTCCCTCTTTATTATTTTTTTAGCCATCCTTTGCTGGTTTCTAAATTTTTTCCAATCTTCTGGCCTACCATTAATCTTTGCAACATTGTATGCCTTTTCTTTCAATTTGATACCATCCTTAACTTCCTTGGTTAGCCATGGTTGGTTCATCCTTCTCTTCGAGTCTTTCTTTCTCACTGAAATATATCTTTCTTGAGAGTCATGAAATATCTCTTTAAATGTCTGCCACTGCTTTTCTACCATCTTAACTTCTAATCTGTTTTCCCAGTCCACTTTAGCCAACTCTACCATTGTAATTGCCTTTATTTAAGTTTAATACTCTAGTTTCAGACCCAAGTTTCTCACCTTCAAACTGAATGTGGAATTCTATCATGTTATGATCACTCTTCCCTAGAGGATCCTTTACTTTGAGATCATTAATTAATCCTGTTTCATTACACATTATCAGATCTAAAATAGCCTGTTCCCTGGTTGGTTCCACAACTTATTGTTCCAAGAAACTGTCCCGAATACACTCTATGAACTCGTCCTCAAGGCTGCTTTTGCCAATTTGATTTGTCCAATCTATACGAAGATTAAAATCGTCCACGATTATTGCAGTACCTTTCTTACAAGCCCCCATTATTTCTTGATTTATACTCTGTCCTGTAGTGTAGCTACTGTTAGGGGGCCGATAGACTACTCCCACCAGTGCCTTCTTTCCCTTACTATTTCTTACCTCCACCCAAATTGATTCTACATCTGGAACTTCTGAGCCAAGATCATTTCTCACTATTGTACTGATCTCATCCTTTAGTAACAGAGCTACCCCACCTCCTTTTCCTTTCTGTCTATCCTTCCGAAATGTCAAATACCCCTGAATATTCAGTTCCCAGCCTTGGTCACATTGCAACCACATCTCTGTGATGGCTATTAGATCATACCCATTTATTTGTATTTGTGCCGTCAATTCATCTATCTTGTTACGAATGCTGCGTGCATTCAGATAAAGAGCCTTTAATTTAGTCTTTTTTTATCATTTTCCCCTACTCTGACCTTATTTGCTGGTGTACTCTTAAGTTTGTACGCTCTGTCCCTTCCTGTCACACTCTGGTTTTCACTGCCCATATCGTTACCCTGCACTATTGCCCTGTCCTTTCTCTTTAACTTTCTAAATTTCTCCTCGCTTGAATCCTCCCCCACCACGGCTCTCCGACCACCATCTTATGTACACTTTCTACCTCTACAGCTGATTACCCTCTTTGCTAGCTCCCATCCTCCATAAATTCTAAGTCAAACTTTTGGTCAGCTCTCCGAACTCTATGGTGGCATGGCGGCATCTTGGGATCTTTTTCTGTTTTAAAGGCACTATATAAATGCAAGTTTGTTGTTGTTGTAAACTGGGTGAATGATGCAACAAAATCTATGTGTGTGCTAACACCAGCTACATGGAAGAGTTCTATAACTATGTGCACTTATATCGTGCCCATAATGTAGTGAAACAAGCCAAGGTTTCGTATAAGGGTACTGAGCAGGAACTGGGAGAAGAAGGTTAGGGGAGGTGATTGAAGGCACAGTTGAAGAGGTGGGTTGGAGAGACAATCCTACAATATCCATTTTCTAAAGTGCAAGTGGTACTGCATCTGATTGGCTAAACACTTGTAAACATGGCTAAAAATGACACACATTTTTAACACAACACATAATTCAGATTCCTATGTTGGAATAATCAAGAAAATAACAGGATCACGATATTTATCTCAAACATACATTCAAGCAAAACTGATATTGATACTTAGGTTATTTTAGAAGTTCAAAATATGCATTATTTTTGTGTGTACCTTTTAAATTCAGAAGGCTGTTTAACATATGTTTGGTTAAGACCATTTCAGCTGTATTTGTAGCATTTCAAAGAATATACCATTGAAAATTAGCCTTGCATTGTACCAATTCTAACATGTCAGTATTAGATAACACTGCTGTAATTACAAGCAACCTTACAGATGTTACTGAGAAAAACCAAAAGGTCCTAAGTTTTATTTTGAATAAGCTTCAGCTTCTAACTGGTGCAGTACACACCAACTTCAACACATTGCTTGTTTCACAAGTACACAGTCTACAGTAAAGAGATGCAGATGTCTTGATTGCAAAACGTTGGCTATTAATCCACAGTGGAGCAATCTTCACTCTGGAAATTAAAGTCTACTCCCTATAAATTGGATTTAACCCAAGTCAACACTCCAAATGGGAGCCTTTGAAGTTAGTAATAATTGCTGCTGGAACAGCCACTAGCTGGTTCTTGTAATGCCAAATGTGATTTCCTGCCATGATGTATTATAATCCACTTACTGCCACATTTACTCTGCTTGTTTCAACAGGACCTATATACTCAAGTTTTATTATCTGAACTTGCACATGAAAACAGCACAACTGCGAAGAAAGCTTCACTGAAAATTCAATAGTAACTACATTAACTAGCTTACATCAATGCCCTACCTTTCCAAATTAACATCTTACCACCTGCTCGATATAATATGGACTCATTTATTTTTCTAGCAAGTGAAATAGGTAATTTCTCTCTTCTAGGAGTAGTTTGACCTACTTCACATCCTATAGTGAAAAGGCAAGGCAACTACTGTGCCCACGAAAACCTGAATGTAACACCTTTAAGAAATGGTTCAGCCAGACCCAACGTCACCTTCCAGACCCCCATCCTCGTTGCCCCTTTCAGGCATCATATTCAATATAACCAATATAAGCCAACACAAGAGGGGAAAATTGGTTATGGCACATTTTCGGGTCTATAACCAGCAGGGCACCGACAGCGCGCACCCCAACCAGGCGGCCGAATCCAGCCTGGATTATTAGTTCTCAGGGCTCATTTGCTTCATTTGAGCAAGCTGCTGGCGCTGGTTGCGCCTCCACAGGCAGCTCGCGCCTTTGTAAAAGATGAATGTTGTCTGGCTTGCCTCACCGCCAGCGGCCCGAAGATAAGACCTGGAAGGTGGATGGAGCGGCAACAGGTGTGGGGGGGGGGGGGGGGGAGGTGGTGGTGACTGTGATGCTGTGGAGTCGGGCGAGCACTACTGCTCCTCCTTGCTCCACAGGAACATTTTATTTACATTTTTAAAAAACTTACCTTTTGGTGGTGGTAGCTGCTTAAGAATCCTGGGCGGAACAGGCCTGGCTCCTGCTCCGCTCAACCTAGACCAATTTCTGCCAGGGGGCCTAAAACAGGCATTAGGTCCTTTACATATGTAAATGAGGGGCCTAATGCCTGTTTTAGGCAGCCTCCCTGCAAAGCTGCCTTTACCAATATGGCGGCACCCACAACGCAGGTGCAGATTGGGTGCAGGACATTGCACCCCGAAATTCGTCCTCTTTGCTCCCGTTTTCCACCTGGTAAACGAGTGCAATGATAAGGCCACAAAGCTACTTGTAATAGATAGTGAAGGAAGAAAATATACCTTCTGCTATCAATGTAATCTGCAGCTACCTTTTAGAGATTAAGGAAATCAATCTACTTACTTGAAACTCTTTTAATGTCAACCTATTTGGTCATATATTTAATGAGATCTATTAAGCAAGAGGTTACCGTTTCTGTACCTGGTTTCTCTCCTGTATGGCTTTCACTGTCTTCCTGCTCCGGCCATCAGAGCTAAACAGTGCTAAGGAGTGTGGATCTAGAGCATCTCAAGACTGAGCGGATAGGTTCCAAAAGAGACCATAATATAGCAAACTATATAATATATGGTCTGAGAAAGCAGAGGCTGATTCTGGTGTCAATACCAAAGGCAGGAGCTATGCTAGAGCAACTATATCATGAATGACGACAGAGAACCGGCAATGAGCCGTAGCTCATGTTCCTTGATGGTTCTCTCACTGGGGCTGACAGAGTGCCTTATTATTGAATATCACAAAGAGCATATCACAATCTGTTTTATCTATTGATGAGTGCAATGGTTTCTTACTGGTAAGGGACTGAAAGATATATCATGCCCACTGTGCATGAGCTTACATAAAAGAGATTGTGACCAATCTACACTGATAAAGGCCTTCACAGAATTACAGAATCCCCACAGTGCAGATAGAGGCCATTTCGGCCCATCGAGCCTGCACTGACACATATCCCACCCTATCCCCGTAACCCCACGTATTTAATCCCCCTAACACTAAGGGTCAATTTATCATAGCCAAATCAACCTAATCCGCACATCTTTGGACTGTGGGAGGAAACCGGAGCACCCGGCGGAAACCCACGCAGACACGGGGAGAATGTGCAAACTCCACACAGACAGTCACCCGAGGCTGGATTCGAACCTAGGTCCCTGGCGCTGTGAGGTAACAGTGCTAACCACTATGCCACCTTGTTGCAGCTGGTGCAAAACTTGAAATTTCTACGAGGAATACACAAACACAAAGCTTGTGCTGTGACTGAAGAATTTCAAACACTTTAATTGTAGGGCTCCTAATAATAAAACAGTAGCCGCTTTTATGTTGCTCTTTGGCTGCCAGCTCCCGTGGCGTAGATCTGCTGTGGCTGGTGGCCACGTTAACATACACCTGCAGGATTTTATTTTAGACGAGCACTGAGAAAGGCCATCTTTTCACCGAGTCTTCCTGGCTGTGGCCCTCTTACTGGGGCTGCTGCCACTCTTACTGGGGCTGCTGCAGTGGCATAACGTCGTGTTACGACGGGCAAACTTTTCCCATTATTTTTGCGTGACATCATGACAGATCATCATGGTGTACCTACCCTACAATCACTGGCCAATATATCATGGCAGCCCTACAAGTGCACTGAACGCTTCGCCCCACAGTGCAGCTGGTTTACTGGAAGACCGGCTCCCCAGTAATGGGGAAAAGTGGCTCAGCTCGCATTCCTGAGAACTCGACAGTAATGTAAGTGCAGCTAGTGTGTTTCACAGATTTAATGGCACCACAAGCAAATTGCAAAATGAGTAAAAGGAGAAATAGAACTAAGCAGCCATAGCTGTGAAGATATACGCGCCTGCAATAGTTGTGAGATCAGCCTAGCAGACAGCTGTTTTATCTTGTCTGCAATCTTGACTCATGGCTAAACCCATAAGATGAGCAAAAGGATTGAAGATTATGCTGAGCACCAAAGTATCTTAGTTGCATTGTTAAATCATAAATATAATAAAGCAGATTCAAATGCTAATGCTGATCCATTGACGCCGTTCATCAATACAAAAAAATTATTTTGCAAAATTGTGGCAAAGGATTTGGTAATATAATCAAAACCAATTTTGACTCTTAATATTGAAAGCTTCAGGAAGACAAAAGCAGTGTAAATTTCACAAATTTATATCCTATGAATAATCTTATGGACAGAAAATCTGTATGCTAGAATTCCCGATTTGTGCTCACGGCAGGCGAAACACTACATCAGCAGCACAAATGTGTAAAATTACCCTCAATATCATCAGATATTTAAATAATATAATGCAGAATAAGATGGCTTACCATTTGAGGCAGTTTTATGTCAGCAAGGCTACGAATGAGGGCCTGACTCAACCCAGCCAGCTCTTTGAATAAGGCTTCATTTTGCTCTTCAATCACTTTGTTTTCATCCTCGATGGTTTTCAAATTTTTTTCCATGCTGGAAATCTGAAAAGCATTAGCGCTGACTTTTAGTACATTGGTTCAGCGAACACAAGACTCCTTTGACTCGGTTTCTAATCTGGTTAAATAATACATCTACAACTGTTTCAGTTCCTGCTAGTATTATTTCAGACCAATGAAAATTAAACATGTTAAAGAACATGTGGAAATAATAAATACTGCTCTTACTATCAACTATGATCTGGCTGTTGAAGTGCACATCGTAAATAACTTGCCTCACAAAGGTAAGAACAGAGGGACACCAATAGCATGACAGATCCTGAAAGCTCTACACCATGGGAGCGTGTTATTGCACACAGTTAAACCCAAAGAAATTATTTACAACCATCTTTTACTACATAAAGAGACTAATGGATAAAGGCAAATGGGATATTGCAGCATTAGCAGTGTGTTACTGTGTGGGCTTACTTAGGAGACCAACTACTGGGGCAAGTGGGTATTTGGTGAGCTTTTCACCTCTGGGACTTTGGTGCAAATCCAGCCCAGACTATTAAGATAAAAGTCTCCTCTATCTGGTGCATGTAATGGTCCTATGTGCCATGAGTTTGGGCAGTCTCAATCCAGTTTCTAGGGTATGGGTTTATAACAAAAAATTGGCAATGTTACTCAGTCAGGCCCAAGGATGGTTGGTATGGGAAATAGAAAAAATGTCACACTGCTGCAGTAGAGGGTGCTCTACTGAGGTTGGGGCAGAGTACAGAGAACTTTACTCTGCAGCGGGCTACATATGTATATTGCACAGGAGCGGGAAAGATCACATGGGAACATCGTCAAGATCTCAAGTCAAAAATGTTTTCAACAAATGATGTTCCTTACAATTCTTCTCTGGCAAAAACAGTGCTGGTGCCAGTCCACTCCAACAATGTGTGAAGGATGCCAAAAGTTAATGGCATATTTCTCAACAGTTTTATGTTTTATAACCTGATCTATTTCACATGCTAAAAGATTAGAGAATTGGCATTCTGATGAAAGCTCATCGACCTGAAAGGTTAACTCTGTTTCTCTCTCCACAGAAGCTGCCTGACCTGCTGAGTGTTTCCAGCATTTTCTGTTTTTATTTCAGATTTTCAGCATCCGCAGTATTTTGCTTTTCTTTAAATAAGTTATCCATCCAGTTCTACTGAAAATAGTATCTTTTGACGTTAGTAATTTATTTCTACGTTTCTGTTGTAACAACATATGGACAAAAAAAAAACCATTTGTATTAAAATAAGATTCTCATTGAATAAATGCTCTCCTTTAATTGTACCTGTGACTGCAACTTCACCATATTGGATTCCATCTCTGTGTTGGATTCATTCAGTTCACTGATCTCTTTGTCAAGTTGTTTAATTTCTTCATCATTCTCTATTGCTGTGAGAAAAAAAAGTGAATTTGAGACAGTACAGTTACTGTTTCAATACAGAGCCTAGAAAGTACTGTTTGTATGACATTCCACGGTCTACTCTTTCAGTGGAGGCATTAATCCATTTAATTTAAAAGCAACTCATATGAATGGGTTAAGTGCTGGCCTGGTATTATTGCCGACAGTCATTTCTAGCCTGTAGATAGCAAATGCAGTCATTAAAAGAGAAGGAACGTGTTGGGAAAGAGCTTATTTTTCAAAATACCCCCCTTTTATATCTCACCAGATATTTAAAAACCATTTACTTTAGTGCCACCATGGAGACCACTGAGTAGCATCTCCCACCCTCCCCAGCCTCTCAGGTGATGTCAATTATAAGAAGTGTCACAAAGTGGCTCCATTTCTGGCAAGTTGGCCAAGGGGCTGCTCTGGAGCTGGCTGACCCTGAAAAGTCATCCTAAATTTTGGGAATAGAAATTTACTGGCCTGGAGCTGGGTTGGCCAGTTTCGGAACGGCTCTCAGGCTGATCTGGTCTAACCTATTGATGTATGCAATGGAGCTACTTTGAGATGATTCCTTATAATGGCTACCACTGCCAGGGTTGAGCACAAAAGGAGACCTTGTTTAAGGGTTTTCCGACTGACCATAAAATTGACTATTTAAAAAATACCTGCTGAGAGTATAATTTTCCGATGAAAACGGGGAGTACTCCCCAGCATTTTCCTTCCCATTAAACCAATCAAAAGCATCACTCCATTGCTTGCTTTGTTCCACAATGCAGTTCATATGATTACTTTGTACATCAATGGTTTAGGGTTCAAGTGAACATAATTCATCGTATTCTGATAGATAAATTTTATTCGTTACATACATCCTTGAATTGTAGACAAAATAAAAGTTCAGTTATAAGACAAGGCCACTCATTTACAGTAACCTATAAATCAAATTCTGTTTTTATTATATGTGATTGTTATCAATATTTGGGGAGGGGGGCGAATTAAGTTCTGTGATTCCATCCATTTTCTATGAAAACCATAAATCAGTGGCCTTGCGAACAGTACTTAAACAGTTTAACATCACAATGGAAGATTGCATTGATTTTCAATTTCCCTTCATTCTTACCGTCACTAGCTCTAAATTTGGTAGTTAGTAGATCCTCCCCTGAGAATTTTGCTTTCTTCATGGCCAAAGTAGCCCTTGGACAGCCAGAAAGACTTTAAAAAAGGGAAAAAAAAGTTATAAGCGGGAACGAGTCAAGAAATTAAGTTTGAAAGTACGTTAAGAATTTTGTCTCTACATTTATGGATACACATTTATCAAAAACTGGAATTAAAGTATAATAGTGGAAGCATAACAACAACAACAACTTGTATTTATATAGCACCTTTAACGCAGTAAAATGTCCCAAGGTGCTTCACAGGAGTGTTATAAGACAAAAGAATTTGACACTGATCCACATAAGGGGAAATTAGGGCAGATGACCAAAAGCTTGGTCAAAGAGTTAGGTTTTAAGGAGCGTCTTAAAGGAGGAAAGAGAAGTAGAGATGTGGAGCGGTTTAGGGAGGGAATTCCAGAGCTTAGGGCCTAGGTAACAGAAGGCACGGCCACCAATGGTTGAGCGATTATAATCAGGGATGCTCAAGAGGGCAGAATTAGAGGAGCGCAGATATCTCGGGGGGTTGTGGGGCTGGAGGATGTTACAGAGATAGGGAGGGGCGAGGCCATAGAGGGATTTGAAAACAAGGATTAGAATTTTGAAATCGAGGCGTTGCTTAACCGGGAGCCAATGTAGGTCAGCGAGCACAGGGGTGATGGGGGAACGGGACTTGGTGCGAGTTAGGACATGGGCAGCTGAGTTTTGGATGACCTCAAGTTTACGTAGGGTAGAACGTGGGAGGCCAGCCAGGAGTGCATTGGAATAGTCAAGTCTAGAGGTAACAAAGGCATGGATGAGGGTTTCAGCAGCGGATGAGCTGAGGCAAGGGCGGAGACGGGCGATGTTACGGAGATGGAAATAGGTGGTCTTAGTTATGTCGCGGATATGTGGTTGGAAGCTCATTTCAGGGTCAAATATGACGCCAAAGTTGCGAACAGTGTGATACAGCCTCAGACAGATGTTAGGGAGAGGGATGGAGTCAATGGCTAGGGAACGGAGTTTGTGGCGGGGACCGAAAACAATGGCTTCGGTCTTCCCAATATTTAATTGGAGAAAAATTCTGCTCATGTCGGACAAGCAGTCTGAAAATTTAGAGACTGTGGAGAGGTCGAGAGAAGTGGTGGTGTCGTCAGCGTACATCTGGAAACTGATGTTTTCGGATGATGTCGCCAAGGGGCAGCATGTAGATGAGAAATAGGAGGGGGACAAGGATAGATCCTTGGGGGACACCAGAGGTAACAATGCGGGAGCGGGAAGAGAAGCCATTGCAGGTGATTCTCTGGCTATGATTAGATCGATAAGAATGGAACCAGGCGAGTGCAGACCCACCCAGCTGGACGACGGTGGAGAGGCGTTGGAGGAGGATGAAGTGGTCAACTGTGTCAAAGGCTACAGACAAGTCAAGAAGGACAAGGAGGGATAATTTACCTTTGTCACAGTCACAAAGGATGTCATTTGTGACTTTGATGAGAGCTGTTTTGGTACTGTGGCAGAGGTGGAAATCTGATTGGAGGGATGCAAACATGGAGTTGCGGGAGAGATGGGTACGGATTTGGGAGGCAAAGACACGTTCAAGGACTTTGGAGAGGAAAGGAAGGTTGGAGATGGGGAGGTAGTTTGCAAGGACAGACAGGTTAAGGGTTGGTTTTTTGAGGAGAGGGGTGATGACGACAGATTTGAGGGAGAGGGGGCAGTATCTGAGAAGACAGAACCGCTAACAATGTCAGCTAACATGGGAGCCAGAAAATGAAGTTGGATGGTCAGCAGTTTGGTGGGAATAGGGTCGAGGGAGCAAGAAGTGGGTCTTATGGATGAGATGAGCACAGAGAGGTAATGAGGGGAGATCAGGGAGAAACTCGAGAAAGATGCGAGTTCAGGGCAGGGCAGGGGGCAACCTTAGAGGAAGTTTGGCCTGGTGGGCTAGGGGAAGGAAGGGAAGTGGCAGAGGCAGCTGAACGAATGGTCTCAATCTTAGAGACAAAGAAGTTCATGAGCTCCTCACACTTGTTGTCGGAGGTGAGGGTGGAGGAGATGGGGAGAGGGGTTTAAGAAGACTGTTAGCATTAGAGAATAGGAGCCGGGGTTTATCTTTGCATTCCAGAATGATTCTGGAATAGTGAGCAATTTTGGCAGACGAGAGCAGGACCCTATAATGCTTTATGTGGTCCAGCCAGATCTGGCGGTAAATGGCTAAACCAGTTGTCTGCCATATCCATTCAAGTCTGCATCCCTTGGACTTAAGGGAGTGAAGATTAGGGCTGTACCAGGGGGAACGGCCAGGGTGAGAGAGAGTAATTGTTTTAATAGGGACTAAGGCATCAAAAGTGTTGGTGAGGGTGTGGTTGAGCAGATCGGTAGCTGCAGAAATGTCATGGTGAATGGAGGGCCAAAGGCTGGACAGTTGGGATTTTGTAAGTGCAGTTGTAAGAGAGTTGGGAGAGAGTTTTTTCCAGGGTCGGACACAGAAGGAGGTAGGGTTGGGGGGTGAGGAGGAGGTGGGTGGAGATACGAGGAAGTGGTCAGAGATGACCTTATCTGCGATTGACACGATGGGAGTAGCAAGGCCACGAGAGATGGCAAAGTCAAGGGGGTGGCTGTGAATATGGGTTGGGGAGTTTACATGGAGGGAGAGATTAAGGGAGGATAGGAGGCTAGTGAACTCAGAGGAGGGAGAGCATGATGAATTGAGATGGAGGCTGAAATCACCAAGGATGCGAAGTCGCTCGGTGCAGAGGCTGAGGGAGGAAAGCAGTGAAGATATCTCAGTAATAACATTTTTATGGTACTTGGGTGGGCGGTAGAGAATCAGAATTTTAAATGAGAGGTGAGAGAGGTGGAATAAGGTGAGATGCTCAAAGGAGGAGAAAGTGCCGGAGGAGTGCGGGACAGACCAAGGTGTGATTTGGTGATGAGCCACACCACCATCACGGCGGTCTGGACGGGGCAAGTGGTGGAAGGTATAGCCAGGCGGGGAGGCTTCATTTAAGGGTAAGGTGTCATCACCCCTCAGCCAAGTTTCCGCGAGGGCCATGATGGCGATGCAATCATCCACGATAAGCTCATGGATGGCAAGGGCCTTATTCGCAAGTGAACGAACATTCTGGAGAGAGATGCGGAGAGGGTCGGTGATGGCTGCCCCACTGCCAGGGTTCACAGGGTCAGCGCTGAGAGGGGTGAGTTGGACGGGGAGGAGATTGGCAAGATTAGCCTCCAGCTGAGTGGGAAGGTCGGCGCGAGAGTAGGATGGGACAGCTGGGGTTGCTGCTCGTGACGAGTGCATAATAAACAGACACTACGACTTCAGCGCCTGTTCAAACTTTTAACCGCTTGAGCGTGGTGAAATGAGAAAACGGTAGACATTCTGGTCAGCAAAGTTTACATATGAATGCTTAACGTTTTTGTGCTACATCCTGTGTGCACTAACTTTAAGCAGGCTAAACAGGTTAATGTGCTGCCAATGATTTATCTGATCTGGCACTCAGATTGATTCTGGCTTTTGAATGCTCAGAGCTTTGTGTGATCCGGTTGTTCCAAATACCTTTGCGGCTGTTTTTTTTTTTAGCCAATCCGGGACCGATTCAAAGCTATATAGGTCTCAGATACATTAAAAAAAGGAGGGTTGAGGAGGCTGCTGCAAAATGGACAGCATTATTTAAACGTAAAACAATAGAAGCAAAAGCAAACAAGACAGAATAAGGAAGAAAACAAATGCAGATAGAGCAGAAGCAAAGATTTTAAAGCAGTTGAGCCTAGAAATTGCTGTTGGCGTGATTAGCGGTCAAACGCTTAATGCATTCCTATGACATTTTTCTGTCTGCAATTTTAATGCAGGCGGTAACCCACTTATTTTAATTGGGTTAATATCTCCACTAAAATAGTGGATCGAGGAATGTCACATGAGTGCACTAAGTTTTCATCAATATCGCCAACAGTAATTCCCAGGCTTTTGTTTTTATTTCAAATTATTAACAGTTGTATATTTTAATAGTATAGGATTAATGTTGTGGTAATAAAGTTACTCTTGGCATTGAGTAGCTTTATAACTTTTGTTTCAACGCAACAGTTTGTGAGCTCATTTCTTTTTAAAGATTGACCAGGGCAGGGAGCACAGTATATTCTAGAGCTGCTGGCAATGTAATGGCCATAGCTTAATCTGATTATAAAGCTGCAGTACTTCATAAATGCTTTGTTTTCATTCTAAAGTTCAATACTCCACTCCTCCTCACTCATTTCTGTTTCTCAGACTCCTCTACCATGTGGTTTGTTTACTGATGGCACACCCCTCCAAGTTGTACTGATAGTTTTCACCCATCAGAACTTAAATATTGTGGCATTAGGAGGGGGGGGGGATTAGTATTTTTGTAAACTGGGCATTCCATGCAGATGTTTGATATCAACTGAAAAAAAATGAAAAATAAATCTGGGCCCTAATGGTCAGCAAATTTGTCTGAAATTCCTCTCACTGCTATTTCAATGGAGACTGTTTAATGCCTTCACTAATTAATGGAGAGAAAAATTTCAGTTGAGTCTGTTAAGCATTCATAATTTCAGGTCTTAGGAATTTTAGACCAGGAGTGTATTTTAACAATAATAGAACCAGAAGATGTAAATGGGGCTATTGCAGCTTTAAATATTGTTTGGTTTACTTAATTACAGGATAATGATATATACCTTCGATGTGTAAGAAAACTGCCATTAGCGTGCCCTGAGCCATCACACCCTGGGGTTGGACAAGCTGGCCCATCTCCTTTCACAGGTTTCCAAGTAAATGGTGACCCATTGTGGAATCCTTCCTTTTGTCTGCGTGCAGCCAAAGGACAGCCAGATGCACTGCGATGCGATGCATACTTGCCACTTACATGCCCGAGCCCATCACATCCAGGAACAGGACATCTAAAGAAAAACAAAGACTTGATACTGGCTATTTGTGCGAATGACTCCATCAAAACTAAAGGCAGAAATGTCACAAAAATTCAAGGAAAACTTGTTCAAAACACAATCAAAAGTACTATGAAAGTCCAAATGTGAAAGTAAAGAGGCCCATTTTTAGAGGATCTACCCTGCGTTGCTCACAGTTAGTCTAGGGTCCGGAGTATGGCTGTGATGTTTAGCTGCAAACCAGGCATGTCTCTTAAGGCCACTGCTCAAGTACATCCTGTGGGATTATTGTAGCTGCTTGTAACTGACATTAAATAGAGGTTAGTAAATTGCATGTAAATTTCAAGCCCCGGTCAATAACTGGCTTACTTTTTCTTTTTTAAACATGGCTTTGCATCCAAAAAGTGTGACACTTTGAAACGTGATGTTTGGTGCATGATGGATAAGCACAGGATGCAAGCCTTTAATATCTATGTAATATCCATCTATACTTTTTAACTGGAATATATTTACTCATTTGCAATTTCTTTCAAGCTGTTTTTAAATGTGTGCTCTGCATTTGGCTCTTTGTTTTTAAATGGCATAGTTAGTGTCTCTTGCAAGTGGAAATTTCCCATCATGTAACTTTAAAAAAAAGGGATAGATTTCACCTTCACTGCTTGGGTGATAATCTAACGGGGCAGATCATATGACCTTTATAGAACCCACACGATTTTTATTCTATTGCTTTAAGGGGTGATAACCTTGCTGTATTTTAATGCCTATTTTAAATGGGTGAGTTTAGTGCTATGCAGAAAATCAAGGAAATCATGGTCTGTCTCATTATGCTCTAATTTGAATAAAATTTGGCTGCTAATGAAGCTCTCACAATTCTGACAAGTACCGCAATGACTGATTTTCCAGCTCTTATAGATACTTATTGAGGAATATTGGAAAATGAATTTGCTACTTTTATTGAATTTCTTTTTATTCTACAACTTTAACACATAAATAAACTGATAATAGTCGTCATCATTAGATATTTTAAAATTCATTCACAGGATGTGGGCGTTGCTGGCAATGCCAACATTTATTGCCCATCCCTAATTACCCTTTGATACAACTGAGTGGCTTGCTTGGATCTGGAGTCACATATAGGCCAGACCAGGTAAGGATGGTAGATTTCCTTCCCTAAAGGACATTAGAACAACAATATGGTAGCTTCATGGTCACCATTGCTGATACTAGCTTTTTATTGCAGATTTTATTTAATTAACTGATTTTAAATTCCCCAGCTGTTATGGTGGGATTTGAACTACCAGATTATTAGTCCAGACCTCTGGATTACTAGCCCAGTAACATAACCACTATGCTATCGTTCCCAACAGTAGTATGTAGGCAATATGTTATGTTACGGTGAACTCAATTAAATTAATGTTGGCTGTGCAAGCAAGTAATATGTATAACTTTGCTTTATACAAGCAACTTTTCTCCAAGAAGAGAAATGATATAATAAGATCTCAGCCTGTATGTATATATGTGCACGGGACTTTTCTCACAGTCTGGAGCATGGTTGTGATGATCAGTGCCAAGGTGGGACTGTGTTTAATTTGACCTGTCTCTGAAAGGCCACTGCTCATTGTAATCCCGATGGGGAGATGGTCTAAACAGGCAGAGTTGGGCGATTGCAGCCACTTGCCAATTTACGATTCCAGATCAGAAGAACCCAGCCTGCAATGACTGCCTGGGGTAGATCTTGACTTTTGGGTACCCGACTGGTGGAGTACGCTGGGCAGCCGCCCATTCCAGCGGCAAAGTAACCCCAGTGATTTTGAGGCTCTGGCCTCATTTACATTCGGCAGGCGTCCAGATGTAACTCGCTGGGATTGGTGCTGGGAAATGGGCGGGAGCTGCCGCCAGGAAGTTGCAGGTTGGGAGTCACGATCGCAGAGGGTGGTGGTGAGGGGGGGGGGGGGGTCCCGACGCAGCAGCGGCCACTATTATTTTGTGGACTCCTGCTCCTCTGGGGCCCACAAAAATAATTCAAGACTTACCTTTGCTGGGCCTCTTCTCTTCCATCACCCATAGAACTGATCGGAGTCTGCATGGTGCTGGCTTCGACCAGTTCCTACATGAAATGCCAATCGGGGTCCTATTTACAAATCAGGCGGGTGCTTTGGACACCTGGCGGCAATGCTCTTTTAAAATGGCACCGGCCGCATTGCCGGTGTTAATGGTGCGGTAAGGCTACCTACACCATTTTGATGCCGTTACCATCCCATTAATGCCAGGTGAGGCCACTCAAATTCGACACCCCTTTCTGTTTTTAAAGAAAGTTTTGCATCTGTAATAAAGTGTGATACTTTGAAATCTGGGAGTAGAGTTTCCACTTTGGGCGCAACCGTCGATTCCGGTGCAAATTACGCACAAAATTGCGCCGGTTTTGAAAAGTGTTTTTCTCCCCCGAGTTGCCACTCAAACTCATTTGCATATTGCCGAACACAAAATGTGCCATGAAGCAGCGCAATTTTAAAACACAATTAAAAAACAAATTTCGCTTTAAAAAATATTCCTCGATATATTTAAAAGTGGCAACTTGGTGCAGTTTGACTCATACAGCTGAAAATGGGTTTATCACAAAAAATAAAGCATTTTAAATCACAGTGTCAATCCACCACCTGTGAGTAACCCGATTTTAAATGACTGAAAATGACTTTTAAAAAATACACAAAACTATCTTCTAGTTAGATTAGGGTACAGTAGTCAATTCCTTAGTAAATTAAAAAAAATTCAATCAAAACCTTTCAAAAGGTACCTATTAGTGTCCTTGCGCCCAAAAGTTCCAGCTTAATTTTAGGAGCCTCTTCGAAGGCCTGCAAGCCAGTGCAATTAGTGGAAACTCCCAATGGTGATTAATTAATGGGGGCATGGGCAGGTTTGTGGGCGGGGCCTGCTTCTAGCACGATGTTTTAAAAACTCGTGCAAAAGATCGCGGAAACACGTGTGCTGAACACAATTTGCGCTTAAAATTCCACGATCTTTTGGGCCGGTTACGCCGATATCGAGGGAATTGCGCTGAAAAACCAACGCAATCGAGCGGAAATTCCAGGTCATATTTGTTGTTGTGTTATCTAGTGTGACAGACACACTTGATGTTAGACATTTATATATATTCCAGCAGATCTCTTATAACATTGCTCATGGTGAGGTGCAGTTCTTGCTGTTTTATTAAAATACGTATGTTATGCCATGTAACAGATGATATTGCCAGGGCCAGTGATTTATGGTGACTGAATAAGATAAATACTGTACTGTTTTATTATTTGGTATTATGGGATTTTTTTATTGGTGTTCAGGAGACTGAATTCTGAGGCTGTTCATTTTTGCTGTGAAATCAGTAAAGCAGTGGACCTGATTATTCTTACATTTATAAATGAGTGGCCTTTACCTTATAAATATTCCTTTACCTTAGTTTTAATTTCTTACCTTTTTTAAAGCTGACAATGCATAGCAGTAGGGTATGGTATGCAAGACAGACCAGATTTGAGGTAGAGATTCCTCTTGTTTACGCCAATAATATCAGCGCAATCCGGGCGGAATCTGCAGAACCAGCACAAAAGATCGAGGAAGTTTAAACGTAAGCGAGTTACGCCCAAAACCACTTACGTTCTTGTGTTCCGCGCTCTTTTATGCTGGTTCAAGATTCAATTCGCCCGATCAGGCCCCGCCCACAAAACTGGCCACGCCCCCGGTCGATATTGCGAGATTCCGCCGATTGTGCTGGTTTGGGAAGGCTCTTCAAATTGCGCTCATTTTCTTAGGCGTACAGGCACTAGTAGGCATGTTTTAAATGTACTAGTAGGCACGTTTTAAATGCACTAGTAGGCACGTTTTAAATGCACTAGTAGGCACGTTTTAAATGCACTAGTAGGCATGTTTTAAATGCACTAGTAGGCATGTTTTAAATGTACTAGTAGGCACGTTTTAAATGCACTAGTAGGCACGTTTTAAATGCACTAGTAGGCACGTTTTAAATGTACTAGTAGGCACATTTTAAATGCACTAGTAGGCATGTTTTAAATGCACTAGTAGGCACGTTTTAAATGCACTAGTAGGCACGTTTTAAATGTACTAGTAGGCACGTTTTAAATGCACTAGTAGGCACGTTTTAAATGCACTAGTAGGCACGTTTTAAATGCACTAGTAGGCACGTTTTAAATGCACTAGTAGGCACGTTTTAAATGTACTAGTAAGCACATTTTAAATGCACTAGTAGGCATGTTTTAAATGCACTAGTAGGCATGTTTTAAATGCACTAGTAGGCACGTTTTAAATGCACTAGTAGGCACGTTTTAAATGCACTAGTAGGCACATTTTAAATGTACTAGTAGGCACATTTTAAATGCACTAGTAGGCATGTTTTAAATGCACTAGTAGGCACGTTTTAAATGCACTAGTAGGCACGTTTTAAATGCACTAGTAGGCACGTTTTAAATGCACTAGTAGGCACGTTTTAAATGCACTAGTAGGCACGTTTTAAATGTACTAGTAGGCATGTTTTAAATGCACTAGTAGGCACGTTTTAAATGCACTAGTAGGCACGTTTTAAATGTACTAGTAGGCACGTTTTAAAAGGTTTTTCATATCAAAAAATATTTAATTTACAACGAAACCAAGTAGTGTACATCAATGAAAGTAATAAATGGCTCAGTATAGTTTTAATAAGTCATTTTCAGTGATTTTAAATCAGGTTACTCACAGGTGGAGTATTAAAATTTCTTATTTTTGCTGATAAACCATTTTCAGCTGTATTAATAAACTGCACCAGGTTACCACTCTTAAATACATCAAGGACTATATTTTAATGAAAAAAAAGGAAACAACAATGTTCTATGACACTGCCCAATTGTGCTGGTTCATGGAAGATTTTATGTTTGTGATTATGCAAATAAGTTTTTGAGGAAACCTGAACTGTAACTTAACCAGTGCAATTTCAAGCACATATTGGGCACAATTTCCCAATTGTGCACAAAGCAGAAACTCTGCCACCTAGTGTTTAGCCACACTGGGGGTGGTATCGGGTTTAACAGCACTGGGGATGGTCGTGCGATTTGGTGGCACTGAGGTGCAGATGCTGGGATTTGGGAATATGCAACAAGGGTGAATTTAGTTTGGCAACACTGTGGAGGGGAAGCCTGAGGTTTGGCAGAACTGAGGATTTGGCAGAATCAGTAGCATCGGCACAGAGATTGTGGCAGGAGCCGAAGATGGTGGCTTTGGTTTTCCCAATGTTTAGCTGCAGGAAATTGCATCTCACCCAAGACTGAATGTTGGGCAAGCAGTCTGACAACTCAGAGGCAGTGCAGGGGTCAGGAGAGGTGGTAGAGAGGTAGAGCTGGTTGTTGTCAGCATACATGTGGAAGCTGACTCCTGCGGATGATGTTGCCCAAGGGAAGCATGTAGATGAGCATAAGGAGGGGTCTGGAGCTAAATTGCTGTGCATCATTGTGCCTGCTTATAATTTTATTTTCAATTGGTCTTTTGTCAAATTTCTTTGCTCTTTACTTTTGAGGCAGCTAGTTTTGCTTAGAAGTCTCCCTTGACACTTTTTTTTTGTGGAAAAGTTCCCTAAAATTTGCTGTATGGGTTTCCCAATGGGGATTACCCACCTTATGATTATATAGGTTGGAGAATGAAGAGGTGGTGGAACATCAGGAAAGCTGGCAGAGTAGGTTTATATGCAGCACTGCAGAAAATCCACATCCTCTCACAGATACCAAGCCACCAGGACGTGTAGATTGAGAAGATCTTATTTAAATATATTCCTGGACATAGCACAAGAAGGCCTCTAACAACTGTGCTGCATCCGAAAGAAAGATCTGAAAACTTCCTGAAGAACCACTTACTATGGCTCAGAAAGTCACTATCGTATCTAATTTTCTGAATGTAGACATAGGAATTTATAATGGAAATAAATGACAGAATGTATGACTTTAAAATGGGGGCTGAATTATGTGCCCTGGTCCATTTACCCCAACCCAATAACACTGCTTCACCCGAAGACTACACTTGCTTTATATATATATGTATATAGCAGAAATTAATGGAAAACCTGGCATCATTTTAATGACAATTAGAAAAGCTAAACTTGTTATATTTAGCATCTGGTGTAAATTGTTCCTTTAGCATGCACAGAGATAATTGATTAATTAAACAGCAGTCCCTTGATATAAAATGCACTAAGAGTTGCAACTGGGAAAGAGGCTGTTAAACATTGCTCTACCATATGTTCCCCCCCACTCATACAGTATAAGGTAATCTATCTTAAGATAACTGTGTCAAATAATATAGCACTGCTGTGTTCATTACTTAAAAGTACCATTCTTTAGCCTTCATTAACACAGGGCAAGATTTCCCTCTTTTTGCTAATGTTAGCAAAAAAGATGTGAATAAAAAAGGGGTGTGATGTCAGTAAAAAGTGCAAACAGACTCGTTTAACGCTGTTTTCAGGATTCACATCCATCCAAAAATAGAACAAGCATTAGTGAAAATTGAGTTAAAGGAGGTGAAATTGGTCTTGGGCAGTAGCACAAAATGGGCAATAGCGGATTGGCAGCCCGTTTGACACCCAGCTCCAAAATAAAATCGGGCGGGGTGTAAAACGAGTTGCCGATTTGTTATCACTCATTTTGCGCTATCGCCCAAGACCAATTTCACCCCCAAAGTGTCTGTTTTTATTTTCTGTTTTAGTCTTGTTAACTCAGAGCATTCCACTGTGTCAAATCAGACACTGTGTGTAACTCTAGACAAACCTGGTGTTAGTGACTTTATTTTGAAATGCTGAAGTAACAGAAGTGAATAGCAAAATGCCCATATCTTGGTGGAAGGTTTGAACCCCTGAAAATGGCAACAGTTTGAGATTCAGAAGCCAGAAGTTGCTGGTAATAGCTCAGTTTGAGGCTCAACTATAATATCTTATTGCAATACTATATACTTCAGTGCCTGGCATATTATTGCTAAGTTCACATTGGAAATCAAGGTACAATTTTGAAAAATGCATTGTTCCACAAAACAAGACTCCAAACCCTAATAAACACACAAAGTAAGAGTGCAAACATGTTGTGAAAAATAAAAATTAGTTACTTTACAAATAGTGCATAGTGTATTTATAAACACACGACCTTTTAATTGTCAGTCAGTATAGTCATTTGATTTAATGTATTTGTGTGACATGAGGTCAAAAATGAACTCTACTTCACAAACCACATGATATAAATAAGAATTCTGGATAATAATACATCAATTGGACTTGGAGTTTTATCCTGTACCTTACATGAACCTTCTCTAGAATATAATTTGCTCAGAAGTGTTTAGCGATGCAGTTTAGTAACGCTATCAGTATAATTCTAAATGGAATTCTAATAATGACATTCATCAATCAGGAGTGTGGGAGTGAGTTCAGGGTTGGAGCCTTGAATCAGTTATTAACCACTTTCATTAATTTGGGAAAATGTTGGTGTGAAGGTCACGTTAATGGTAATCCTATTGCATTATCGTCAACTATACAGATGCAAACCACAGCAAACTAAAAAGGTGTACAGACATAAATGTAAGCTGCTATTGAACAGCAAAACAGGCAAAGCTTCAATGAACATGTTTAATGTGGAAGTATTTTATGTTGACTGTTAGAACAAGAGAAAAGATGGTTCTGTAAGGGTTGATTTGATGAGAGTTTGTGTTGGGGGAGAAATTTGATTGCATTGCACAAATTTTGTGAGCATAAAATGGGCGTAACGAGGGCCAATTTCGGGCAGCAACGTCCTGTGCCTCAAGAATGTCTGAAAGATGTCCGACCCGATACTAGGGCTGCGATTTCGCTGACCGAGGCGGGTCCGGGGCGGCTGGGGTCAGTGTCGCAGTCCCAGCCCGCTGCCTACTGCAGCCCGCACTCTCCAAGTGATTTTACGTTAATAGGGCTTGTTAAGCCCGCCCTGCGAGGTTCCCGGCCAATTAAGAGGAAGCGGGTCTGATGACGTCATTTGATGACGCGTCATCAGCCGGTTTCCTTAAAAGGGGCCATTTCCAAATTGATCTTGACAGTTCTGCTGTCAGTATTCTACAGCATTGAGGTGCTGCAAACACTGACAAGCACTGCACAAAGGTCCACGGCTGCACCCAGCTCTCCCATGACTCGCTCCATATGCTTATGGAGGGAGTCACAGCACGCAGGGAGGTTCTCTTCCCTTCCCATGGGCGGAAGAGACCTCCTCAGGAGATCAACGCAGCCTAGTTGCACATTGCACGGGAGGGCACAAGCAGGGATGTCGTCAGGAGGACCAGGCTGCAGTGGCGCAAACCTTTCAATGATCTGAGCAGATCACGAAACGTTACTGCCAAGCCACACTCAACCTCATCCTGATGTGCCACTCATCACATCCTCATCACTCTGCCTTCCCTACCCTACTCCTGCACATCCTTGCTCACACCAACTTACCTTGCACCTCCACCCATCCCTCTCTATCTACCTTATCACTTCCCCATCTCACTAGCCACCCCTCACACTCACCCTCATCCTACTCTAAGCATACGAACTAACAACACACAAGGGTAGGCACTTGGGTGGTTTAGCCAATGTTCATGTAATGTGCTGTCAAACATTGAAACCTTTATTTTCAGCACTTTGTGTTCTTGGACAGATTTGTGTGCACCTTTGGAAGTGGCCTAGTAAGTTGTAGGGAACGAGGAGACATATGGGTATCCCCGCAATGGTGATGAGTGTGACAGAAATGGCTTGGGCATTGTAGGGATGCTTTATGGTGCTGGTGTGGGGTGGTGCCAACCTGGCGCATTATGTGGCATCCAGGGTGTACAGCGTCAAGTGAAGTAAATCTGGCCATGTGAGGCCATCCCTGGCCTCCCGGGCAGCAATGTGGTCGGGTGCTGATGCCCTGTGTCCTGTGCAGCATCAGTTGATTGCGGAGAAGGCTGGTGTTGTTGTCGTTGCTGCTGGTGTGCCCGGTAATGCTGGTGTTGGGGCTGATCTTGGTGGGATTCTGAGGACCAAGGTGAGATATTTTCAAGGGCAACGATGCTGATGGAATAGATGGCAGGTGAGGTTGAGATGACAGAAGCGAACTGTCAATGGTGAGAGAGGAATGCAGTAACCAACAGTTTCTGAGCTTTGAAAGTGAACAGCTGCAACATGGGATCTTTTATACAACTTTGAGAGCTGTCAGGTCATGAGATAATTCAATGCTGAATCCACTCACGACATGCTGAGATGACGTGTTCCCCGAGCAGCGGGTAACCAGTGGGGGAGCACGTAAAATTGAAATGTAGGCTAAAAATAACAGTTAATTGGATGTTAACAACCCATTTAATAATGTGAATTGCCTCTCTCGCCGCTTGGTGTAGTGTTCAACGCCGACAGACCCGACACCTGGGAGACTCGCGTGGGGGTGGGTTGACAGCGGGTTCCCTACCCGCTGTCAATCTTTGCTATTTTGACAGCTGACCCGCCTCCAAACCTGCCCTCTGAGCGCAGGCATTTTTTGTCTTCCCCTAAAACAGGCGTTAGGCCCCCTATATATGTAAATGAGGGGCCTCTTTTAGGCTCCCTATACGAAAATGGATTGCGATGAGTGGAGCAGGCACTGGGCCTGCTCTACTTAGGATTTTTAAGCAGTCGCTGCGGTCTAAGCAGTGACCGATACCAAAAAATATGTTTTTTAAATGAAACAATTTAAATAAAAGCCTGTGGAGCCAGGAGGAGCAGGAGTGCTCCCCCAATTCCATATTACTTGCGATTGCCCGGCACCCCTGGCTCCACTCCTTACCGTAGGCGAGCGGCCCGATATTCAACTGTGTAAAATGAGTGAGCTGCCTGTGGAGGCACAACAGGCAGCTCGTCCAAATAATGTGAGTCAGGCCTGAGGCCAGGCCGGCCTCGGGCCTCCCGTTTGGGGCTTGCGGCGCCGAAAACGGATCATAACCAATTCCTAGGCTAATATCTCTTGTTCAGTGGGGTCAATCAGGGAAAACTTAGCCAATATTTAACTCAGCACCAAATGCAGCATGAATTCCTCCTGAAGAAAGACTGAAAACCCCCCCAAGTCTACTCTGTGCAGTTGACAGCCGCAGTTGGGGGAGTCAAGGAGTAGTTTGAATGGCAATGATGAATTGATAATGACCCCGTATATGCTTCACATGACAGCACAATATAAGAGTGAGGGACTAGATTAAAGGGGATTGGATCAAACAGAAAGAGATAACAAATATCTGATTCTGTTCTGTGCTAAATGAGCTAATAGTCCACGATAGCAACATGGCTCTCGGAAAGATTTCTTAGATGATTCACAATGAGAAAAAAGTGTAGGCAACTTAATTTAAATCTTGCTTTGTGTTATTGCATATTATGAAAACTACAGGTTAGCAGAGTTTTGTATCATCAATAGGAACCCATACATTAAACATGGGGGACCCAAAAACCCTTAGGCCCGCTGCACTGGTGTAGGTGCAGTGGGTGTAGCTGACCTCCGCTTCTGACCTCACGGGAGTATCCAGGGTCACACACTGATAGTGTGCCCATCAGTTTATATCCAGAGGTTTCTTGGGGAACGATATCTATATTTATCTCTATTTGTAAAACAATTGAAAGGTAATAGGAAGTTAAAAAGATAAAAGCCTAAAATTTCTAGTTGGGGGGAGGCCAGGTTTCTGCCCTTTGCAGTTTTTCGACCAAAAGGCCTTTCTTAAACCTACTGCGGTTCTGTCCAGGGACAACTTGGGGGGCATGTCTGAGGAAAGTTCCCGAGTTACTCTTGGAATTCCGCCCAGCTTACCACTGACAGGCTCTGGGGGACTTCTGGCTACGGGGGAAGGCCCCAGCAGTCAGAAAGAGAACTAAGGGATCCCGAAGAGATCAATTACTGTCAAACATTTAGCCTGCCAATCAAGGAAAATTTTTGTTATCATTTTTTGCAGCTTTTCTCTTCGGTCTGATATGGGCCTCTGGCACCCATTTGCTGAGCAGCATGGTGTTGCTCCGACTTCTGCCATTTCAGCAGAATGTGTACCTTTGTTGCGCCACTACAGGCACAGGTGCCTGCCCTGAATACTTTAATGACTCCATCACCAGGATTTGGAACAGGATCAGCCACAGAGCCAAACCGTGGGGAGAGGTCCTGCTCCCTCAATAGGGCCCACTGAAGTTTTAGCCTAAAATGTTCAGCGGACACTGGCAAACAATATAGGCAAAGCAAAAGCAGGTTTTGCTCCTTTATTATGTTCTATGTCTTGTGGTGAGATCACTATTGAAAAGAAAAAGAAAATACTTCATGCAGTGACTGAGCGTGTAGGGATTAGGAAGAGTCCACTGTTCAGCAAAAGGAAGTTGTGAAAACTTGGAGCTTGCTCATTTCACAACACAGCTATGTGTGTTTGGAAATACAGCGGATAAATTGAGTTTTCTCAATTTTCGTTGAGTTTTTTAAACACAAAACCTGTCCCCTTCGCAGCTGGGTTAATGAATGTTGGGGTTTATAGAAGTTAAACAGATCATCAGCTGCTTGAAAAATGTTAAAGGATCATTATTACTGGTGCATTGTGATCAGATACTAATTTTTCAACTAACAAAATTACACTTTAAGGAAGCAATTACTTTAAAAGCAATTACTTTGTAAATAGAGTCAAATATTATGAAGAAAAAACAGATTTTTTCCCATCCCAAAATATTTTCAAAGGGAGTATGACAAAAACACTTTTCTAATGCTTGACGCAAATATTACTGATATCACTAATAAAAATGTATTACTGTACACAGTTAACTTTTATTATTGGTGCGACATTTTATGCAAAATTAGTGGGCCGCATTTTTACATAATAGACTTCACGCAAATGGTTGCTGATTTTGTGCAGGTATAAGTAGCTGAAATAACTGACAATTGTTTATTTTCTTGGATGTTGAATATGTTGAGATTTGATATTGGTGGATAGAATGACACTGTCTGGTTTATTTTTAGCAGGGATGTTGTACACGTCAGCAGCAAAGGTTGTTCTGCCATGTCAACATTGTAGCACTAATCTCAAACGATCACCAGGAAACATTGCAATCCTCTAGATGCCATATTTAGGTCTGTAACAACTATTGTTTCTAAATTAAAAGATTATTTTATTTTATGAACCTAGATATGACTTGAGTCAGTTCATTTCACAATAAGAAGTGTTGTCCATCCTTCCCTGAACTTAACCCTACGCTTAATTATTTTAAAGTTTGCTCTTGGAATGTGGATATTGCCCATCCCTAGTTGCCCTGAGGACATTTAAGAGTCTCCACATAGTGTGGGACTGGAGTCACATGTAGCACAGACTGGATAGAAGTTCCTTTTCCAACCATTCTTATATACATGACCAGGTTTATTAATTCAATTTCACAACTTACCACGGTGGACTTATGAACTCACAACCTTTGGGCTGCTAGTCCAGTAGCATTACCACTAGGCAACCATGCCCTGGAACTGAATGATGGTTTATGACCTGCACCCAGCCTGAATCTTGCTCCTTTTTAACCTACCTGCCTCTCCTGAAACTGTATACGCTAAGGGTCTCAACTTTGGCTTTCATTACTTTGAATTACTGTGACATAAACTAATGGTTTTTGGTACAGTCTGGTAATAATAAAACTCAGTTTTACAGACTTGAAAATCTGTACATCAGTTCCCAAAGACACAAGAATGTGGCATTCAAACTATGGCCCATAGGTTACTTGCAGGTACGAGCCCTGTTAATTTGGCCCACAAAGCCCAGGCAACTTATATGCAAGTTAGTGGGAACAATGGTTTAAACTTTGCATGCAGCCTGTGAGGATCTATAGTATGTACTTAAGTGTCCCACAAAGGCAAAATGCTTAAAGGGGCTGAGCTTTGGAGTGTTGAAGTGTTCTGATTTAAAACCTCAAAAGTTAAAAATGTTTTGTTTCAGTGGTAATCGTAATGCAACCCAGGGCCCATTTGTGCCTGACTTGCTCCTCACCTTTGACCTTCAGCAGACAATGCTCTAAGTGTATCTACTTCTCCATCCACAGCCCACTAGTTCTGGGATGTTGCTGGAGCTGGGATAGAGACAGATTTAGATATAATGGGGTAGTGGTCTTCAAAAAAACCCACTAGTTTTAGTTTAGAGTCTCCCATGACATCATCAAGAGATGTGTCCTTTATAATCAAGTACACCTATGTTGAATGTACCAGGACTATTCTTAAGACAATTGCCCATTTCCACCGCCCCCGCACCCCCCACCCCCCAACAGCCCCCAGGAAATTTTGCCATCAGTATTTGCTATAGAGCATTAAATTACCTCCAATGCCCACCCCCCCACCCCCCCCCATTCAACTAATATATTGATTTCAAAACCCCGGTCCTTATTTAGAAATCTCTCCCTGTCCTACCTCTACAACTTCCTCCAATAGTACGACTTAGCTCACACACTTTGTTCTTCCAACTCGGGCCTGCTGTGCACCCATCAGTGACATTGCTTTGAACCACCACAGACTTGCACACTGGAATTATCTCCTTAAACCTTTGCATCTTGCTATATCTCTCTCCACCTTCAAATGCATCTTCAAAATCTATCTCGTCAACCAAACCTTCAGTCACTTTCTCTACCTCTGCTCCTAACTCCTCCACCTGTCCCAAATTCTTTTTCCTGAAGTGCCTTGGGAGATTTTGCTATGTTAATGGTGATACATAAGTTCAAGTTGTTGCTGTTGTATTATTGAGTGACCTGCAACTAACACTGGTGTGATTAGTGAAAAACAAACTGATCTCTAACTATTTACAGCATGTGTAGGTAGTTCAGAGTTTTAGCAGTTTTTCAGCTTCTGATGGGGGAAGTTATGAGACATAACTGAATTAGCTTCTGCCACAGGAGAGCAGAGCCAGCAATATGTTCAAAACTTACTTCATGAGCTCAGGGTCCTCTTTATCATCCTTGGTGGGTGTTAATTTCTGTCCACTTTTCTTTGCACGTGGGCAACCTGACAAGCTGTAAAAACAACCAGAATGGGACTGACTCACAATGAAGGGTATGAACTGCTGCTGTTTGATATCAACGCATCTCACACAAATGAATAATTGTGGTCGCTGTGTGTTAGTTGAGAAGATATGTGGGTAGAAATTACTGTTTGTGATAATAGCTGATGAACACTTAATGGGGTGGATTTGAACTTTCGGACGGCTGACTGGCGGAGCGCGCTGGCTGCCCACCCATTCCTGCCTTCGGGAGGCCTGAGCCATTTAGAGGGCTGGGCTTCATTTCCATGGCGCCATCGAGCTGCTTGTACTGAACGGGTGTCCCGCTGTGGCTCACCAACTCTGGGCCGGTGCAATGTCAGGCAGTTCTGACGTCGCGCTGGCCCGCAGGTAGGTCCGGGGAGGCGAACGTGGATGGGGGTGAGCCCGGGCCGGCAGTGACCCACAGTATTGTTGTGGAGCCAGGGCAAGCGTTCATGCTCCTCTTGGCTCCGCAAAAATTGAACCTAGAAACTTTTCTGGGACCATTTTTGGAGCGGCCAGCAGCAGTCCCGTTAAGGCCGCTGAATGCTGGGACACGTGGGTGGATCACGCGTGGCGCCCGCTCCACCCATGTGTCCCTGAAAATTGCAATCGGCCTCCTAATTATGTCATAGGACCTCGATATGCATAATCAAGAGGCCTACCGCCTGAAACAGGTGGGTGGTCTGGCCACACAAGGGAAGGCCCCTTGAAAAATGGCGACGGCCAGAGCATCTGCGTTAGCAGGGTGTTGAGTCTACTGGCCCCGTTAACGCCGATTAGGCCATGTTAAAATCGGCCCCAATGCGTTTGTGTGACATTCCTCTGTCAGCTTCTTTAGTGGATGTGCTAACCCATTTAAATTAAACTGGCCATCTCCATTAAAATAGTGAGCATCAACAGCTTTAAGTGCTAATGTGCTATTATTGCCAACAGTAATTTCCACTCCATAGTTACAGCATAAAGCCTTTCAGGGTAGTCGGTCATTCTGTTAAGTTTTTGATTCCTAGATTGTACAGAAGAGATGTCTTTTAGCAAACTACTTTAATGCCTTGTCATTAATTTAAAAATGAATAATGAACTTAAGACATTGATTAATAAGGCAGATTAGGGGTCCACAAGTTAATTAAACTATTCTGTAATTGAACAGTTTAAAAATGTACAGAATTTAAATAAAAATTGACCGTTCATTTCAAGGAAAATCATCACCCAGAAAACCTAGACCTTGTTAACTCCGAAGTGATTGCAAGGTTTTTTTATTTCTTGTTTAATCCTTGTATTTTAAACAGTTCAGCACAGAATAGTTCAGGTTCTGTATGCAACACAATAACTTAAAGCTACAACAGTGGTTTCCAAACATTTCTGTGTGGGGAACCCCCTCAAAATACTGACACGCTCTTAGGGACCCCCTCTCCTAATCTCAGGAAAAGACAGTGTCAGCTACCCAAAGGAAACCAATGCTCTCGTTGTAGAAATTATTTTTCTTAGTATACAACAACAAAAGTAACCAGTGAATCAACAAATACAGAAAAATATAGAATTCAGAGCTCTTGAGAGACTGTGCTTGTGGCACGTGGTAAGCCCAACCTTAGATGGACAGAAATCTGATGACTTTGTGGACCTCCTGAGATCCCCTTGAGGATCCCATAGGGTCTGCAGACCCCGGTTTTAAAACCGATGAACTACATCAGCATCTCTGACCAAGAGACAACCCATCTGATATTAAAGCTGATCAGTGTTATAGGCCTCACCTTCTGTGAGAAGTATAGTTCCCTGTCACATGACCAGACCCATCACAACCAGGAGTTGGGCACCTTAAAATGAAAGGAAACTTACTTTAGCATATTTAGTAGAATCCTTTTACATGCAATTAGTCAGGACGGACAGAAGAGTTGCTTATAAATTGAATCATACAAGAGTAGCTATAACAGCATCGACTGAGGCCCAACTCACAAAGATTTATTGATCTGATAAAATGCAATTTCCTGTAACTTTTCTGCCAAAATTATGGAAAAATTGCAAAAGCTATCATTTAACAATTCAGCAAAACTTTGTAAATAGGAGTCTGACTCAACAGCAATGCCATTTACAGACAAAAGATAATTTAAAAACTGCAAAAGCCCTACAGATTTTAATAGTTCGGCAAATTCTTACATAAGAGGTCTGGAAAAAGAACAGAACTTATTTAAAAAATTGCTCCTTTTAGACTTGCACTTAAGCAGATTTGACTGTATCTCACTTATGAATAAACAACATGGCCATCGTGAGTTGCTGCAAAAAGATTTTACTGGAGAAATTCTATCAGAAAGTGATTAAAATGTCAAACGGTTATAAGAAATAAAAGGGAATGATGTGATGTGGCTGAACATGCAGATATTACAAAAAACAAACCTACCTGAGTTCTGAAGAGTGGGCAGCCATGAGGTTTCTTAGACTTTTATCTGCCAAAGGACAACCAGAAAGGCTGCAATAGAAGAACCAGTGGAATTGAATAAAATGTATTTTTATAACACCGAGTGAGTCATTCACCAAATTTTTATTGCGTTGTGATTTACTGAGTGGTAATTCCACAGAAAACAAAAATCACACAAAATACCTGCGATGCGAGGCATAATTTCCAGTTATGTGACCACTGCCATCACATCCAGGGGTTGGGCAACTGAAAGAAAGTTGAAGGAACACAGAAAAGTTAGAATGGGGCCATTTCATTTTACCTTGTAGAAACTGTATGAAAGAAATGTGTCCGAACAAAACTAAATAAAACTGCCATTAGGGTCTTCAGCTCTTGACCTAATTAATTACATAACAATGATGTCTGGCTTCTCTTTCCTAAAAAAAGATTTTGCAGATACTTTTTTCTTTGCTTAAAATTTGTTATTGTTCTCCTAATATCTTTCTCTCATTGTAAGAGTTTCTTGTCACTGCCAGCTTGAAAGGAAGGATAATCTTGGCCATAAATTTTTTAAGCCAGTCACTGCTGTCTGTAAGCGATTTGATGAAAGGTGCTTACTGCACAGTGAGTTGCCCATCTCAATTTCCCCATGATAACACATCCAGGTTTCATTAGTGACCCAATGGGAACGTAGAAATTGGGTCCCAGTGACAGATAAGCTGAAATACCAGGCAGTTCTGGGCCTCAAAACTGTAACAATCTGCTTTGGTAGCAGACACTACTATCACTGTGGCACAAAAAAAAAATCTCAGTATAACAAGTCAGGCATGTCAATACTTCTTGTATATCTGCTATCTTCAGGTAACAAAACGTAAAGCAATGAGGTTATTTACGTTATTAATTCCTTCTTGGCATCCTTGCATGAAAATTTCAGTTTGAGGCTGGAGCTTGTGACCTCCCCAGGGTATTTTTTATCTTCCATACTTTCATCCATCACTTCCAGATCTCCAGCCTCTGATGAGGGGAATGAAGAGGTGGCAGGTTCCATCTAGGATCATAGAATATAATTATTTTCAAAGTACTTTATTAGTCACTATATTCCCTTCCTCTTCCTTTGTCTCACAAAGACCTCTGACGATCATGAGTTGGCTGCCACTCGTCAGAAGGCATAATCCATAAACTCTGCTCAGGCGTGCAGCCACTCAACAGCGCATTTAGCGCTGGACTGCACGCTAAAATCATTTAAATTAGCAGGCAGCATGAAGTTTGCATGCTGCCTGCATCGGACTCAACGGGAGCGGGCTAATCGCACATTGTGATACCTGCGCCCATTTTCGGTGGCTAGTGAATTTAGCCCCCAGTAGCTCAACACTTCACCTGACGAAGGAGCAGCGCTCCGAAAGCTTGTGATTTCAAATAAACCTGTTGGACTATAACCTGGTGTTGTGCGACTTCTCACATTTGTCCACCCCAGTCCAACATCATGGCAAGTATCTCTTAGAGTAACGGGTGCGCAGCAGCCTAATTATGTAATGGGAATTGGGTTTGCAAACTTCCAATTTTCAATTGATGCCAAAACCATTTCTGGATTGTACCGTGCCGTCCTAATAGCTGTCATGAGCCTGCTTAGGGAACAGTCCGAACAAGGCATCAGAAATCCACTATAGCCTAGCCCGAACAGCATCACCTGTTGTACAGCAGACCAGTAGGCTATCCATACTGCATTGTTATAAAATAAATTTGCATTGGGATAACTTTTTAGCAGCTATTGTTGTTATTTCTTTTGCACTACACATTGTGCCAGAGTCCCGCAGTTTGTGACATCTAGGGTGCAGCCATACAGCACTGGCAGTTTGATTCCAATAGTAGTATACCGTGAAACAGGGCTCTGCTCCCCGACTGGTAGATCGTGAATGTTTTGAGGATGCAGGTGGGGAGCATTTACACTCTCAAAACATTTAAAAAACTCCTGTAAGTTTTTTAGTGTGTGTTTTGTTTTACTACATTTTATTTCAAGAAACTAAACAAGACAAATAGATTATGAGTTGAAGCAGGAAAACATTTAACTATTAATGGCCCAGATAGAAACAATTTTTAAAAGTTAAATTTGCAAAAACTTTTTTTTGTAAAAGAGAAAACTTGTGCACCAGTATTCACACAGATATTGTACTGCTGTATATTCTCAACATGGCATTTATGGAGGGCACATTGGTGGTCTAACTGAGCATATTTGTACAATAATTTAACATACTTCAAGTTGGAGACGTGGGGGCAGCACAGCTGGACAGGAGGGCACCTTGAAACCTGGCTTCACCTCTCACTGATGTTACACTCCACTTGTTGCCAAGACCAAGCGGTTTCAGTTGGATTTCTGGGGGCAGTTTTTATTTGGTGCAGTCCGGAGTCAGATTGAGACCTGGCTATGGAGTTGTGCTGCCACTTTTTTTGTTGGTGTGCACACAAAACTGCTTCATATAGATGTGAAAGTAACCAGAACTATACTGGAGTAATACTACGTTGAAGAATGACTGTAGTATTCAATGTGTTATCCCTCCCTGTATGTGCAGTTTTCTTACAACCTATGTAGCCCTATTGCAACTGAAATGTGCTTTCTTGGGGTACTAATTGATCACTTTCAGAATCTCAATGCTACTTTTTAATTCACATATGCTCTGTGTTGAGAAATGTCTTAATTTGATATTTAAGTTAGATCAGCACGCAATGTAAATGCCGCCATAAAACACCTTCTACCCAGCTGCTCCAGAGTCTCTCGGGTCCAATTTTCCCCCTGTGGTCTGGGTCTAAATGCAAAATGAGATTTTCACACTTGGCAGGTGTTTTCACCGAAGGATCAGGAAAGAATAGCTGAAATTAGAACACCTGTTTGCATCCTGTGCTCCATGTTTCCATATTTCCTTACTGACAGTCACAAATGAATTCCAGAATTGGATTTGCTAAGACCCACTTAGGTGCTACTTAGATGCAGCAAACAAGCTTTTTTTTTTGTAAATAAGACATTTTTCAGATGATCTAATGTTGCGAGGCACTCATATATATTTGCACTGAGTCACAGAATAACCATAATCAAAATTTCCCACATGGGCAGTTCCACATCTAAGCTGACTCATCAGGCAGGAAGGGGAAATTAGATGCTGAGCCAACTTAGGTCACCCTTATGAGTCAGTCACCACTTGCAGGAGAATAAGGCAGAAAAGAGGGAGTGATGAAAGTATGATTGAAATAAATTATTTTGAACCAAATGATGTGTTGAGCTATGTTGTTTCATGTATCTGATAATTGAGTTTGTTCATAAACCAAATGATGTATACTTTGGCAGAAGTTTTGTTGCTAAATGCCACTAACCTCACAGAAAACAGAGCACATTTCTCATTAGTTATCAATCAAGTGTGATCCTTCCAAGAACTCACCTCTTCAGACTCTTCCTCCCTTTGTCTGCTTGGCTTTGTGTAGTCAATAGGGCCATCATATTCATCCTGTTTCGAAGTTTGACTGGACTGCGGAGAACCCATTACGCTGCTACATGTGCTGCTGCTTCCATGAAGGTAGGAGGACGATAAATCTGCTGACCTCACATTCGAGCTTATAGCAGAAAATACATTTTCCCTTTTTCGGTTTTTATTCATGCTGAGGTCCAGGGTTCCATTTTCATCTACCTCAATATCCATGTTCTGCAAAATAATTGAACAAGGGTTTCATCAAAAACTATTTTTTCTTATTTTTGAAAATGCAACCAGATGTTTTGTTACCTTGGTCAGCATGGTTAATATAGTTTGATATTACTAATGGATCTCCCCATATCTTTGCTCATAGTAAGTTGTTGGGTGAGCTGTTTTATAATGACAGGAGTGTTGCACAATATTACACACAGTGTATTATTCTGCTGTATGATGGAGCTGTGTGTAAATTGGCTTGTCCCTTTAAGGCCATAAAGGCTAATTGGCATAATAGGCACATACTGAGGTCAATTCCCAGGTAAATGTTTCTGTGTAGAATGACAGCTTGTAAATCCCTGGCTCTTCCTAAGATCAGAGGAAACCAGCAATACCGGACTGGCTTTCCTTTGCTTCGATTTTTTTTTGAAGTGTGACATAAAAATTTGCATCGGTGACAACTGTGACAGGCATGTCTCAAAACATTTCTATGCATATACAACACTGTTAACTATGTCATCTGGTGGCAATAATGAACTGCAACGCACAAATACTTTTGGTGGTTTTAACAGTTGGCTTGGCCTGTTGCCAAACAAATCCTAAGATGTTCAAACCCCTGAATTATACCTTCCTTGTTCAATATTTCCTAAACAACCCATCCAACTATACAGTGAGTGGAATGCAGTGACTTACCTTAGAGGGGTGATCCTGATGCTTAGTGCTTAGATTCTCTGGCATTTCCCAACAACGTGTAGATAGATTGAGGATAGCCGTGGCAGCCATATGTGCGGCTTCTGCATCATGAGCGTAGTCGTAGCCACCAGATGAGGATGAGCTTTTAACATAGTTAGTAGACAGACTGTGACTGGGTGAGGAGGCTTTTGGAAATGGTTTTGCTGTGTGGGAAAACATGGAATTTTAAACAGGTCAGCAAGATTCCACTTCAAATGATTTCAATATTAATCCCATGGTTCACAAAATGATATGGATCATATCAAGGGTACAGTGATTGCAGCAGATCTAGATTCTGAATAATCCTAATCTTTTCAGGTTTCATGCAATGTATCTGTGTTTGACTGAGATGCAATCGGAAATACTCATGAATGCAGATATTTAAGCTATTATTTATATTGCCATTTAAGAATCAGCTTTGTCATTTTGTTATGCAGAATTTCCATGCTAAAATTGCTAATAACACAATCAATTCAGTAGTACTAAATCTGAAGCGTGAAATAAATTGCTTTTCTGTCACTCCTAATATCAAGTGACAGAGGCTACAGTTTCTGGCTTTCATTCAATCTTGATGTTTGATTGTTTTGGGTTTCAAAATACATACTTACATTTAAAGGTTTTGGGTGAGTTTTCAGATGCCTGAAGTTTTGGAGCAATCACACGTTTTCCAAAAACCTGCGCATCAAAACTAGCATAATCAAACGTAACCTTGGAATACTTCTCCAACTCCTTCGCTAGGTTAGCACGAGGGGTGACTGGCAGCATGTTAGGCCTGTAGCTATAGTGCGGAATCTCCAACTGTTTCACGAAGCACATCGGCCTGGAAGTCACAAGGAGTTAAAAGTTGAATTGCAGAGCTCTGTCCAAGCCTGTGTCTCGTTCCATTTATTTGGAGATGTCAGTCGGAATGAGCAAAGCAGTCTGAATTTTCATTCATTTTGTGCTAACAACATTAATTTGCGCAAAAATGTAAAAGAAACTTCAAAATTAACACCTGCTAGTTTCTCCAAGAGTGGAAATCGCTGGATGTCACCTCACTGGCAAAACTGCCACAAGACTAAGATAGCTCTATTATCCAAATTTGGGTTATCAAGGTAGCACCACGTAGTAATCTGAATGCCACATGTGGAAACTTTGCTGAGACTGATATATTCCATCCATATTTTATCAGACTTATTATTTGAGTTTGTAACTATCAACCGATTCACTGAAAACATGTGACTGAATATAATATCCACAGTACTGATACAGTAGGGTATATTTTACAAATTCACACACTTGGCGCAGATCTTCCCCCAATGGAAATGCATATCGGAAATGCAAGGATGGAGGTCAGCGGGTCCCGCAGAATTGACCTCCAATGAATGGGAAGTCCTGCAGGATACGCTGACCTCTGTGCCTGAATTCCCGATAAGCGCTCCTGGTTTAGTAAAACTACGTGCTGGGAGGGCGAACTTGTGGGGAAGAGCAAACCTAGAGGCCATCAATATAAGACAGTCACCAAGAAATCAAATAGGAAATTCAGAAGAAACGTCTTTACCCAGAGCGTGGTGAGAATGTGGCACTCGCTACCACAGGGAGTGGTTGAAGCGAATAGTATAGATGCATTTAAGTGGAGACTAGATAAGCATATGAAGGAGAAGGGAATAGAGGGCTATGCTGATAGGGTTAGATGAGGAAAGACTGAAGGAGGCTCGAGTGGAGCATAAACTGGTTGGGCCGAATGGCCTGTTTCTGTGCTGTATATCCTATGTAATTTGTAATATACCCATATATGAATATATATATATATATATATAATTATTTCAAGATATTATTTACATTGCCTTTTAAAAAGCAGCTTTGTCATAATGTTATGCAAAATTTCCATGCTAAAATTGATAACACAAAAAATATTCTATTATTCAATGTAAAGAATAGTTTGTAGTCTGTGCTATTTTATGATCTGTGCATGTAAATAGGATACCTGGTAGTTATTTCTTGATTATCTAAATAGTGGTGCACAGAAGGTGTTTCCTCTAATTTGCTGTAATTTTTGCAGCTTTCACTGATTTGCCTTAGGCTCTTTGATGTAGTAAACCTACCTCAACACTCTGTCAGAACTTTGGCTGCTCTTGGGAGATTCACTGTTATGCTGTTTCTCATGAGATTTTGCCAGCTTCTCAGCAGCAGCAATAGGACATCCAGAAAGGCTGTGACAAAGAAAGCAGTAATTTAAGTTAGCTACACTTCTGAAGATGGCTTCGAATCAAAATGATAAAAAAACGATATGATGGAAATATAGGGATGCATTTCGTGACTGGTCCTGTATGAACCCTTAACAATCTTGTACTAAATCCCTCTGTGCACTTTTTGAATGTAGGGATGAACCCACTTGTTTTAAGCATGCATACAGAAACTGCACCAGACAGAAAATACATTCCTTAATTTCTGGAATACTGTGAATTGAAACACTGGTCACACTATTTTTGATGTTGGCTGTAATCAGTATTTCCTTTTATTCAGCAAGGTAATTATTAAGTCATCTTCTTGGTTCTATATATTTTACTTTATATTAGATTTTAGAAATGTTAATGAAAAAAATAACTTTGCATTTATATAGGGCTTTTCACAACTTCAGGATGTCCCAAAGCACTTCACATGCATTTAAATACTTTTTTAATTGTAGTCACTGTTGTGATGTAGGGAAACACGGCAGCCAATTTGCACACAGCAAGGTCCCACAAACAGCAATGAGATAAATGACCAGATAATTTGTTTTGGTAATGTTGATTGAGGGATAAATATTGGCCAGGTCACTGTGAGAACTCCTCTGCTCATCTTTGAATAGTGCCATGGAATCTTTTGCATCCTCCTGAGAGGGCAGACGAGGTCTCGGTTTAATGTCTTATATGAAAGCCAGCACCGCCGACAGTGCAGCACTCCCTCAGTGTCAGCCTAGATTATGTGCGCAAATCTCTGGAGGGGGGCTTGAACCCATGACTTTCTGATATGCTACAACTGGGCCAGGCTGACTCCCAAGGCATGATAACCATGGTTTCTGCTCCAATATGTGAGTGCGAATGTCGGGTGAGGACAAGATCAGGTTCAGCTGTGATGCTTTCCAGGAGGCACTGGACAGTGATCAGGAGCAGCTGATTTCTCCCCCAGCTCCCCACACCCCCGCTCCCCTAATCCAGGGGCAGTGGGGCCAAATGTACCCCAGTTGAGATAAGCAAAGTCAGCACAGGCTGGGAATGGAACATGGGACCTTACGGTTCGGTGTGGCTGAGCTTCTCACTAGATAATTGCATTGAGCCATGAGCAGTGCAAATGAGTAGCAATGAGTCAACATAATGAGAGTTCCACCTTGGCTGGGGTGTTAGGTAGCAGAAGTTCCTCCAGGGAAGTCAAAACTGGCTAATCTTGCCAATCTTGCACACCTCCTAGCAACCTGTTCTGATACAGTGAGTCCTGGAAGGTGGCAATCTGCCTCCTCTCTTTTTAAAAACTTTTTTGGCCTACGTAATGTTATTTTCCATTTCTTTCAGTAACCAGACAGCAATACCTGACTGAGAGGACAGGTGACAATCTGCTACCAGGTCTCTGCCTTTAGGTGGTTGTTAGTAGTTGCATGAACACAGCTTGAATTGCCTCCCTTGTATTGGGGAGATGTCCAGCGTCGCTCCCTTGCCTCCTGCTGACAGATTAACCATGACCGCATGGTACAGTGCACTGGAGCATTAACGTGCGATGCCAGCTACCTGCCTGCTCTCTAAATTAGGAAATTATTTGTTCAACCCTCCTTTCTCCTTTCAAAATTAAAGGAATTGGCAGAAACTATTTTTCCCAGTGTTATATAAAGAAAAAAGGGTGCAGATTTTGAAAATAATCAAAGACTTCAAGAATACATTTTAGCCAGATTTAACATCCATTCCGAAACACTGTAGTACAATTGCTCTGCAGCATCTGTCACCTTTAAATGATTTCAAAGTACCAGTTATATGAAGAAAACTTCCCTACCTCCTGTGAGTATTTCGGTTGCTGTTGACATGCCCCTGTCCTGTGCAGCCTGGTGTGGGACACTTCAGAACATTTTCATGCATGGCAAGAACTGAATAAGCAAGTGAAAAGCAAAAAGTATCAAACACTGCCTGTCTTTTTATAAGTAGTATCACCACTTCATTCTAGGGTTCAGATACAGCTTGTAAAATGTAACGTTACTTGGCAGATTTATTTTTTGGCAATTGCATCAGAGCTGTAGTTTCATGGGCCGAATCATAAGCATTAGTTAAGTGGCTGTTCTTTATATGTGAGTGCTGGCAGGGTATTTAACCTTGGGGGAGGGAATCACAGGGGAATATGACTCTGTCCTCACCCACTATCCACACACACACACAGTTTTCCAGCAGGGGTCACTGGATAGCGATCAAGGGCAGAAACCCTGAATGATTTTCCTCTTGCTTGCTCAGGGATGCTGAGGCCAACTTCAGCTGCTGCTAACTCAGCACGGACTGGCAATTGAACCTGGAACCTTTTGGTCTGTATGACTCAGTCATAAGCTTATTTTACATACAACTAAAACCATTGAGGGGCTGTATAGCGCAGACTTAAATTTACTATTTTAAAATGCGGGAAGCTTTTACCTAAACAAAAAGTGTACAAGAGAGAATCATATCTCTGTGACAGTCATTACTAGGATTGTTTTCAACTAACCAAGGTACAGGAGCTCACTGATAATACCATGAGCTATGCAACTATTTCCACATTGGGACAAATGCTTTTATGTCTATGTAAGCTCATAAGTATTGATTTTATTTAATGGAGCAAATAGTTCAGTTTATACAGAAAGCAGGACCCTTTTCACTATTTCAAACATGTACTGCAGGGAGGAGTTGAAGCAAATAGTATAGATGCATTTAAGGGGAAGCTAGATAAGCATATGGAGGAGAAGTGAATAGAGGGCTATGCTGATAGAGTTAGAGGAGGAGGCATGGGAGGAGGCTCGAGTGGAGCATGGACTGGTTGGGCCGAATGGCCTGTTTCTGTGCTGCATATTCTATGTAATTCTATGTATTTGCAGATTTAGGTCACATTTTCTTAAAGAAATATATTGCTTTCACACAGTTCATTTTTGATGTTATGCTTTTGATTTAAAAGTGATCTTCATTATCAGTATCTGGGCCAATAATGACCTAAACACATGTTTTAGCATAAGGTTATAAATAATAATTGATCATGGTCACCCCAAACCCATGAGTAGCAGTAACAGAAACAATACTATACTAGGCCTGACAATTACTGTCAGCAGTGTTAGTGCACGAATACTTTACACGCTCATCAAATTCCTCCACTATTTTAATGGAGACATTAACCCGTTTATTTTAAATGGATTAACACTTCAATTTAGAATACCAGCGAGATAATTTAATATGAGAAAATAATGTGTTCGTACAATACCATTGCTAGCAATGCTTTCTGGACTCTGGGCTGTCAATGACACGCAAGGGGTAATTTTACAAATTGGCACTCCTGGGGTACTGCTTCATCTGCTGGGAGTGCATTCGGAACTCTGGATGAAAACCCCCATGATTTTCCATCCATTAAAAATAATAGTCATAAAATTGCCCAAGTAATGCTATGAAGCTCTGCGCTGGGAGCACCAATTGGTAAAATGAACCTTGTTTAGTAGTGCTGTGAAGTTAAATCAAACAAGGGTCAATCTCACAAAAAGAAGGCTACTCACTCTCTGGAGGTATTTTATCCTTGTGCGGGCATCCAGAAAGACTACGATGGTGTGGATACAATCCTGTCACATGACCGGTGCCATCACAGCCTGGGGTAGGGCACTTGATCTCCCTCTTCTCAGATCTTGAGGGATCTATACAACAGGGTGTACAGAAAACACCAATACTAAGAATTCCTTTGTGCGCTCCCTGTAGTTAGCTTATCCTCTAAGGTCATAGGAAGCTCGTGAAGTACAGTTTTGTGTCAGCTGCAGAGAACTGTAGCAAAAGCTTGTGTCGCTGTCACATCACTATCTCTGCCGCTGGTAAAGTGCTAAAATCTATCTACTTTACTAGTACAGGTCCTTTTTTTTTCCCTTTTTAGTAAATTAAAGCAGTGGATAACTTAAGCCAAGGGATGATTACAAAATAGATTCATATGCTGAAGGTCATTCGGCCATCTCATCCACCCAGAAATACCCTATAGCTCCTCCATCAGTATGCAACTGTTTCTTAAATGATTCCAGGGTTTTTGCTTCCACCACTCTACCTAGAAGTCAATTCCATATGTCGACCACAGTTTATGTGAAGAAGAACTCCCTGACATCAGACATAAATTTACCTTTTACTAGTTTGAATTTGTGTCCCCTTGTCCTACTATCCTAGTTTAATTTGAAATAGTGTTCAGGATTGACCTTTTGTATGCTGTTTATTATCTTATACACAACTGTAAAGTCCCCTCAGTCATCTCCAAAGATAGTTACATTTTTGCTGATGGATTTTAAAGTTTCATTCAAGTTAAGTACAAAGACATTGAACTAACTGTATGTTAATGAACATTTGAAGATACATTTTAAATGATAATCGTTTCATACAATCTTCACTGAACAAAATGTAATTCAATTAAATATGGAAAATTACACGGGTTGCAGTTGATTATGGTTGATAATGAGTGTAAAAGCCCATTATTCCAAGGGCGTGAATTATAATTCCACTATTCAGCAATGTGAAATTAAAAAAAAATACAGTTCACTCCCGCAAATTATCACTTAATAGTCATTTCAGGATGGATTTAAATCTTAAAAATGAATCACACATGAAATAAATAGACTATTGCATTATTCATCGATATGTTACTGATGCTCTTTCAATTGTATCAAAGTCCCTTCCAATAATTTATTGTTCTAACACACAGTCACAAATGGCTTATGCTTTATGCATTCAGTCTCTGATACTGAAATTACTACATGTGACACTAACGTATAAACACTTAATGCCTTTGTCTGAATTCCTCTCCGCTATTTCAGCAGAGGCACTACCCATTTATTCTGAACAGGTAAATGACTCCATAAAATAGCAGAGTTAGGAATTTCAGAAAAACGTGCTAAGTATTTGTACTGTATCACTCTACCTCGATTTCAGAGCCTCGGATTTTTTTTCTCTCCTTACTTGTCCTTGCTTACTGAACACTGTGGCACATGCTGGCATACAGCAGCAACAGCACTCTGTACCTCAGAGAGAGAGAATTCTTTAAAGAATGATCCTGGACAATGAATGTTGATAGGACTATTTAACCACGGGACCCATCACAGATAGGCCAACGTTTACAGAGAGACTTTCAGCAGAGGTCACTTGTTAGAGATCAGAATCAGTGACTCTGGCAACTCTTTATCCTTCTGGCCCTTCCTTGTCTACATAGCACCACACAATGCATTTAGCCAGTGGAGTCAGCCTGGGGACTATCAGCTGGATACACTATACATAAATAACAAGCCACTTTAAGTTCTCGTCATCTTTCACAAAAGTAAAATACCAAAATGCTATAATCAACTGCTGTTTCTACAATATTTTGTGTTTTTAAACAGCACCAGGTTGAATTATTCAGAGAAATGTTTCAGTGTGTTTAATAGCTCTGGCTTCAGTGCTAGCACAGCTGCAGAACATGTGTAATTTTCTCAGTGTGTGATCAGTTATTTTATGCATATGGTACAGCACTTTTTATGCTCAATGTGGTGGAATAACAATGTACTGAAAATTAAATTCATGTACATAGAATAATCAAGTAATTGTCATCCAGGCCACAGCCTGCCACTTACCTTTACTATAAAGGCTCTTCCTGATGGATTCCAAAGATTTGTTTGGTTTGTCTTCCATGTGGCTATGCCTCATCTGTTCCCCTGATATCCTACTGGGCTCTCTGTTTACATCTTCTCTCTTCATCTTCACCTGCTCAGCTTTCAGGGCAATGGCCTGCTCAAGGAGCCCAAGATTTCCTTTTGTCATCATGTCATACATTTCTGACTCTTCAGTGATTGCAGACTTTGGAGGTAAACTCTCGCTCTCGTCAGTGCATTCCTCCAGATTGTCCTCTGCAATTGCCGAGCTTTCTGACTTTGGTTGTCCTTGACAATGAATTTCCTGTTCTGTCTCTTGTGATATCTGCACTATTACTTCAGCACTCTCCTTGTATTGCACATCAGTGGACTTGTTCTCCTCCATATCCTGCTGGTCAGCCTCATCACACTGTTGTTGGAAAACAATTGTCTGCTCACTGCAGTGAGAGGAATCAGTTGTGTCCTTAAATTCTTTACACTGTTCTTCATTTGTTTCATCTGCAGATGGAAGCACATTTTCGACTGTGTTTTCTCCAACCGAGTCATGATCCTGGTCAACTTCCTTTTCGCATTCAGAATCTTCAGTCACAGTCTCACTTTCCATAATTTCCTTCCCAGAATCACTTTCCTCCTCCGTTGCCTCCTGATGCGTGCTGTCTTTCGTATAAATGCAAATCTCAGTAGGTTGTGACTCACTGTTACTTGGTTTTTTATCTGAGAATGAAGGAATGGCGGTATCGTCTACTATTTTGCCAAGGTTGAGAAGTGATTTGGCAACTAATTCCTGATAGCTAACAAAATCGTCCTTTCGAGTGCTGACATTCTTGGCTCCATCCTCCCAATAATGCCTATCATCTGGCCCTTTATGCCTTCCACCTGCAATAAAAGAAAATGATACAACATCAGTTTGCATTACAACTGTGTACTTTTAGAAGAAATGCCCAGAATTTTATCATTAAATGTTTTATTTCACTTATACTAGTTGATCACCTGTGGCGTTGCTCATGGGAAGTCAGATGATATCTGTTTAATAATGATAGGAGTGTTATATCAGATAGCACGCAATGTATTACTTTTGTTACTGAGGTGAAACTGTTTAAAATAGTCTGTCCCTTTAAAGCCACATAGTCTAACTGCTGCAAACCTTGAGGACAATTAGAAAAATTAGAGGTTGGTGAATTAAGCTGTAGCAAAACAGAACATCTGGATTGTGACAGGTGCACGTTAAATTGTTATATATACTACCCGCCTCTTGGTGATCCAGAGGTTTGTTTATTATGTTATAGCATATACTCAAAATTAATTGTAATATTTCTGTGGATTTTGGTGAATTATACTGCACCTGATACTGATTCAGTGCTTTCAATTTCTTCCATATTTTTTTCTTCTTCCTCCTCTTCTTCTATTTCTTCTTCTACTTCAAGTGCTTCTTCTGATTCATCTACAACCGACTCCTCCTTTATCTCCAATTCATCTACTCCATCGCTATCTCCATTATAACCTTCATCCAAAGCAAGTTTCAAAGGATGGGATTTCCTTTTGGTTAGAGGTTGATCGGAATCGGTGTCTTGTATTTTCCTTTTCTTGGCCAAAGGGCAGCCTTGTGAACTTTTAATAAAAAGACCACAATTTTACAGTTACTTGAAAGGCACTTTCACTTTTTTAGTATAAAAGTTCGAATATACTCAAAATTGCCAGTAAACTCAGGCCTTGAAATTATACCACGAGATATAGCATACAAAAACATTTGTCTGAACCTACTCGCTGCTATTTTAGCAGAGCCGTTATCCCATTTAGAACATACTAGTATCTCATGGTGCAATTTCAGGGACATTGACCGGGATTTTCCTTACTTCAGTGGGTCCGGGGCAGGCGATGTTGGTGGCGGGTCACAGCCCCGCTGCTGGCTCCATCCCGCTGTCTAAAATGAATTTACGTTGATAGGGCTTGTTAAGCCCGCCCAGCGCGTTTCCCGGCCCAATTAGAGGAAGTGGGTCTGGTGACGTCATTCATGACGCATCATCAGCCGGGTTCCTTAAAGGGACCATGACCAACTTTCTTTTGACATTTGTGCTGTCAGTGTTCTACTGAGGTGCTGCAAACACTGACAATGACTGCACAGAGGCAGAGGGCTGCACCCAGGCTCTCCCATGACTCCCTCCATATGCGTATGGAGGGAGTCAGAGCACACAGGGAGGTCCTCGATGGGCGGAAGACACCTCCCCAGGCGACCAAAACAGCCTGGTTGCACATTGCAGAGGAGGGCACAAGCAGGGATGTGTTCAAGAGGACCAGGCTGCAGTGGCGCAAGCATTTCAATGATCTAGTTAGATCATGAAACGTTACTACAAAGCCACACTCAACCTCATCATGCTGTGCCTCTCATCACATCCCCATCACTCTGCCTTCCCTACCCTACTCCTGCACATCCTTACTCACACCAACTTACCTTGCACCTCCACCCATCTCTCTCTATCTACATTATCACTTCCCCATCTCAGTAGTCACCCCTCACACTCACCCTCATCCTCGTGCAATCATACCAACTAACAACAAACATGGGTAGCCACTTGGGTGTTTTATCCAATGTTTATGTTAAGTTTCCATTAATGTGATGGCAAACATTGAAATCTTTATTTTCAACACTTTCCGGTCTTGGACAGATTTGTGTGCACCTTTGGAAGTGGCTTAGTGAGTTGCAGCAAATGGTGAGACATAACGGTACCCCCCGCAATGGTCATGAGTGTGAAAGGAATGGCTTGGGCATTGTAGGGATGCTTTATGCTGTTGGTGTGGGCTGGTGCAAACCTGGCACATTATGTGGCAGCCAGGGTGAACAGCGTAAAGTTAAGTAAATGTGGCCATGAAGAGGCCTTTCCTGGTCTCCCGGGAAGCAATGTGCTCGGGTGCTGATGTGCTCTGTCCTGTGCTGCATCAGGTGATTGCTGAGAAGATTGGTGTTGTTGTTGGTGCTGCTGGTGTGCCTGGTGCTGCTGGTGTTGGGGCTCATCATAGTCCGATTCTGAGGACCAAGGTGAGACAGTATAAATGGCACCCATGCTGATGGAATAGATGGCAGGTGAAGTACAGATGACAGAAGCAATCTCGCAATGGTGAGAGAGGTAATGAGGTGAGACTGGATGGAGACTTATGGAAAGATTTGCAGCATGCTGAATCTGTTGTGGAAATGCAGTGAGGAACAGCTTGTGGCTGAGGAAAGTGATCACTGTCAGGTGGGAGCTTTTACTGTACATTTGAAGTTGTCAAGTAATCAGCTGGAGCAATGACCACTGAACTCCCGCCTCAGGTTGACAGATGTGGTCACCGAACAGCATGGTTCCTGTGGCCCTGATGTTAAAATTAAAAAGTAAGGTAAAAAAGCCTGTTAAGGGCCTGGTATGTACATTAAAATTAGTTTAATTGGGTCGCCCGCTGCTGCCTGTCGGGGTTGCTCAGCGCTGACAGATCCGACATTGGGAAAGGCGCGTTGCGGCGGGTTGACAGCGGGTTCCCGACTCACTGTCAAAAAAAATACACTTTCCACCCGACCTGCCACCAATCCCGCCCGCTGACACCCCGGAAAATTCCGGCCATTGTCTTTAACTTTGCAAAAATAGAAAGGTTTACCTTCTGTGCCGTGCGTATTTTCCACTAGCGTGACCTGAGCCGTTACATCCTGGAGTGGGGCAGCTGAACAATAAAATTATTCAAATGTCAACATTTTTGCACAGTAGAGCACACAATACAATATTACATGGTCAATCTCTTCACTTGTTAACTGACTTCAGGGGTGTCAATAAGTTTAATAAAAAAAGAGGCGCGAGTATAAGATGGGATTTCCCATTTCTGTGTCCACACTAGCCTTAAAATGATATCATGGGATATAGGCGTACAAATGTTTGTTTGCAATTCGTTACCACTTTAGTGGACGCGTTACCCTATTTATTTTAAAAAGGGTTGACAGCTCTGTGAAAATATTAGTGAGTGAAACTTCAAAGGAGCGCATGAAGCATTCATATGTTAGTATCCGCCTCTATTTTCAGTAAAATTATGGATGATGTGAAAGTCACCTCCTTTATTATAAGGAAGAATCTGAATTTAGAGATAAATGTTATAGATAATAACATGGAATATTCAATAAATTATCTAAAATGTGGGATAAATAATCTCCAGTTTATAATCATTTATTTTCAGTATTGAACGTTGCTGCTTCTTCGGAGCCTGATGTAAAAGGAAAGCCACAAGCTTCATTTTTGCCACTATTTGGTTGTCAGTAGACCTGCAGTTTTGAATTAATGCCCACAGATACTAGTTATTTACATGCCTTGCGGTGTTAAGAAACATTTTATATGGTTTGACTTATATGGTCATGATTTTCCCTGCGGAGGCGGGAGAGCTGGTTGGCGGGTTCCGGTCCCGCTCCCGTCTGCAGCCCCTCTCTGAAAATGATTTTCCGTAGGTTGGCCTTGTTAAGCCCGCCCTGCGGGGTTCCCGGCCAATTAACAGGAAGCGGGTCTGATGACGTCATTTGATGATGTGTCATCAGCTGGTTTCCTTAAAGGGACCACGGCCACATTTATTTTGACAGTTATGCTGTCAGTGTTCTACAGCATTGAAGTGCTGCAAACACTGACAAGCACTGCACAAAGATGCACATCTGCACCCAGGCTCTCCCATGACTCCCTCCGTATGCTTATGGAGGGAATCACAGCACGCAGGGAGATTCTCTTCCCTTTCCATGGGCGGAAGAGACCTCCCCAGGAGATCAACGCAGCCTGGTTGCACACTGCACAGCAGGACACAAGCAGGGATGTCATCAGGAGTCCCTGGCTGCAGTAGCACCAACCTTTCCATGATCTCAGTAGATCACAAAACGTTACTGCAATGCCACACTCAACCTCATCCTGCTGTGCCACTCATCGCTTCCCCATCACTCAGCCATCCATACCCTACTCCTGCACATCCTTACTCACACCAACTTACCTTGCACCTTCACCCATCCCTGTCTATCTACATTATCAGTTCCCCATCTCACTAGCCACCCCTCACACTCACCCTCATCCTACTGCAAGCATACTAACTAACAACACACAAGGGTAGGCACTTGAGAGGTTTAGCCAATGTTCATGTGAAGTTTCTGTTAATGTGTTGTCATACATTGAAATTTAAATTTTCAACACGTCACCTTATTGGACAGATCTGTGCGCACCTGGAGAAGTGTCTTACTGAGTTCCAGTGAAGGTTGAGACATAACTTCCCCCCCCGCCCCGTTATTGTGATGAGTGTGAATGGAATGGCTTGGACATTATAGGGATGCTTTATGGTGCTGGTGTGGGATGGTATCAACCTGGCGCATCATGCGGCAACCAGGGTATACAGCGTCAAGTGAAGTAAATCTGACCATGGTAATGCCATCGCTGGCATCCCAGGCAGCACTGTTGTCGGGTGCTGATGCCCTGTGTCCTGTGCAGCATCAGGTGATGGCGGAGAAGGTTGGTGGTGTTGTTGGTGATGTTGATGTGCCTGGTGATGTTGGTGTTGGGGCTGATCGTGGAGGGATTCAGAGGACCAAGGTGTGATTTTTCAAGGGCACCGATGTTGCTGCAATAGATGGCAGCTGCAGTTGAGTTGACAGAAGCGATCTGTCAATGGTGGGAGAGGTTGTTCCAATGAGGTGGCACTGGATATACAGTTGGCTCTAAACACTTGCAAGCTAGAGAAATCTCTGTATGTCTTACAAATGCAATAACCAACAGTTTCTGAGCTCTGAAACTGAAGAGATGCAACATGGTATCCTTTATACCACTTCTGCAGCTGTCAGGTTATCAGAGAAATCAAAGCAGACTCAACTCACACCAGGGTGAGCTGGCGTGTTCCCCGAGCAGCGGGTAACCCGTGGGGGAGCACATAAAATTACAAGGTAGGCTCAAAATAGCATTAAATTGGCTGTTAACAAGCCATTTAATGATCTAAATTGTCTCCCGGACCACTTGGTGTCGGGTCAGTTCTGCGCAGACAGACCCGACACCTGGGAGACTCGCGTGGAGGCGGGTTGACAGCAGGTTTCCTACCCGCTGTCAATCTTTGCTTTTTTGACAGCGGACCCGCCTCCAAACCCGCCCTCTGAGCGCCGGCAAAATTCAGCCCACTGTTTTACTTAGCTGTTAATATTGTACTTTTAAAAGCCAATGCTCCAAGGCAAATCGATTACCTTTGAGGTTGGAGCCACCCTCGTTTTTTTTTTAAGAGGTCACATCACACTTTTCAGATTACAGTGACTATCTGTGCCGCGACTCTCTCCCCTTGCCATACCAAATTACTGCATCTCCCCAGGTCGCTGCTTGGTTTTTTTTGGCAAGGGATTCTGCTAACAAGATAATTTTGCCAGATTTAAAATGCCACGGAATAAAATCTTATTAAAGTATTATCGGAGAAACTGGACTTTTATTGTTTCAACGTTTTTTTCTTTCTTTCCAGTGTACAGCACCTTTCTTTGTGCATATAACAGACTTTTTATCCCAAGAGCAGACTACATTTGCCCAAAACTATAGGGGTAGTTTTTAACTAACTGGCCGCCTGATAGTGCCAGCAGAGGACCCAGAGGGCCAGGCCTCATTGCTATGCTGCCGGCGGGTTGCAGGAGCTAAACACGTGCCCGCTGCAGCTTGCTGGCTCTGGGGTATGGAATGTTGGCCTGCCTAGAGGGCAACCCGTCCAGCTGCAATGTAGGTCCTGGGGCGGGCGGAGGGGAAGGTGATCGAGCGGCCAGGGGGCGGGTGGGGGAGCCAGGGTGGCAGTGGCCCACATTATTCTTGTGGAGCCTGGAGGAATATGCTGGGTCGGGATTGGGAACGGGGGTCATAAGGTTTTCCCCATGATTATTGAGCTGCTTTTGCCCCATTTCTGCCTGGCAGAGCCAGTGAAAATCTCCTCCATGTCCATTCAGAAAACAATCTTACTGAGTCTTAAAAAAATCATAACAAGCTAAAATCTAAATGAATATTGAGAACACATCGTACCTTACATCCTGTCCCACAGGCTCCACGGGTACTGGGCAATTTGATGAAAAAGAACAGTGAGTAACCATGCCTCAGTTTTAACAGCTGTTTGATATCAAACACAGGTGCTAATGAACCATTATATAATATATTGTGATATAAAATCGACATTTAAACTTAATCATGCGATAACATTTCAAACATAGCACCACAAAAGTATCACTGAAATAGATTGATAAATCTATGCAATAGGCTATTTCCTTACAAAGCAAGGTGGAAAATGCAGTACTAGTAGATATAAGTTATATAGGGCATTATAAGGTCAATTGTACCAAATTAAAATATACCTGCATTGGTTAATGAACTTGCAGTAATAAAATTAGTAGCAAAATTATTGCAAATCTGCATCATTCCAGTAACTACCAGTGATTACTGAATCATCACAGGAAAGGAAAGGTAGTTACACTTACTCCTGATTCCCTTTGAGCGGGTGCGCAGCCTCTTTTCATCAACATCTTGGTTCATCTGTAAAACCAAAAATTGCAGTTAATGGACTGTAGGTTTAATTTTCCCTCAAATATGTGCAGCTTATACTACGCATGATCACATCAGTTTCCAAAGACGTAAAAGAGAAATTACTGTGGTATTTATTATAAATTATTATGGTATAAATGCGTAACGCACTCATACCAAATTCCTCTCTCCACCATTTGAATGGAGGCATTAACCCGTTTATTTTAATCTATTTATCCATTAAAAGAGCAGAAAGATACGAACAATGGCAACAACAACTTGCATTTATATCGCGCCTTTCATGTATAAAAACATCCCAAGGAGTTTCACACAGGTGTAATCAGACAAAAACAGACGTTGAGCCAACAAAAGAGATCTTAGAAGTGGTGACAAAAAGCTTGATCAAAGAGGTGGATTTTAATGCGGGTCAAAAAGTAGGAGAGGGAGTGGGAGAAGCAGATGAGTTTAGGGAGGGAATTCCAGAGCTTGAGATCTAAACAGCTGAAGGCATGGCCGCCAAAATATTAAGCATTCATATGATAACATCATTGATAGTGATTTCCCGGCTATACTCTTCAAAGTAACTGTGATGCATTTAAGATTGGTTAATATTTTATATTTAGGACAGAAAAATGCCATACTGTATTATCACATCAGCAATAACAGAAAATGCAATTAATTTCTATTTTTAGTGTAAATTCCCATTGACAGCATGGTTTGCACTTACTGCAGTGGAGCAGGTGTGGGATAGGCTGCAATTCTATTTATTAGGCTTTCAATATACAGCACTTCAGCAATTCCATGATCTCAGAGGCTTTTTTCACAATAGGCATATTACTTTTCATTATGGAGGCCTAAGTTCAGCTAAACCTCTGTTTAGCATTTTATTCACATACATTTGGAATTTGGCAGCTATGCAAATTATATGTACTATGACTTGGCAATTGCTGCTCTCAGCAAATAAATTATTAAAATAGATGCCACATAAAACTCTAATGTGTAGTACACACGATCTGCTAAATTTATATATATGTGTTGATCTGGCAAAAACAAATAATAGGATGGCATTCTTTCCCTGAATTTTAACGCAAAAAGAGGCTAAGAAGATTTGAGAAGGATGGTTTCTAATAAAGCTTTTATATTGAAGCACTCCGTAGGTCATAAGTGTTTATATGTGCAGCTTTCTACAGAAAACAGCATCAATAATTTGAGGCCACAGACATTCTAGATATAGACACTCTAAGGTCTTTTAAATTCTGCTACTTTGCGGGAAGTGATCTATTGGTCTAATGCTGTAGCATCGCTTTTAAATTGGCTTACGCATCTAAATTTAACACAAATCAACTGATTTTCCTTCTGTGGGTGGCTGAGGGAAAACACAGAAAAAAAGTAACGTTGAAATTAACAAATGATCATGGGAAATAATACACTAATTAAAGTAACACAACGGGATCCCAAATTTTAAACTTTCATAATTTTCAGCATGCTGTAGTTCTACATACGTGCAGGAGGAAAAAGCTGCAGATGGAATACTGTTATATAATCAGATTGCTATTCTGAATATAACTCTATAACAAGTTTGTGGAGCAGATTGTTGGGAATTGGGCAAATTATAAGCAATATGTATACTGTCGTTATCATATTTATAGTGTTTAGATGCCAGATTGCATCAGCAGCAGTTAGGACCATTGCAGAGTTCCACTATTATTTACAACATTACCACAGCAAGTGTATCACTGAGAGAGTGAAAACCTTTTTGTCACCTTGGTGTGTTTGTTGTGCAGGCTACTGGGTGTTTCACAAGTGCTGAGCTTTTCAGTGCTTCCGTGAGTCCAAGTCTGATTCAGCAGCTCACCTCTAAATTCATTTTCTGTGTGATTTAAAACAAAGTAAGATTTTTTTTAAAAGCACAACGTAACTACTCAAAAGACAATTTATAGTCAACTTGAACACATTCTGAAAACTTGCCAAGCTTCATAAGAGAAAAATGCTTAGTGTATGGTGAGTAACATGCAAACTAGCTATTTGGCCATCAGTGGCACAGCTGCTACCCTATGAATCCTGCATAATATTAATGAGATCACTCATCTCTTTTTAATTATTCTTCCAGCTCATTGTACAAATGATTGAAATAGCATTTTAAATCTATATCAAGCAATAACATTTACTAGTAACTTATTCACATCATTTGACAGTTGTGCGACTAAATTCTACAACACACGTCTCTATTGTAATTGTATCTTCCGACAAGCAATGCAGTCATAATTCAAAACAAAAATGTTGTAGAATTAAAAAAAACTTTACAATGTATTTGATTTCCTTAAGCTGAAGAGTTTCAAGAAAAAGTTTGCTCCATGTATAACTGTGTGAAAGCTGGTAGGTTGCTTGCTGTGCTAGTTGTTTTTCGAGCTGCTGGTGCCAGAAAGTATATTTGACACTTTTCTTTGGACAGTTGGGTGTCCGACATGTGCAGAAATCGATCACCATGCTTAAGACTCTAAAATGCAAGCTATTGAGAAATCCATACAGGTAAAGTTTCTGTCTGCCCGAGATGGAGTGAATAGCTCTCTTGCAGTAAGGACACACACCATTTACTCAAATCCAGAAAGCTTAAATGCATTAGCAAAATACTGCGGATGCTGGAAATCTGAAATAACAACAGAAAATGCTGGAAACACTCAGCAGGTCAGGCAGCATCTGTAGAGAGAAACAGAGTTAACGGGCTGGATTTTGTCTTTGGGTCGGGTTGGGGTCATGTAATCCGCATTTCGTGTTCCCCCCCCGACTCCAGATTAATGTGGATGCCTGATGCAATTTTCACTTAATTGGGCAATTGAGTTGCAGCATGTGGGAACCCATGAACTAATTAGTGGTTTCAATCTGAAACCCGCCTCTGATGATGTCATCATTGCTGACTGCCTGCTCGCAGAGATTGTCTGGCTACTGGTGAGAGAGGACCTGTCTGCATTGCTTCTGATGTGAGTGGACCTGGATGCAAATATATATATATGAATGAGAGAGAGAGAGAGGGAGGAATTTTTTGCATCCAAGTCCTCTTACACCAAATGCCATGACATTGAATGTAGCAGTATCAGAGGTGACTATCAGACCTAATACTACTACTACCTTCATCACATCTCCGTTGTAATAGTGGACCTGCAGCTGATAGTCAGCTATCCACTTGTGCTCCCGCCAGGTTTCACTGGCGTGTTTCACATCAGGCGTGCTTCACGTCAGAAAAGGGTTAAACTAGCTACAACGTTTCAAAATGGCATTACAGAGCCAATTTAGGGCTTGTTAAGGGCTTTAATGGCCTCTCCCGCCTCTTGGAGGCGGGACGGAGTCGGGAACCCTGCTACTGATTTTGTCAAAATTGCGTGGAGGCGGGATGGGGTCGGAAACCCCGACCCCGCAAATTTAACCCCCCACACGCCTCCAAACCCGACTCCATGGGTCATTCAAAATCCAGCCCAACGTTTCAGGTCTGTGACCCTTCAGATGTCGCCTGACCTGCTGAGTGTTTCCAGCATTTTCTGTTGTTATTTAAGCTTAAATGCATGTTGGCAGAGCCAAGGTTTAGGGACATTCAACTGTGTGCAAGGATACTGTTGGAGTTTAACAGGCTAAAATCATGCAACTTGTTGGGAATTGGGCAAATTATAAGCAATATGTATACTGTCGTTATCATATTTATAGTGTTTAGATGCCAGATTGCATCAGCAGCAGTTAGGACCATTGCAGAGTTCCACTATTATTTACAACATATAAGAGCAATGGTAACCTTCCTGCCAGAACCACCATATCATTTAAGGCATTGACTTGCAGAGTTATCTGGATACAAATGGGAAGAATCTCAGACCTCAGTGACAGGTCTCCCCTTCCAGATTTCATTGGTAAACCTGGTCAATCATCAACAGTGCCTGCAGTACTGCAGACCTGCCTAGGTCAGGTACTGGATTACTGAGTCTGCCACAGAGTTCTGAACTTGCATCAGCAGATATGTCACCTTGGAGGCACTACAACCCCAAAGAGACCCCACTTACGTCCCCCTAAGGAGGATAGTCACGAGCTGGTCACTGGACAACTGATAAGTGCGGATGTGAGCCCTCGCAGTCTGGATAACAGGTACCAGGAGCTCCTCAAGAGTGGCTTGGTGAGCAGCATAACTCTACCATAAAATGTATGAGTACATTGCCACCGTCCTTCTTACCACAGCATGGATACATACCATAACTCATAGAACAAAAGTTCCACCAGTTGGAGATGCGGAACTTCAGCATCAGTTGTTTGTCTCTCCATAACCTAAGCATATATCTGTAGGTAACACTTTCCAGCAGCTGTCATCCCAAGTCTTACAGTTTTCTCATAAGCTATATGACAGACAGCTGCTTTCAGTGTAGTGGAATAACAGGCACAGAGCAGCTTGTGATGTGCCAGTCACGTTAATGTTCTTGATTTCTAAGTTCAGGGCCACATACCAGGCATACTCATCCTCAGTTGGTTCGTCCAGGTCCTCATGTGAAGAACTTTGGCAAACAAGCATGTGCACTGTGAGGCTGGGTCCTCCTCAAGGGTACTCAGTGACAGGCAGGCGAAGGTTGGAGCCTTCCCTACAACTGTTTCCTTTTTGCCTCAAATCCATGGCACAGCTTGATCTTAGAGTTCACACGTGGGCCAGAGTAAACACTTCCATTTCATATCTATGACTTCTGAACCATGAGGGAGAACTGTTTGGACATGTCTTATACACTACAAGCCTAATTTGAATTGGAAGTAAGACAAGAAAATCAAAGTGTTCCTCACCACTTCCTAGCCCTCACTGACAGATTTGCTTCTCCAGGTTCTTAAGGAGCCAAGCTGACTAACCAAGCATCAACAGACTTTTGGACAGAAGAGGGGAAGGAATCAGCAAACTTTCTTGTCTATCCAGTATCTGCAGTAGTACACAGGGGGTTATTCTACATCACTTCCTGTGGTAGACGGAAAACTCAATTGCAATGTCTTCTTCTGCTTTAAAAAAAATCAAAACAAAATGTTATTTATGTAGCTCTTCATGAAAAAAGTATTGAGAGAGCCCAATATTCCCATTTTATGTTGTTTTCTTTCCCAGTCCAAAAATGAGCCAATTCTGAATATCAAAATGGCAACGCCACTATTGCCCCAAACCCCGACCCTGCATGATGTAGCTCAGACATCAGTAGCTGTTTTATTGGTTAAAAGATCACTGTAACTCTAATTAGCTTGGCCAATTATTTGCAATTATAAATAAGGAGTGTTATCAGATAAATACATATCAGTTAAATTGCAAAGAAAAAGGAAACATTTTAAAATTAATTCGTACTGGTCTTACATTCAGCACCTATTTAACTAATAAGTACTCAGTTGGCTCAGTTGGTAGCACCTTCGCCTCTGAGTCAGAAGGTTGTGGGTTCGCAGTCCCACTCCACGGACTTGAGCACAAAACCTAGGCTGACAGGGTCAGTGGTGCCGTCTTTCAGATGAGACATTAAACCGAGCCCCCATCTGCTCTCTCAGGTGGACGTAAAAGATCCTATGGCACTATCTTGAAGAAGAAGATTAGGGGAGTTATCCCCGGTGTCCTAGCCAATATTTACCCCTCAATGAGCATCACTAAAAACCAGAAAATCTGGTCATTATCACATTGCTGTTTGTGGGAGCTTGCTGTGCGCAAATTGGCTGCCGCGTTTCCTACATTACAACAGTGACTACACTTCAAAAAGTACTTCATTGGCTCTAAAGTGCTTTGGGATGTCCGGTGGTCGTGAAAGGCGCTATATAAATGTAAGTCTTTCTTTCTTTAGTTCTAAAGTAACTGATACAGGACTCAAGCTTGCTTTTTGTTTGAGACAGTTAAGCTGAGAGGTCACCTGATAGCTGCACTGCACTCCTACCTAGATACTGCTAGTTCAAATCTCAGCCCAGACTGACATTCAAGCTTGTTTGAAATGAGTGAAGCTGTTTCTTTACGATGAAACTTCAAAACAAGTTACTGATTTCCTAATTTAAAAAGTGTTACTCTCACTAGGAAAAAAGTGAGACTTGACAGGTCGACAGTAACTGGAGAATTTAATGGCGCACCAAAGTTTTCTTGCATAGAAAAATGAACATGTTTTTCTACTCTACTTTAGAAGGCTAGTTTGTTTTTTGTCATTCTTTGTTGATACCCAGGACCACTATTCTATTCAGTGACATCAAATTTTTTATTCTGTGTCATATATCAGTGTTTTGGGATCACATCCCATGATTCCATTCATTTATAATTTAGCTCCATGGTTTATGCTGATTAAAAAAATCAATTCTATTTTTCTTACATGGGATTAAACAATTTTCAGGGTTTATTTTTATACTTTTTTTAATACTCGATTCAGTTCATTTTGCCATGTAACCTATAGATCAGTGGATGCTGGTAACTAGCAAAAATATAAATGCTTTTCCCGTTCTTAAATTTTTGCAATTACCTCAACAGTCATTTTTCATTTAACTGATTGAAATTCTATATCCAGAATCTGTTAACTGATATGTCTTAAAAACAATCAGTTGTGCTTATGGATTGCTCAGTATAAATACATGACATTTACCCAGAAGTAATCTAATTTGTTGGAAAAGCAAACATAGTATTATTTATTTTCATAAAACTATTATACTATCAGTATATGACCTGCTAAACATGGAACTCTACAATCTCCTCCATTTCATGTATAATCAATGGGCTGTGTTGTGTGTATAAATAATCAGATTATTCTTTTTCTTCACTTATTTTCCCATGTGAAAATCTCCACAAACTTTTTTTGTTCTTTCCTCTCCAGGGTAAAGCACTTTTCCAGAAATCACTACTTATGCACTGCATATGGTTAATTTCCTGGGTGCAGCAGCAATCTTGGCTGCAACCCCATCTGTTCCTTTTCCCAGAAAACAAGGAAGGAATAGGGCACAGCTGATAACTACCATCTCCACAGATGTGAGCACCAACAGAAATTAAACAAGCTTTGGTTTATCGATTTTTTGAGCATTTAACTCAAGATCTTAAACTTCATGTTAACAATGTACAATTGTTGAATCCTTACCCTTATTAATAATACAATTTACTCTCTGATTTTGCAGCGCAAAGGTAAGGCAGGTTTTTGTAAAACTTGCAGCACAGAGATGTAAAAAGTGCTTTTGATTTGTACCTTACTAAATCCATATTAATTAGAAGCTTTAAAATACATGGCACTATGTATGTTAGGTCTACTCTGCGTTTGAGTTGCATTTTAAGTATAATAAGTTATATACACTGCAATAATAAACAGCTATTGACCATTTTGGAGTCTAGTTCAGTACTGGGAATGGTTATATCCATGCATACAGTCCTCCCATTGTGCAACATGGTTTTGCGCATATTGATTTACATTTTGGGAATTTAGGGATATAGACATGTGAACTGAGCTAAAGCAGATACTTACTGAACCTTCAGCTCAAACAATGCACTATACCACAGTGCATTATACCACACTCATAGCTAAAGTGCATACACAATGGAACACACAACTGCATGCTATACAGCTTTCTTGTCTAACGATTGGTCATTGGAGATTAGATATGGGTAAATTATACCACATACATATATGTAAATAAAGTAACAGTAGCTTATCTTTTTACCTTGTTTTTCTTCTAAGTTGTCTACTTGCTATTATCCTTCACAGTCACTACTTTACACTGTCAGCAGCCAACATCAGCAAGTTGACTCTGACAAATTGGAAGACTTTAGATGTCAGTGCAATAAACCACGAACAATTAGTTTCTGCTTTTGGATGGTTTTGGCTAAATTTTGGAACTATGACTTTGAGAACCCTGCCATGGGCTATTAAGCAGGAAATATTACAGTTTGATTTTATTTAAAATGCTGTGACATTAAGTAGAATGTATACAGTATTAACCCTGAGACCAATCAACACTGCCAAGATTTAAGGCAGCTTAAGTTGGTTGCACAGTCTAACTGAGATAAACGGTGTTCAAACCGTTCTAGTTTGCTTGCTCTGATCAGTATTAATGTATACTTCATGTAACATGCACAAAAACTATAAAATCAAGCTTCTTAGATAGCTACATGACAGACACACAAAGTAGTAATAGAAGTTCCCCAGGTTGTCACATTTACCCTGTGTGCATAATGTATGTGTATATATGTATATAAAAGTTACAATGTTCAGCTAGTTGAAGTTTTAATATATATATAAAAAACTTTTACTAGCTGAACATAGTAACATTTATATACAAATCACTTGATCAAATTAAAAATAAATGACCAATTGCATACACATTTAGAAATGAATCCTTTGTGACTCTTCTCATGTTCTGTAGATTTCAATTTGAAATGTGACAAGTGTGGTGAGGTTAAACAAAGGCTTCCTGCTGACTACACTTACAGAAACCACGTGATTCCTTTCTTGCAAATGTAAATGGCTCCTTTACAGCTTGCAGGAGATATACAGTACAACACATGTTTTACATCTCATCCTATATTCGAATTTTTTTAAACAGTTACAGTGTAATTAGTATTTCAAATTAGAACTGAAGGATCTCATCTTTAATAATACTCAAACAGCTATGATAAAACTTCTTTACACTGTTATTTTCTCGTTGTTGTATATGGTGTAAAGCAGTTGCAGGACTTGTACACCACTGTTAGTGAATCATCCCTTTTGTATAATAACCATTTTAAGAAGGATTTTCTAATCATGCAGCCCAATAAAGAGCATACCAAAATCCCTAAAAACAAATTTACAAATTAAGTGGTTTTAGGAAACAATTTCTTTGATTTTAATATAACAAATGCACAGGCGGTTGAGAGGGAATAAAGGGCTCCCTTCTCTCTGCTGCACCGAGAGGATTTGTTTCTCTAGGTTAAGTATTTTTTTCACCGATTATTGACCATGTTCTCTGGAAAGCAAGGAGCTGCTTGAAACAGCTGTTCTTTTCTCACAGCTAATTGCTTTTTTTCCAGGTCTTTATTAGCAAGTCACCTGTTCCTGTCACTGTGTAATCAATGATAGAAATCAGCACTTTCCCACAAATCATGCAAACAAATCTGTGCAAAGCAAGTCTCGGAGAACGCCTACCACCAAATTATCTGTCGGCATTGTAAACATTCTGCCAAATGGCTTTGAACTAAAATGCAAAACAACTAGGAGATGGGAAGTATTCAAGCCACTTCACATTGAGCAAGACTTCCACATAAAAGTAGTCTTTGCTTTTCAAACACTAGAACAAATCACGATAGCACTTAGATAGAAATTTGCACTTTGTTAATAAACAGTAAATTAATGGGACTTACAACTTAAATCATGATTTTTTTCGGTGAAATTAATGATTTTGTATTGCATCGTTGAGAGAATATGTGATTGCAGTTTATCGGAGTGTATGAAACATTGTTTAAAGTTCATGTGAAAAGTGGAACTTTAAGGTATCAAAATAAAATCGGAGTAGTTAACTAAAACTTGTAATAAATTATATTACATTTTATTAATAAATGTGTTAATTTATGCAATATTATGAAGCAGGAAATGTATATCAACTAAATTACATTTTTGTGTGATTGCTTCAAGATTTTTCTAAATTCAAGCCTAATTCCCAAGGAGTTTTTCTTTTGAAATACTACAATAGAAACTCAGATCTTTTCATGAATCCTTATTTGAACAGACCTTACTTTCCTGCCTAAATTGCACAGAACGAGTTTTCCAAGAGCAGGGGCCCAAAGCAGAGAACACAGGGAAACAAGGAGTAAATCCAACACTGGAACCAAAGGGTTATCTAAGATCCTGGCTACTCTGTTTCTCTTTCAAAAATTGTCTCATTGGTAGATCTGATTTATCAAATGCAAAAGTCCTCTACAGAAAGAACATCAAAAAGTCACCTTTGATTCAGCACCTATGTAACTTATCACCATGCTACATAGTTTTTGTACCATCAAGAGCCTGATAGTTCAAACAAAACAAACAGCTGACATATCAGAGCGGCACCAGAATCCTTTTTTACTTGAGAGTGCACAGATCAACTTCGTCGAAAGGGTAATTCTGGAATTAGTATGAGTTGGTCATTGTTTCCAAAATCAAAATGACCATATGGAAGATGATGATAATGGAAGCAGATGAGGAAAAGGAGGTTCACGAGATACAGCTAAAGTGATGTAAATTCAACCTGAAGTGGCTTCTATTGACAAACAGATCAGCTGTGTCCGTACATAGCTCAGAGAACAGAAGAGAACAGATCCAACAATATACTGGATGTAGCTGTAAATTAAGCTCTCTCCAAGCTGTCCCAGTTAAACAAATTGTTTCTCCCAACAAGGCTGGACAAGCAGTTTCAGTAATATTTATCAGACTTCAACAGAGGGCAAGAACACAAGCTTTGTCTTCCTTTGTCAGTAGGAGAACATTAATATTGACTTACCTTTTCCCCACAGCTATTGTCCACCTCGGTGAAATGACATCACGGAAAGCAATAATGAAAGCTACAGCAGGGGCTGGGCCACGGCAGTCCACAACGGAGCAAGAGACATGTGGTGGTTGAATTAAATATTTGATACTCCAGTGTGTTGTATAAGCCTGCTAAAGGCTGTGTGTCATTTACTTAATGACCAGTCTCATTAGTTAGATGGCAGAGAAGGCTTGATGCATTTTCTGTGTAAATACACTACCCATAAACCCTTGGGGTTGCAATATATCTGTTTACTCTATGAGGAGAAATGAATTTACTGTATACTATCTAATAGGTGGTCCTTGAAATTTAAACATCTCAGAACTATAGTTTCAAATATCCTTGTACCTACTGTGTAAAAAAAATCCACTACACACTGCTGGTTAATGCATCCAATCTGATTAAAATTTAATGGGTAAGATTACTTACTTCAATTTATGCTTTGAACTAAAAGGTTGTTAATGTCACAACTGTCAACCTCCCTCCTCTAACCATACTTGTGGTAGAGTCCTAGGATTCCTATTAGAAACACTGTAAGCGGCCCAGGATATGACAGATGCCCTAGGTTATCAAAGCTACTTCCTTTGTTGGCTTCAAACCTTATTAGAGGCAAAGGACAGCAGCCATTCATTAAGATCATTTGAGATTTGCATTCAAATGCCATTTTCTATCTCACTTTACCAGGTTGTGCATATAGTAAGCTTCTACAAGCCAATCTCCTCTTGCCAAAATTCTATTAAATTCTTATCTCAAAGCACCAGGCAGTATTATACATTGCACTTCTTTTGTTATGCATTATGGCTGAAATCAATCAGCAGTGTCTGGTGTGGATCAGCTGTATCATGCCATTTTTAAAAGAATAACAAAGAAACAAACAACCTAGCAGAGGCCACAGAGCATTAAGCACAGAAGCAAGCCTCAACCAAAGGACACCTCTAGATGCATGAAAACTTTCCTACAATATACTTTTAACTAACATTAACACAACTGACTGCAATTACACAAACAACTGTTGGAACAACAGCACAGAGAGACAATGCACAATTCCATACAAAATCATATTTAGGAAGGAATCTGAAGTGAGTCATGAATTTAAATGAAAATAATTACAACACAATCAGTAAACCTTAAGAATGTATCTACTCAACTAGAGATTTGGTTCTGGTTATGTTTAAAAAAACAAGGATCGCTAGGAGGGAATTTCTACAAGACAGACACCTTGGACAGCTCCTTTCAGTCTCTGAATGATCAGTGCAGGACAAAGACATGGTTCAGCACTTTAGTCAGCTCCAGGGATTTCTACTTCCTGCACAAAGCTCAATTTGCTACTGTAAACATGACTTCAATTTCAGAGCATTTCTTAATATTACCAAAGAGAAAGCATAAATATTAATATCCATCAATTATTGAAGAGTTATCGTGAAAATACAGTACTTTATGAAGATTTGTTGAAAAGCTGCTATGCAATTCCAAACTTTTCAAAAACTCAAGTTACCTGAGTTTTTATTTGTTTACTTAAGTATTGTACAATTAAATCAATACTTGTAAGTAAACAAATAATATTTACAATAAATGTATTAATACTTCTATTAAAATAGCAGAGAGAGCAATTTGATATGAGTATTTTAAGCATTCACACTATAACTTCACCAGTGGTAATTTTTAGGCTTATATGTTTTAAGTCAATAGTTCAGAAGTGGAGTTGTACTCATGTCTTGGAAAGTAAAATTACTGCGCTCTTCTGACCAACTTTCACTAATTTTCTATCTTTCAAACTGGCTTTCCCCAACTTTTTTCATGGTAAAGTATCCAAACAATAAAACTTTTACGCAATGTTATAATATTAATTGTATAAGAGATTATACATCTAGAAAAACAAAGTTATTCTATCAATGGTGTTAAAAATATTTTATTGAAAATATCGGTACGAAAATGAATCCGCTTACTGCTGAACTATTTTCAGTTCTGTGACTGCTAAATGGAACTTTTACTCTGAACAAGTTCCGAGTTAAACTTTTTGTATAGTCAATTAAGGTAGCTCCTTCAATTACCAGCTGGAACTGAATTCATTTTTCTTGTTAGTCTTACAACAGATTTTGAACCTATGCAGATGGGCAACCCTAATTCACCAGACTACAATTAGTCCTGTTGTATGCTGGATGAAACTGGTCAGCATTAATATTGTATACGTAACAGCTGAGCATTTGGAGTGAAACCTGCCCGTGGCAGACCCTGGCAGATGGAAGCAGCATACAGAAACTTTTAATAAGCCTTCAGGCTAACATTGTCTTAATGATCCCTGTCAGGGGCATATCAGAATCACTGAGGAGACAAAACTTCTTTGTCTGAAGTCCTAGAACAATATTATATCCCTTTTCTTTTTCAGTACAAAGATTAGTTTTAAAGAAACTAAAGTTTGAACTGAATTTTGCATGTCCCCACTGCACAAGATTACAGAATCTAATACCTTGCAGTGTAAACTAATATACTCCAAACTACACTCAAAAAAGTATAGACAAAAAAAAGTATCAGGAAAATATCATTCAGAGACTATAAAATAATGCAATGAACAGATCAAAAGTACGTATTTCATTTTGCACAGAACAGTATAAAATAAACTAGGATTACTCCACTTAGCAATTGCAAAAAAATCCACAATTAAATAAGTACAAATGATACACTGAACAATTGCTTATTTTAAATCTCCACAGCTTGTCCAATGCCCTGAATTGTCATCTCTGTTATAAGAGGAACGGCTGTAAGGAAAGTAAATGAGTTATGTTTTGTACAAACCAAGAAATGTTCCACACAGCTTCATTCTTGCTAGTCTCTGTATATCTGGAAGAACAGTACAGAAGTGAGTATCATTCCTGGAAAGTTACTGCCAAGTGCATACAACTTATCAGTTGAATGGGGCAGCGCTGCCTGACAGCTGCACCAATCACAGCCAATTTTGCACATAATTAAAATTCAATGCAACACACAAGAGCCAATCCTGTTGCAGCAATGCTGTGTACACAACACAATTGTCATTCAAGATGAATACAATACAAAAACCTACACTCAGCCCCACCATAGACGTAAAAAAACTTCCCTTCTCCTATTTTGTTGTTTGTTGATTTTAGGTTTACAAAGAGCTCACAGGGCAGCTCCCCAGGATATGACATACACCATAGTTAAATGCAAAGTCACCACACATTCATTTTACATCCCACTTTACGTCAGAATATGAGCACCTTACCATAATAGAGTTACTCCTGAATTTCTTCTTAGTCTGTCACATACACCACAATAGCATACAAACATCTCGAAAGAAAGGACAAGTCAGATCTATGCAGCTATATTTCTAGTTGCATGTTTTCTGTGACATATGTCCTGCTAAATAGATGCTAGCTTCACTTCATTTAAATAAGATGGAATTGTACTCCTCTACAACAGATGGCTCAGGAGATAATGATGGCTGAGCACAGGAGATTGAATGGCCCTGACTCTGTTGCTATGGCAGAAGCTAAATGTGTAATGGATGCAGCGCTTATTAAATTTGCTAGCTCTGTGCTTTCTGCTTCCTGAATGAATGAGCTCAGTGAAAGAGGTATGGCCAGCTAATGTCGCTGGATAGCTTTTTAAAAAATCTCATAACGCCAGACACCTTTAATATTATTCCCAAAGTCTAAGGGTCATTAACCTATTAACTTCCCCAACCCCTCAAGGCCTTTTACCCCTGCTGCACACATACTGTACCCTTTGACAGAGTAACTTAGCAGACCTACAAGAAAGCAGAAGTGCCGAAAGGCATTGTAGCAGTATTTGCATGCATTTGTGGCATGGCAGGGAGACATCAAGCCCCCTAACAGGCTGTGTAAATATGAGCCCTGGCAAAGAGTAAATACAGACAGCACTCTACAAACAGAGCCCAATTACAATGACAAAAGCCTGCCACACTTATGGGAGGAGCTCTGTATCCCGGACCACAGGCCACTGAGTGAGCGGCATACTTAATAGGCTTTCTACAGAAGCCTGGGCTTCCATTACCAGCTGTCACTATAGAATATCAAAACGATCCAGACTGTGGATTTAAGGACAGCCAGTGAAAGGGAGCAATTAATACAAAAACAAATGAAATAAGCACAATTTACTGATTGTGTCCAATGATAAATCAAAAGAGACTAAGAAAATTTAGTTGGTCAAGGGTACCACTCAAATCAACACTTTACAACATACATAATAAAGCACAGTACGAGTTTAACATGGCTCTTCGTGGGCAGAAACTATCACTTGCTGTATAACTGTGACATGTATACTCAGTACACTTGAACAGCTTAGTCATTTCTGTATAATTTAAGAAAAAAGAAAGTATCTTATCCAACAGTTATTTATAAAAGAGATACATAATTTTTCATGATGTATGCCCACCGAATCTTCTTCCCCACTAAATTTTTTTTCCAATTAAGTGTAGTGAAAGTATTTCTTTGAATAGCTTGTTTACCTTTTTAATGAATATTTGATTTTCTAAAAGAAACAAGCACTGCAAAGGCAAATAAATTACTGCTCCCTAATGGAGTAAATGCACTGTATTTTCAGAAAATTACCACCGTGTTTAGAAAGAGCCAAACTTTGCTGCCAGCTTCATATAAAAGAATGAAATTGCTGCTGTATTAGTTGTAGTGACACATAATCTGTTTGATAGTCTTGCAGTTAAGCCCCATAAATCAGCTTAGCAGATGTCCTAAAGTAATGTGGCACACTTCAGAGAAAAAATTGCATTCTTTTAAATTTCAGTCATGGAAGAAAGTGAATTAAGACTGTCAGCCTGTGAGCCAATGACAATTATTCCTTCCTACTAACCACCGCCTCCCATCCCATCCCCTCCCCCTCCCCCGTTAAAATCCAGAGCAATCAGCACAGACCAAAACATAATGCCTCGCCATGTGTTCATCTTGGGTTTTAGGATTACCAACTACAAGCAAGGGGGAACCCCAGGGAAAATAATGGCTCCAAATGAATGGTCATTGTCCAGCCACCTGGACATCCTGAGTCAGCACACTCGTGTACTACAGGGGATTTAGGTGGCCACACATGCAACTCTTAACTTTAACTGAGCCAGAGATTTTGGCATCTGTATGCAAATCACATTCTGCCATGGAGTTTGGCGTGAGAGCACTTTATACAGAGGTGCTATACTGAGCTAGTATTTCAACAGTTTTCATGTGTGTGATGATTGCACTGTAGCCTTTCACTCGCTATGCTGTATTTTACATGTAATGTTACTTTTCAAGTTTTTAGTCTCATCCTGCTTCCACTGAGACAGCCGTTTTCCTTCTACCAGCATTTCATTTCTGAGTCTTATTTTTATACTGTTCCTTTTTCAGATCTCTAATTTATTCAAATTCTTAAACGCAGCTACCAGACTTTTATCCATTTTAGCAGAAGGCACTCAAAATACAACATGAATTATTCATCACAACTGTACTGAAGCCAGCTCCTTCTCTAAAGTGCTGTGTTCTAATGCACTTTCAGGGTACAGCTATATTTTTTTTCCTTTATGGTGTTTTATACCCCTAAGACCATAACTAACAATTACTGTAATCACAGAAGTAAATTAAAAAACATGAAACTTAATCTCTGAACAAGTAAGCTGTTTCAACTACAATTAGGTAAAGATACTGAACTAGAACTTATATGGCTTTTACCTTTAAACTGTGATTTTCAAAGCATATTTTTGGGACAAGCATTATTTTTTGGCAACAATGCTTTAATGTTTTGAAGTCTTATATTGGTTCACTGTTACCTGACTTTTCATGCTCTTGTCAAGGCACTTTGTGGTCTGAGAACAAAAAGCACAATTATAATTTTATCCGTTCCTGCCAATATTTTTGTAATCTGGAGTAATGTTGTAATCTTGTTTACACAACCAGTGTTGGGAAATTTTGAGTGGGATAAATCAGCATAGACGTGAGAAAGAAAGAGATAAACTGGAAATTGGAAATAAAAAATAAAAAAGTTGGAAATACATAGCAGGTTTGTCAGCGTGCGAAAAGACAGGTTAGCAGTTTGGGTGCAGACTTTTTTATCAGAACTGGGTTGAAATGTTAACCTGTCTTTTCTCTTTTCAGCTGCTTTTATTTCCGATTTCCAGTATGTACTCATTTTATTTCAGTGTAGACACATTGCAGTGCGAAATGAACAGCAGCTCACTGTTGTGTGATAAGAACGCAAATGGAATTGCATTGGTACTCATCCCTAACAGGCAAAGGGGTAAAAAATTATCTGAGCTCGTTTTTATGAGCAGTGCATGGCCACACCAAGTGGCCCGAGGATCGATGGAGATGGATCCTCGGGCCTCATCAACATATTTGGGGTGAATGTCAGCACTGGTCGCCCCTCCACAGGCCCCTAATTCACATATTCAAGGACCTAACGCCTGTTTTGGACGCTTAAAAAATGGGATTCATGAGTATAGCAATGGGGCCAACACCTGCGCAGATAGGGTGCCCCACTGCTAAATTGGTATGCTTTACACCCATTTTATGCCCGATAAACAGGTGCCATGCATACCAATTTCTACCCCAAAATGTTCAAACAGCCGGGCTCTGTTTATCTCTGACAAATGTCTGCATACCTACCCTCCAAATATTTTCATTGCTTATTTCCTTCCCCCAGTCTCAATTTTGATCTTTTCCTGCCCTCCATTTCTTTGCAGTCATTTAAAATTAAATTCCCCTCATATCATATTAAAATGCCTTTGTCCAGCCACTTCATGATTCTGGTTTCCACATCCTTTGCCAGTTTTTACATAGAGTTTGATTCGCTAGTGCAGGAGTGTCAAAGCTTTTGGCTTTCAAGTGCTACATAAGTGCATATATCGGAGCCTCGGGGGGGCGGGGGGGCACGTGCAGTTTAATTCCTTGTTCCCATTAATTTACTCAAATTGCTGATAATAATGGATCTTATTGTCCTGATTTAGAATTTATCCACCAATGAGAGAACAACCCTTTCCAAATTTGATGAACAAGCGAATCAGAAATACAAGTACAAATAGGAATGAGTTGCCTAGCCTTTAGGGGCTGGAGTACCAGAGCTCAGGGGCTATATGTGGCCCATGGTCTGCAGTTTGGACACCTCTGGTCTACTGAGTACCTGCAGTTTTTAAACCAACCTGAAAAGTACATCTCTCCTGACAATGCCAGTACCAGGACTTCCTGAGACCTGAGGTCTTGATCTGCAATAACATCATTAAAGGAACTTACAAATTGACACTCCTATTAAGAATCAGTCTGCAGTAATGTGATCGTTTGGTCTATTGTTCTCAAAGCATTTTCTCTCTTAGATGGTGTTTCAGTGCCAGCAAGGACATTATGATCTCCTATTTCACTGACACCGTGATGTACCCATATGACTTCACATTTAACTGCAATACTCATTGGCTGGGACTTTCAACTTTGGCAGGGGGTAGTTTGCCCTGGGAGTGTTTGATGGGACAGTGTAGAAGGAGCTTTACTCTGTATCTAACCTGTGCTGTACCTGCCCTGGGAGTGTTTGATGGGACAGTGTAGAAGGAGCTTTACTCTGTATCTAACCTGTGCTGTACCTGCCCTGGGAGTGTTTGACGGGGCAGTGCAGAGGGAGCTTTACTCTGTATCTAACCCGTGCTGTACCTGCCCTGGGAGTGTTTGACGGGGCAGTGCAGAGGGAGCTTTACTCTGTATCTAACCTGTGCTTTACCTGTCCTAGGAGTGTTTGATGGGACAGTGTAGAGGAAGCTTTACTCTGTATCTTTACTTGTGCTTTAAACTTCCTTTAAGGAAAATTTGGTTGGGGTGTATAATGGGAGCTCGATCCAATATTGCCTGTTTTACACCCCAGTTGAAAGTTCTGCCCACTTTTTGCCTCAATTATTAGAATTGGATGAAGGGAGGTAGCAATTTGGAAGTGAGTCACCCAGACCCAGAAGGGGTTCTGGTTGGCAGTGCTGATTGTAAGGGCTGGTCCGAGTTCACAGTGGAAACCTTAGAAAAAGTAAGTTCTTAGAAAAATACTGCAGCTTTGTGAAGAATGTAGTGCAGAAACAAAAGTAGTTTTGAGTAGGAAAATTGAATATTCTAAAGCAGGTGTGATACATGCATATACACATAAATAGCTAATTCTAAGGAGTTCAATGAAGAGATAGCTCTGTGTTCAGATCATTACTAAATATTTCTGTTGCACAAGCATTGTTCTTAAATAGATTAAGTTATGAAAATTTAATCAATATAAAATGTTCCACATATAAATTGCAAAGCGTTCTCAACAATATTAGTATCTGAATTTTATTCTTGGTAATGATGGTACGGCAATGCACAGAAAAGGCAGAATACGCACCTTCAGATGTAGAAGACTTAATTTTTCAATGACGTTACCCTGTATGTATAATATTTAAGTTACATAATCGCACAGGAAAACACAGCAAGGAGGCTATTTTCTGAGTACGCGGTGGTAGTGAATGAGGTGCTCCCTCTGCCAGGGTGTACTTGGAAAATCACCCCCAGCATGTCTTGTGCCATTTGATTTCCCTTCCTGCACACTTCATAAGACACTCCAACCCACATTGTCACCTTCAGGTCTTTTAGACTAGAAGAGGCTCGGTAACATAAAGCTAGCTGGTAAGCCAGAAATTGCACTTTTTAATCTAGGAATAAACACAGCAGTACATGGTTCAAGACAATGACGGGCAACATTAAACCTTTTTAAACATATACTGGGGGGTGGGGTGAAATTGTCCAACGCCAGTAGCACAAAATGGGCTGATAGCGGCTCAGCAGCCCATTTTACACCGTGCCTGAGTTTCTTTTCCATTGAAGTCAATGGTTAATGAAAATTGGGCCTGGTGTAAAACGGGCAGCAGATTCACGATTAACCTGTTTTGCATTACTGGCGTTGATCAATTTCACCCCCTGGATTTCAAAAGCTTACACTAATATAGGAAACAAAATAAAAAATACACGTATAGAATAATTGTCAAATCTCCAAACCGCCAAATGTCTGTTGGTGATACTAACAAACACTCCCTCTATCCAATATTTTAGCAGAGGCGTCAACTCATTTCAAATAAATAGGTTAACTTCTGAGTTAAAATAACAGACAGAGAAATGTTATGTGAATATGTTAAATGTTTGTCTGTTAATATTGTCACCAGTAATTTCTGGAATGAAGAAGGGAGGATCGGAAATTCACTACATGCCTTAAGAATAAAGGCCACCAGCGCTAAAAGTGATTCAGTTAACTTTTTTTTCCAAATGCTATGGGTAATTGTCCTAAAGCAATATCACTTCAAGAGAAGAAGGGCTTGTCTGTTCAGGACTGAAGGCTGAAGCCATTAAAGTTCTGCCTTAAATCAAGACTCCTCTGCAACCAGATCCAGATACTGTAGTAACGTTTTGTTGCAATGTGATTACTTCACATGTGCTCTAATGCAAAATGCTTCAACATACCTTGCATATCGGCGACTATTCTTACAGAATGATCTTTCATTTTGCCAATGGCCCTCTCCCTGCCACCTGTTGTAATCTAGAATAACTTCATAACCAAGAATTTATTGATATGGCACCGCAATCCTCAATGGCACCATGTATTCTATCTTTAGGTGTTCTTCCCAACCGGAAAGAGAGGCATCTCCTATGAGTCCTAAGGAATTTGGAGGATATTTTCGTGTGCATGTGGTAATTGGGTGGGCAGGGCGTAAGCTTCACAGGAGCGTTATCAAACGCCGAGCCACATAAGGAGATATTATGACAGAGTATCAAAAACTTGGTCAAAGAGGAAGGTTTTAAGGAGCGTCTTAAAGAAGGAGAGAGAGGTAGAGAGGCAAAGAGGCTTAGGGAGGGAATTCCAGAGCTTAGGACCAAGGCAGCTGAAAGCACGGCTGCCAATGGTGGAGTGATTAAAATCAGGGCTGCGCAAGAGGCCAGAACTGGAGGAGCGCAGAGAACTTGGAGGGTTGTAGGGCTAGAGGATGTTATAGAGATAAAGAATGGCGAGGCCGTGGAGGGATTTGAAAACAAGGGTGAGAATTTTAAAATCGAGACCAGAGATAAGCAAGGCTGTGGAGCAGCAGGGAAGAGTTCCAACAGGGTCCTGAGGTTTTCCAATGCAGCAGTGGAGATGCTGATAGAGCAAGTCATTATCATCCCCACGGATGGTTGATGGGTACTGACATGAATCTGTCATTCATGAAAGAAAGACTTATGAAATAATACTGAGTGGTCTGCGGGTGGCGCTGTCCAGGGAGAGTATAAATACTCGGGCACGGGCCCAGCTTGCGCAGGACATTCTTAACAGGAACTAAGAAAGGACACAACTAGACCTCCATGTTGTAAAACAGTTGATTAAAGCTTTGCTTAACGCTTAGACCAAGTGCCTAGTAGTTTTCTTACATCAGGTACCAAGGAAATTAGTGAATGGGCATGTAGAGAGGTGGCACAAAGCGTCCATGCCCATTCACATTGTCTCCAGGACCTGGCTGCAGGGTAGAAAGAAATGTAATGATCTGATCAGGACCACCAATGTAAGATACCCCTTCACATCTCTCGTGCTCTCTACAGCCCTGCAGGACCATACACTTGTCTCAGCACTATTAATACTTTGTTTCGCTCCTTGCCATGACTCTCCATACGTCAACAGGAAAGACTTAATTGCACCTCCTGTCTGCTTGAGAAGTAACTCCCTACTTCTCTCACAACAATCTCTCCCCCTTGGCCTCATTTGCTGCTTCTTCCAGTCATCATGCACACTATATTAAGCTGCGTGTTAAAAGACCTTGCCTAGAACACATATTAACCCACTTCCATTCTTGCAGGACAAGTTGGCACGCAATTGGAGGAAGCCAACCAGCAGACTTTAGGACATCTGGGCAGACTGAAGCCCTTAATCATTTGGTGTCCCGGCCTCTCGAAAGCAGAGGAGATAGTTGAGCTCAGAGCCCGCATGGAGTCAGTATGAACATCACTGAGAGATGTTATTACTGGCGTGCCTTAGTGAGTTAGAAGGGTCTGCACTGTGGGATTCAACAAGCACAAGTGAGTAGGAGCAGGTGGCGGTATCAAGAACGGCCCAGGGCCAGCTCATCTCCTAGCTCTGCTGAAGAGGACATAGATTGCAGACTTCAGGGACCCAGCCTTTAAAAGAAAGATGGTTTCAGTGCACCAGCGATTGCTGACTGCATTGGGCTGTCTGCCAGGAAGCTTCAGAAACAGTTTGAAGAGCATGGCTGAGTCCTTTACCAACTTGTGTGGGTTTCTTGTGCATGGCATTAACATTCTGCAGTCAACCGTGCAGCTTGCAGTCACCTCAATAGATGCTGGAACTAAGCTCCCCTCACAGGAGTCTGTAACACCACTAATAGCATCTCTCAGGCTTGCTTATACCAGGGCTATGCAGGCTCTCGACTCAGCATATCCTCTGCCTTGGAAAGGCTGGGGGACTGAATGGATATGGGCTTCATTTCGATCAAGGCTCTCCTAGAGTCTACTCTCCCACCAATCAATGATTTCTAGGTCTGTAGCTCAGTAACATGGGCAGTTCTCCAATGGGAATAGAACATGATATCATCTGTCATGACAAAAACACTTCTAGATCCTGTACACCACTGTACCAATGCCTGCCCTGGTGGTAGAAAGCTGGATGGGCCGGACTACCCTGGCAGACACTGAGTTGCTGCAGTCTGACGCCAAGCCCTCTCAGGCCTGAGCTCCTAGAGATCCTGACTATGAGCATCTCATGAGCCCTTGAATGTGCCACAGCGCCCTCCCAACACCCACATTACAGCCATGAGGGGAACACCTCATGCAAGCACTACAGTAGGTAAGAGAGCACTTATGACATGCACTGGGGACTCACACCAGGATGATAATTATTTTATAGGCATTTCTGTAAGCCAATAAAATCATAATGCTTTTTGAATTTTTTGTGTGTGCAGAGAGTGTTCCTGTAGTAGCTGGTGACCCTGCAATGTTAGTTGACAGGAATACCAATGCTGGTCTTTGGGTGAATGCAGTTTATTTGAGGTTGGAAGGACTGGGAGATATGTTGGATGACTGTAAATGCAGGGGAGATGGGATTGTTCAGCTGAAGTGCTCTTAAATGAGCTGCTGCCAAAAAGCTCTGGCTCCTACTTCCTCGCCATTCTCTATGTCACCGGTGCCCTCTTCCTCGTCACACTGAAGGTCCTCCTCCAATGGTGGTTCCATGTGTCATCACCGTTGCAGAGCAAAGTTGTACAGCATACAGCAGATCACGATCACTTGGGACACTGTTTCTGGGCTGTACTGCAGGAAGCCACCAGACTTGTCCAAGGATCTGAACTGTTGTTTGACCAATGGATCTGATTGTACACAGTTCTGCAGCTGAGCATGGATTCCTAAGAGGAGTCATGAGCTAAGTGTGCAGGGGATAGCCCTTGTTCCAAACATTCAGCCTCTCACTTGTTGTGCAGGGGTTAAAAGTAGGGGGATGGAGGATTTATGCAATATCTAAGGATCATGGCAGCTGCCAGGAAAGCATGATGCATTGCTGGTGATCACTCACCAGTTGCACATTAATGGCGTGGAAGCCCTTACGATTCATGAAGGTAGTTGGGCCGTATGAAGGAGAGAGCAGGGTGACATGGGTGCAGTCGATGATGCCCTGGACTTGGGGAAATCCTGCAATCTGTGCAAATCCCAGCATGCTATCCTGCAGCTTCTGGATATCCAGGAGGAAAGTGATGAATATGCTTGCTCTAGCAAACAAAGCATCAGTCAAATGCTTAATACAAGCATGGACTGCAGACTGACTGATGTTACTAATATTTCCTATGGCAGCCTGGAAGAAGCCAGAGGCAAAGAAGTTCAGGGTTGTAGTGACCTTGACTGCAACAGACAATGCTGTGCTAGCTGTGGCAGCTGGTTACAGGTCGTGTTGCAGGAGGTGACACAACTCTGTGACAGCCTCCCTAAAGAAGCGCAGCTTCCCGATGCACTGCTTTTCAGAGAACTGCAGGTATGTTGTCCTGGGCCTATAAACTCTGTTGGGAGGGTAAAAGTTCCCGAGAGCACACCTTCTTCAATTTGCTCTCTCCAGCTGCAGCTCTGTTTGCTCCTTCCTCCTGCTCTTCCTAGAGTGGGATTCCTAGAAGGATTCCCATGAAGAAAGAAATACAATGCCAGAAGCCCCTTTACAGAATACCCGGCAGCAGCTACAAGCCCTTTAAAATTGTTTAAGGTGCAAAAAAAAAACGAATTCAAGGAAATGTCTCCCAAATCCTGTACAGCTTTACCTGAGAGCAGCCAAGTATCCCGTTAAATATGGCTGGAAATGACTGCCGCCTGGCTTGTACTGCCCATGGTTGGTGTGCTAAAGCAGGAAGTAACACGGGAAGAGACAAAAATGGCATCAAGGTCTAAAGGACATAATTGGACCCATTTCAGGTGGGAGTTCTGGTTACCTGGATACAAGTTTGCCAAATCAGAATGGACGTCAATTCAGTAGTATATCGGTGCTTCTAATTGCTTCTACTTCTCCATTTTTAAGCGCTAATGGGACAGTCATGAGACAAGAACCCACATGGTTTTCTTTTACTTTGACACCTGTCAGCACATTGGCTCTGTCTTCCCTCTACTGACAAGCTTCTGTTGAGAAAAAGTCACTGAACCAGTCAAGATACATTGGGAGAGCCTGGAACCTGGCCTGTACAAAACTAAAATCATAGAATCATAGAATAGTACAGTGCAGAAGGAGGCCATTCGGCCCATATCCTTGTGGATTTAGTTTGGGACCTCTCTAGGTTCATTATAAGGCCCGTTGCTCAGTAGGCTGAGACTGGCCGAAGGTGAACTGTACCCTTAGGAACAAGTGTGGGATTATCAGTGATATTTGTAAAGACACTGACTGAGGATTGAAGTTTGACCGAAAAGCAGCATTTGGTATTGATAAATGTGTTTGTCACCTGTAACTTTAGAAACATCCAAAGTCTCGCCTTGATGACTATTTATTTAGCATATGCAGTCTCCCTGATGGGGATACAGAAGCAGACATTTTTCTTCAGATGATAGCACCAACCAAATGCCTGGATAATGATAGGTAGCATGACCAGTTCTTTTTGAGGATCTTAGTCAGGTTTCTCAGAGCTACAGAAGGTCTACAGCACTGCCTTACTCTGAGTAGCAGCAGATTACTTAACAGTGTCTTTTGGAATAGCTTTCTGACATGGTAATATAGTAAAGCTACCTTGGGGTGAGAATAGTTTTGGAACAAAAAATGTCTCTTGGTAGAAAAGAGGTACATGTACAGTACTCTCCCTAAATCATGTTTGTCAATTCTGCTTATACTGGGTACTTTTCTCAATATGGATAGAAAACAGCTTTTTGGCATACTATGAAAGCTCCATTATTGTGGCTTAATGTTAAAAGTTATGCCTGTGGTCCTGAACAGAGAGGATGGCTTTGCTGATCGATCTCTAATCAATTCAGTTATACAGGATATTTGTCATGAGAAATAGGGCTGTGTCTACTGCACCATTTATTTTAGCAGAGTGGTTGAAAAATTCGAAGTTCATATTGGAGCACTCTCACCTTGGACTTGCAATGATAAACAGACAGTGGAGATGGTCTTTCAAGGCTCTTTCTAATTTATGCATTTTAGATAGCAGTTGTTAAACCTTTTACATTTTTTCAACAAAATAGTCACATTTAGAGCCCAGTAAAATCTTGCCTTTGTAAGAATTTCCAGCAGAAGGCAATCAAGATAATAGAGGCAAACCACATTAAAATCATGCTCCAAATTGGGGTTGACCAGTATCTTCTTCATCTGATGACCAACAGCTTAATCCTTGTGCTCTTCTAAATCTGACTCAGAGCCTTTGGAGCATGGACCTTCCTCTCCCATCTCCCAACACAACGGATATTGGATTAAGCAGGTATATAGATGGACCGAGACAAATAGGACTGGTTCCACCATAACTAAGATGGAGGTTCTGCAGATACCAGCTCACACCCCGTGGTTGGTTCTGGTAAGCTGGTCTACAAGCTCTTTAGTGGGATCAAAGGTTCAGCTTCAGTATAGTTGAGTTTAGGGACGAGCAATGTTGCTGCAACAGGTCTCTGTGAGATTGCATGTGAGCCTTTACCCTAACTTGGGAAGTTTGCTGGTGTTCATTTCTGATGACAATATCAATGATTGGTTAACTTAATCACTTTCTCCCAATTCATTATAATTTCCCCATCCCCAGACCCAATTTTCTAGACTTACTGCTAAATATCAACAGTTAACAAATGACAGGACCTGAACCCTAAACCAAAGCTGTTCCTCCCTTCATTCCATACATTATATATATTAAATTATAGGATAGAAATTACTCTCAGTGATGTAATCAAACAAATGTTTAATGCGCTTATACCAAATTTCTCTCTGTTATTTTAACAGAGGCAAAGAGAAAAATTTGGTTCAAGTGAATTAAATGTTTGTACGATAACATCACTGACAGTACTTTCACCCTACATGTTTAGTGGTTCCTGTGAATAAATTTGTTTGTACCCACACCTCATTCACAAAATTCTGTTTTCACCCTGACACTAAATCTAAATCTCGTAATGCTTACAGACTTTTTCTTCTGCCAGTAATTACGATTTGTTTTGAACTCTACAAACAACATTCACCAAAATAAATTCCACACTTACCTGATTGATGGTTTTGGAACTATTAAGGCAAAAAAAGGTTCTAAATTACAGCTTAAATGTTGGGTGAATAAAATTATTTTTTGAGAAATTATACTGACGTGTGTGTTGTTCAGATCCTTGAATCCGAAGTTACTCTATGGGATACTAGCATCCAAATAAGTAACTCATTCTTCTGAAATTCTTCTTTCCAATATTTTAGTGAGGGCGTTACCCATTTAAAATAAATGGGTTAATGCTAAAATAGTGGAGAGAAAAATTTCAGATGACTGCGTTACTCCTTTGGTTACTAGTATCCCACGAAGTATTTTCATGGTCCGAGTGCAACTGCAACATAAAGTGTGCAATTTACAACTTCTACTAATGTTCAAAAGTTTACATTAGCAAAAAAGAGAAAGAGGCTCTAAGATTACATGAAACTCAACAAAAGTTCGAAGTAGGAGCAGTACTTTTAAAAAGTACTTAGTCTCCTTTGATTTACTCTAAAGCATAGAGTAGACACTGTAAACAGCTTCTTGAAACACTCAAATTCTCCCATTTTTTCTGTTTATCCTGTTCTGCAGGTGACTTCTGTAATCCACCAATCACATCAAAGTATTAGGTGTAAGTGGTCTTGCAAAACACCTGTTACAGCAAACCTTGCCTGGGGTGGCCTTCATTTAGCCTGGACAATAAAGTCTTAACTTACACAAAGAAGTTTCAAAAACTTTGCTACAAAACAAATAATTCCATCTGGAACAAATTTGGGACAGCACCTGCTTTTGGTATTGTTTACAATTCAATTCATGGATTTTTCCCCCTACATCATACTAAGTTTGTTAGTTTAACCTCCTGGTTTATTATCTCCATTGAAAGCAAGGCTTGTATCTTATAGTTTTTGTCCTAACCACTACTTTAGTAAGTGAGAACAATAATATGAAGACAGCCATGTATTATTGAGCACTGTAGTCAGGTTGGGCCTGGTTCTCTTTTAGCTGAAAATTGTTGTAGATTAACTGCCAAATTAAGTCCCGTGGCTTTATTGTAACAGACTTAGTTGCCACATTAAGTAAGAAATATTTTTTGCAGGTGATAAAAATTGGATAAAGTTCTATTGCAGCTTGCACTGGAACCAATGATTTTGTTAGAAGTCTATTCACTACTAATTACTTTTTATCAACAGATGATTTGTTTCACCATTTTGCTTGACACTGTAGGGGTAACTTTATGAGTCTATGCTGCCATCAGATGAGACTGCCTGCCAGCAGCTCAGACTTGTAAGATTACCCCTTGTGGGTGATATTATTCTACGAACGCTTAACGTGCTCATATCAAATTTCGCTCTCCGCTATTTTAAGGGATGGGTTAATCTGCTTATTTTAAATGGGTTACCATGCTCCGTTAAAATAGCAAGGACATGGATTAGATATTAAATGTTTGTACATTGACATCACTCACAATAATTTCCAGGCTGTTATGTTCACTATCACTCTTTTAAATAGAAAGCTTATATTTTGCAATAATTGTAAACGTCAACTCACATGTAAATATTCACAATGTCTGTCTTAGGTATCCAACATTGTTTTCCCACTACACTGACATAAAGTTCTAAAAAGTTCCAGACAATTTCTGAGCAAATATTATTTTGTAAGGTGAATTGTTAGAAAAGTGGATCTATATTAAAAGGTGCAGAATTTTAAAAGCATTCATTTAGTTATTTTTCTGATGTAAACCTTTAGTTTAGAAAAACACGCCGCAAACACACACTTAAACTGTGTGCAGTACAGTGCTATAGAATGCTTTGTCATGCTGGTATCAAATGCCACATTGCACTAAAAGTGAACCAGGGTCAGCTATCAAATTCCACATGAAGGGCCTTTGTTTTCACTAGCAGTAACTATCACAAGTGAATACGTAGGTTTGGAAAATGTGAACAAACACACAAACTTCTTTTGGGGGGGTCATGATTATTCTTTCTTTATCTTTACTTGCCCCCCACCCCCACCCCAAGAATTTCAGCTGTCGAGCCTGAGCTGCTGACAGACAAGCAAAACTCATGCAGGAGACATGTAGGTGTATAGCTAACAAAAACTTTTCAGTGATGCATGAGGCCATCAGTTTGTAAACCTTTGACCTTGAAGTGTGCGGCCTGCTGCCTGTTTTGTGTTCAGCTGGGTCTGCATCTATAATAAAGCAGCTGCTTGGAACTGTGCCTGCTGCTGCAAAAAGCCAACAAAGCAGTGCGTAATTTATTTACTCTTCACAATGGTCTATTTGAACAGACTCGTAAAAAGGAAATAGAACAGCTACAGCACCAGCAGTGTCTTTAACATGTTCATAAAAATCAATGCATATAAGAGTAAATGCGAATAAACTGAGCTTTATGAACACATTCTAATAACACTGTACATTGCCCAAGAAATAACATTAACATCGAATAGCAGTTTTTGAAACATTGGTCACATTCCAGCTGAACAGCAAACAAATGCTTAGCAATCACAAAAAGTGACTGTACATTGATTTACACAGCATTTAAAATCTATTTTAGAGTACCGTAAATGCTGGGTTCGAAATAACGAAAAAATGTTTTCTAACAAAAACAATCTTCATGACAGTTCATTGCTCTCTAAAGTTAACAGAATCGTCTGGATTTTATGGCTGTAATTTTTTTATTATTACTTCAGCTAGATAAAGCAAAATTAAAACACTGTTCTGCGGTTATCAGAGAAACAGAAACTTATTTCTGATTATAAACAGACAGTAACTTATTGAATAAATTTGTGTGCACTCAGCCATAAACAAGCAATATGAACCTTACTATTCTTTTGTGTGAGTTCAGTGCTCAGCAGACGTTCAGCTGTAATTTTAATACACTGAAATAAATCTCTAATAATTTTCAAATCACTGAGGTCATGGTAAATAATATTTAATTTGAGATGGCAAATACAATTATACTCTACAGCACAGTACAAGCACAGTCATTTGAATTCCAGGAGGGTCTTTAATGGCTGGAGCTATCAAAACACCAAAAGATACAATGAATGCTAAGAATCTAGTGAGGATTTTATAAACTTGTTTAAATTTTCTCTCAGCACAAATGTTAAATTTCATTATTCAACTTTTTTTCTCTCACATGAATCACTTTTTAGTGACAGAGGGGGACCTGAGAACCCCACCAATGACATTTCTATGGAATTAAGAAGGGAATTGAACTGGGTGGTTCAGTGGGTTAGACACTGACCTTTCCCCTTTGGGACCTGTTTTCAAATCCAAAATGGGATGGAAGTCTCCTCTGTCTTCTGGCTGTAAGGGTACTATGTGAAATGAGTTTGGCAGTCTCAATTCAGGTCCCACTGGGCACAAAACTGCTCCGAATTTTAAATGCATTGGCAATCTCACTCAGCGAGGCCACAGGATGGCTAGTATGGGAGTTGGGGGGAAAAAAAGTCAATACTGGTAGAGTAAGAGTTCTCCTTGAGGCTGGGACTGAAATATGCTGTTGGGGCAGAGTACAAGGATCTTTACTCTGCATCTGGCTGTGATATAACTGATGTAAAAGTGCTTGATGCTGACACTGGATGTTTGTGATGCGAAGAGTTCCATTGTCCAGCACAAACATCCTCACCTTGTTGAGCACGAAAACTGTTGGACTTAAAAGTTAGTTCTAATAAAAAAGGCAAAAATAGGATCGGTATGGAAAATGCTGTATAATTATTAACAAGGTCTATACAGTAGCTGTGGAGTCCAAAGTGGTAGTTTTTTCAGAATGGTTTATGATTTCCATGGGTAATTAACTAGAGATTGGAAAAAACTCCCTTCCACAAGATAGTTGACTGGTAGAGCAGATTCCCAGAGAAGATAGTTGATATATTTTGAAAAGGGAGAATTGTGAGTGTTATAGAGATTCTAATAGGGAAGTATCAGAAGGAATCTAATGTTTCTCAAAGCAAGGGAGGAGGGGAAGTTCATGCTCAAATAATCATACTTGGACTATCAATGAAGCAAGCTTAATAGATTGAGTGGCTTTTTCTTGCTCAGGACACTTCTTATTCTTAATTTATGTGACAGTGAAATACAGTAAAATAAACATCACCATGTAGGCCATAACACAGACCACGGCCTCACCACCTGTATCACTCCATTAAACAAAGTAGGGTAGACTACAGATTCACAGTGCCAGTGCCGAGCTTTGTATGCTGGCAGTGCATATCAGGAATTTGGGCACAGAAGCCAGCATACCCTGCAGAATTTTCCGGATGTACCCAAATTCCTGTTACGTGCTCCCAGTGTGCAAAGCTCAGCACCGGGACCACAAATTCATAAAATCTATCTTCGCAAATACATCTGAAAACAGTAACTAGCATAAAATAAAACCTGTATAACATTCCCTTTTTTAAAATTATTATACTTGCTATACCCATTAAAATAGAATAGATAGTGGAAACCTGTGGCTTATTGGGAATTCGGATGTGTATCCCCATGATTTTCTATCCATTATAGATGGAAATCTGTGGGTGGCAAACACCCAAATGTTTGATATGCGCTTCAGAACATTAAAGCTCCTCATCAGGCGCGTGAATTCGTAAAATTACCGTTCACATAGTAGGCTTGTGTCCTTTAATTGGGGAATTATTAATGTAATCCAGGTGAAAGTCACCTACTGTAGATGAACATCAATGGATCGCCCCGAAACTTACGTGGAACAGTTCTGGTCTCCATATTATAAAAAGGATATAGAGGACCTGTTGGGCCGAATGGTCCATTTCTGTGCTGTCAGTACTATGTAATACTATGTAATGCCTTAATACAAACTGCGGCCACCTGCAGCCTCCGAGGAGAAGAAGACCAGCCCCAAACTCCAGAAAATTCAGTTCTTAATTGTAATTATTTTTCTTACTCACTGGTTTGACTTATTATTAGCCTGGAGGTTTAGAAAAAGCTGTTCACTTATTGGTGCATAAATCCTAAATCAGAACACCAAGATCTGCTAGCGTCAGTCACTTATGCAAATTGACAGGAATATGGATTTGAACTTTTAATGTGGCTCCTGAGGCTCCATGGTTGACACTTATGTAGCTCTCAATGACAAAAAGCTGGGGCACCCCTGTCAATACGTTTTACCTCTCACTTTGAAAATTGCTATTTGAAAAGGGCTGAATGCCGCTGTATTCCTTATTGCGGCCAATAATGCTGTTCTGGCACTGAGGCACAGGGAGCGCTTCTCCTTGGGCACTATGTGCACCTGTAGGTGCTTGCTGTGGACAGCGTGCTTGTTGTCTGTTGGCTTGCTACACTTCATGATCTACAGAGCAAACATATTTTCACTGGGTAGGCACAAAGAGCTAAATGTGAGAGATGAATTAATTTTAGAACCTCTTCAGGCATTTTCCTCTACTGATGATAAGGTTAGGATTAAAATACTTAAATATTTATCGGGGACTATTTTGGCATTTAATCATGGATACCATCACTGGAAAACTGCGAGTGGGAGGGATGACCCACCTGCCAAGCACATATTTGTTTGAAAATAATAGAATTGCTTAAAAAAAGGTCAATTTTCAAAGAACCTTGAAACCACAAAAATGTTTATTTTTAGGATCATTAAGGTGAAGGATGTTAGTTCTCAAGCCCTCCCAGGTCAGGTACAGCACAGCCAGATGTAGAGTAAAGCTCTCTCTACTCTGCCCCAACAATATTCCTCAGTCTCTAAAGAGCACACGCTATTTTACCATTTCCCACACCAGTCCATTCTGTGGGCTCTTTGAATGAGATCGACAATTGGTGCTGAATTAGGGACAGTCTTATACTGTATGTGCATGCCCACTAGGAACTGGATTAAGACTGGCCAAACTCATCTCATATGAGACATCTGCAGCTAGCAGACTGAGAAGACTTTCACCACATCAGCTGGGGCTGGATTTTAATCTATGTCCCAGAGATAAAAGGTCAGCATCTAGCCCACTGCACCTTTATTTTTATTGCAAATTTTATTTTTGTAGATCAGTTTCCACATTTCTGGAAGGAGCTCACAGATTGAAATCATAGAGTAATGCCAATACACATAGATAACTTAAGACAATAATAAAGAAACACCTCATGAGCACAAGATAAGACAGACCAGAAAAAATACCTGGCACACATAGCCATGCCCTCTGAGAACCCGATCAGTGACACAAAAAGGCAAAAAAAATTCTAAGGTAATAACTTACTAGAGCTTTTGGTACAGAGTACTACAAACCATGTTTCTTCTGTATATATTTATCTGATAGTTATTATGACTGGATGTCTTTCTGTTCAAGAAAGAAAGAAAATGAACTCGGCATTACCATAGCGCCTTATTACATCACTCACAATGTTCTAAGGTGCTTCATATCCAATGAATTACTTTAAATTGCTATCACTGTTGCTATGTGAGTGCAACAACTATCTTGCACACAAAATGCCACTAACAGCTATGAGATGAAAAACCAGTTCATCTATTTCTTTGATGGTGATGTTGGTTGAGGAAAGAATGATGGATAGGATACAAGAAGAAGTCCTTACTCTTCTTCAAATAGTGCCATGAGATCTTTAACATCTACCTGAACAGGGAGATGGGGGCTTGGCTTAACATCTCATTTGAAAGGACCGCTGGCCATGCTGCACTCCCTTAGTACTCTCTTTTTATACTATAAATACAGCAAAGCAAGCCAAATGCTGTGTCATTGGCACCACTAACTTTTTTACTTCTACCAATAGATGTCCCATGGTGGTGCTCACAGTAAGCCTGAGGCTATGGGCCTAGAAATTGTTTTGCATCTGACTTCAGGAGCAAACTCAGTGGCAAACACAAACTGTGCACCAAGACTGAGGAGCAAGAGGACCGTGATGCAACTGGCTTACTGGGGACACCAGTCGTGCCCCAAGAAGCAGAGCGCTGGTTGAGAAGAAGACGAAGATCAGCCAGCGGGGACACCGGCATCAGACCTACCGTGAATCTGTAGGGTGGGGCAGGAGATCAGGAGAGAGCGAGCGATGCGGACAGTGCACTCCTACTCCTTCTGGCTCCACAGTCAGGTAAGTACATTTTTTAAAACCACTGGTTTGGTTGCTGTTCACCTGAGAAAACTGACTGCAGCATGCACACCGCATGCTGCGGCCAATCGCGATCCAATATCAGAAAGGGGCTTGAAATAGGCGTTAGGCCCCAGATTTGCATAGGCAATGGACTTGAAGCAGGCGCCCTGGATGGCTACAGGGTGCTTTAACAAATATGGCGTGTGGCCCATACCTGGCGCGAAATGAACTCACGCATGCCGCATGCCCTTCAGATCCAATTTCTAGGCCATGGTATTTTATTAGAGCAGGAGCATAACACCATGTAATGCACAAATTATTATTCTGTTACTAAAGTGGAATTGTACTTAATCTACCATATCGCTAGCCTAATTGCTGTAAATAGGTATATCCTGAGGTCAATTAGAGGGTATTTTCTGTTGCTGGGTAAGTTTCTCTGAACCTATCAGGCAATGATTGGCTTTCTCTTCTGTTTAATACCTCCCTGTTATTAAGCATGGCACAGATGTGTGTGACAAAATATGATGGCCACTTCTCAGTATTCTAGATTTGCTTAATATGGGTCAAGTTGAGGCTTGCTCACTAAAGAATCAAGTTCCCATATGCTGATAATAGTGTAAACTGAAATAATACTACTGCACTCTTTTCCGATTCAGATTTTCATTACATTTTTCAATGGGGTAATTTTGCGCTGCTTGCTGTTTTAAGTGTAAACACAGAATATAAATGGAAACACTAAGGCCAGAATTTTGCCTACCTCGGCGGGTCCGGTGTGGGCACACCCTGCTGCTGGCTCCATCCCGCTGCTGAAAATGAACTTACCTTAATGAGGCCTATTAAGCCCGCCCAGCGCATTACCTGGCCCAATTAAATGGAGCGGGTTTGGTGATGTCATTCATGACGCATTTTCAGCCGGGATCTTTAAAGGGACCATGGCCACATTACATTTGATGTTTAATCTAACATAGTGCAGTCAGTGCACTACAGCATTGGAGTGCTGCAAACACTGACAATGACTGCACAGAGGCAGAGGGCTGCACCCAGGTTCTCCGATGACTCCCTCCATATGCTTATGGAGGGAGTCAGAGCACGCAGGGAGGTCCTCTTCCCTTCCGATGGGTGGAAGAGACCTCCCCAGGAGTCCAAAACAACCTGGTTGCAGATTGCAGAGGAGGTCACAAGCAGGGATGTGTTCAGGAGGACCTGGGTGCAGTGCCGCAAACATTTCAATGATCTCATTAGATCAGGAAATGATAGTACAAAGCCACACTCACCTTCATCCTGCTGTGCCTCTCATCACATCCCCATCACTCTGCCTTCCCAACCCAACCCCTGCACACCAACTTACCTTGCACCTCCACCCATCCCTCGCTATCTACATTATCACATCCCTATCTCACTAGCCACCCCTCACACTCACCCTCATCCTAGTCCAATCATACCAACTAACAACACACAAGGGTAGCCACTTGGGTGTTTTATCCAATGTTTATGTAAAGGTTCTGTTAATGTGGTGTCGAACATAAAAATCTTTATTTTCAACACTTTCCGGTCTTGGACAGATTTGTGTGCACCTTTGGAAGTTGCTTAGTGAGTTGCAGTGAATGGTGAGACATAACGCTTCCTCCCGCAATGGTGATGAGTGTGAAATAAATGGCTTGGTCATTGTAGGGATGTTTTATGGCGTTGGTGTGGAGTGGTGCCAACCTGGCGCATCATGTGGCAGCCATATGGGTGTACAGCGTAAAGTTAACTAAATCTGGCCATGGTGAGGCCATCTCTGGCCTCCCGGGCAGCAATGTGGACGGGTGCTGATGCCCTCTGTCCTGTGCAGCATCAGGTGATTGCGGAGAAGGTTGGTGTTGTTGTTGGTGCTGCTGGTGTTGGGGCTCATCGTGGTCCAATTCTGAGGACCAAGGTGAGACAGTATAAACAGCACTCATGTTGATGGAATAGATGGCAGGTAAAGTACAGATGACAGGAGCATTCTGTCAATGGTGAGAGAGTTCTTCCAATGAGGTGAGACTGGATGGAGACTCTGCTGGAAAGACTTGCAGCCTGCAGAATCTGAGCTGGAAATGGACTGAGCAACAGCTTCTGCCTGAGGAAAGTGATCATCTGTCAGGTGGGAGGTTTTATAGTACATTTGATGCTGTCAAGTAATCAGCTGGAGCAATGGCCATGGAACTTCCGCCTCAGGTTGACAGGCGTGGTTCCTGAGCAGCGTGGTTACCGTGGCCATGCAGGGAGATTTAAAATGTAGGGGGAAAAAGGCTCTTAAGTGCCTGTAAACTACCTGATAATGATTTCAATTGGGCTGCCCGCCACTGCTGGCCGGGTCGGCTTTGCCTGGGGGAAAGGCGCATGGGAGCGGGTTGACAGTGGGTTCCCGACCCCCTGTCAAAAGTAACAACTTTCCCACCCGATCCACCACTGATCGCGCCCGCTACCACCCTGGAAAATTCCGGCCAAAGAGACGCTGAACAACATCCAGCCCAAAGCAGTGAGCAAAATATATACTATCTGAGGAAGCACTGAAGCAGCTTGTCAAACTTACTTTCTCAACAAATGTTTTCATTGGAACAATACACATTACGGGGCGATGTGATAGAAGTGTTTAAAATTATAACAGATGGGACAGGGTAAATAGAAGCAGACTGTTTCCAGTAGTTGAGTGATCAAAAATGAGGGTGCAGAGATACAAGATTAATTGTAAGAGATTTAGAACAGAGGGCAGGGGAAACATTTTTACACAAAGAGTTGTGAAACTGCGCAATTCATTCCAGGTTTAGTGGTTGAGGAGAACCGATGTCAACATTCAAGATTAGATTGGATAGGTGCATGAAGGAAAAGGGGTTGAAGGGATATGGGAAAGGTGTGGGTAAATGTGATTCAAACTATTTGTGTGAATGAGGGGTAATTGCTGACATGGACTGTTTTTGAGTTGTAACTTCTATGCATTTCTACAATTGACAACAACAACTTGCATTTATATAGCGTCTTTAACGGAGTAAAATGTCCCAAGGCGCTTCACAGGAGCGTTATCAAACAAAATTTGACACCGAGTCACCTAAGGAGATATTAGGACAGGTGAGAGGTAGGTTTTAAGGAATGTCTTAAAGGAGAAGAGAGAGGTAGAGAGGCTTAAGGAGGGAATTCCAGAGCTTAGGGCCTAGACAGCTGATGGCACGGCCGCCAATGGTGGAGTGATTAAAATCAAGAATGTGCAAGAGGCCAGAATTGGAGGAGTGGAGAGATCTTGGGGGGGTTGTAGGGCTGATGAGAAGAACAAGAGCATTACCATCATGTGAATGTCCTCATCTGCAAGTTCCCATCCAAGTCACACACCACCCTGACTTGAACATATACCACCATTCATTTATTGTCACTGGATCAAAATCCTGGAATTTTCTACATAACACCATTGTGGGATCATCATCACAAGCAGTTCTGGAAGAGCATCCGCGACCTTCTCAGGGCAACTAAGGATGGGCAATAGAGGTGGCTTTACCAGTGTCATTTACACCCCGAGAATAAACAAAAAAAAATTAATGCCTTATACTTGTGCCTAACCTTTCATTAAAAAACAGCCATCAAAGGAAAAATATGTCCCAAAACTGGGCCTGTGAAGCAGTTTCTGTGATACACTGTACCATTTCTCTATCCCTCAAACACTGATGTACGAACTACAATGTGCTCTTGTTAGAGTACAATATAACTGATTTTCCTCAGTTGTTCCTACTACTTATTAGTTAGCATTACATTTGTGTTAGCTGGATGCTAGTCCAATATAGCAGGGAAATAATGGATTGCAAAACTACACACTTTACATAAAATTACTATTATTATTGTACACTTAGCACAACAGGTTTTGACAGAAATGAATAGAGACATGTTGGGCTACCTTTAAACAAAAACTGAATACTTAATAAGAATAGTCACTTTGCCAGTTTAAGTGGGACAGTTCGTGCACGTTCTTACATTAAATTGTACAGATCAACTCATTTCTTTTGAAATCACAACCTGTTAACAAAAAAGCTTCTCCAAGTTAGCAGCTTCAAAATAAACTGTGGACACAGTAAAAGGTGATAAATTACTGCAAGCTGCCACGGTAAAAAACCTTTCTACATAGCTGTATTATCACTTAAACAAGAAATCTTAAAATCAGAATTCCCTTTATGGATCCAAGAAGTACAAAGATCTGTTTTGGATTAGCATTTTTATCTTCTGTTTTTCAATTTTTTTTTGTTTAAATTTAAGTGCTGACATCACCTAGGCTATAAGGGGATAAATTGTCAGTAGTAGAGACCCAGGGCCTGATTTTCAATTGTAGTGTACATCGGGCGAGTGGTTGGAGGAGCGATCGCACCTGGTCGTACTAGCGGGAGGTCCTAACCTTTTTCATGGCCAGGGCTTATTTGAATTGGATCAGTGAGCTGCCAGTGCTCAAGGAACGCTGACAGTAGCTCGCTGATTGGGAGTGGGGTGGGGGGCAACGGGAAATCCGGTGTCTGCTCTGGGCAAGGTAAACATTAAGGGGGGGGAGGCAATCCTGGGAGGGAAGATCTTTTGGGGCCAAGAGATGCATTCATGCTCCACCTGGCCGTACAGGCACTTTTATTAATACTTTGTTTTTGGAGTGACCTGCAGTAGTCCCCTTACGGACTGCTGATTCGGCCATTCTACATGCAGTGCTCCACCCATTGGTACCTGAAAATTGCGTTCTGGTCCTACAACTGACATAGGAGCCCGATGGCGGTTTCGAACGCTGGCCGCCCATTATGAGGACTGCTTGAAAATCGAGTTGGGAAGGCCTCGGGACATATTACAGCAGGAGATTTAGTTTTAACATTTTCATCCTGCTACCGTCCTATTAATGCTGAAAATCGAGGCAGCAGTGAGATGAAAATCACCCCCGCAGTCTTAAATCCAGGGATGATCCAGCATTGAATGTGCGTGCTAATTCAGCTCCTTCAAACTCTCAAGCTTAGCAACAGGGTCAAACCATGATGACATCATCAGCTTTCACTGTTTAAACAGAAATATTGAAAAGCTCGTAACTCCCACTCCTTCTTGGGCCGGAACTTCAGGTGAAACCTGTCTCTATTGGGTTTCTGCCCCATCGATGCTGCCACAACAAATTCTGCTTGCCTGCCTCCGTTCTGATTTCAGTTTTGAGGCGCTCCTAGGCACACCAGGAATCCCACCAGACATGCTGTGGTAAGGGCCAGCGGTACATACGCAGGCAGAAAGCAGGCATAGGTACTGTTCTGGACAGCAAGTGGGATTTGGGACGGGGTCATGGCAGGAACAAAGTGGTGGGCGCAAGTTCTACCTGACACACTTCTGGTAGCACAATAGTGCCGCCAGATTATAAGAACATAAGAACATAAGAAATAGGAGCAGGAGTAGGCCAATCGGCCCTTCGAGCCTGCTCCGCCATTCAATAAGATCATGGCTGATCTGATCCTCACCTCAAATCTAAAGAACACAAGAAGTAGGAGCAGGACCCGGCCACTCAGCCCCTGGGCCCGCTCCGCCACCCATAGGGCCCTGACCGATCCGAACTCGGCCTCATGTCCAATTTCCTGCCCGCTCCCCGTAACCCCTAATTCCCTTTACTTCTAGGAAACTGTCTATTTCTGTTTTAAATTTATTTAATGATGTAGCTTCCACAGCTTCCTGGGGCAGCAAATTCCACAGACCTACTACCCTCTGAGTGAAGAAGTTTCTCCTCATCTCAGTTTTGAAAGAGCAGCCCCTTATTCTAAGATTATGCCCCCTAGTTCTAGTTTCACCCATCCTTGGGAACATCCTTACCGCATCCACCCGATCAAGCCCCTTCACAATCTTATATGTTTCAATAAGATCGCCTCTCATTCTTCTGAACTCCAATGAGTAGAGTCCCAATCTACTCAACCTCTCCTCGTATGTCCACCCCCTCATCCCGGGGATTAACCGAGTGAACCTTCTTTGTACTGCCTCGAGAGCAAGTATGTCTTTTCTCAAGTATGGACACCAAAACTGTATGCAGTATTCCAGATGCGGTCTCACCAATACCTTATATAACTGCAGCAATACCTCCCTGTTTTTATAATCTATCCCCCTAGCAATAAAAGCCAACATTCCGTTGGCCTTCTTGATCACCTGCTGCACCTGCATACTAACTTTTTGATTTTCTTGCACTAGGACCCCCAGATCCCTTTGTACTGCAGTACTTTCCAGTTTCTCGCCATTAAGATAATAACTTGCTCTCTGATTTTTCCTGCCAAAGTGCATAACCTCACATTTTCCAATATTGTATTGCATCTGCCAAATCTCTGCCCACTCACCCAGCTTGTCTATATCCCCTTGTAGGTTTTTTATGTCCTCCTCACTTTCTACTTTCCCTCCCATCTTTGTATCATCTGCAAACTTTGATATGTTACACTCGGTCCCCTCCTCCAAATCGTTAATATAGATTGTAAAGAGTTGGGGACCCAGCACCGACCCCTGCGGAACACCACTGGCTACTGGTTGCCAGTCCGAGAATGAACCATTTATCCCAACTCTCTGCTTCCTGTTAGATAACCAATCCTCCACCCATGCCAGAATATTACCCCCAATCCACTGATTTTTTATCTTGAGCAATAATCTTTTATGTGGCACCTTGTCGAATGCCTTCTGGAAGTCTAAATACACTACGTCCATTGGTTCCCCTTTATCCACCCTGTACGTTATGTCCTCAAAGAACTCAAGCAAATTTGTCAGACATGATTTCCCCTTCATAAAGCCATGCTGACTTTGTCATATCAAATTATGTTTATCTAAATGTTCCGTTACTGTCTCCTTAATAATAGACTCCAAAATTTTACCCACCACAGATGTTAGACTAACTGGTCTATAATTTCCAGCTTTCTGCCTACTACCCTTTTTAAATAAGGGTGTTACATTAGCAGTTTTCCAATCTGCCGGGACCTTTGCTGATTCCAGGGAATTTTGGAAAATTATTACCAAAGCATCCACAATCCCTATTGCCACTTCCCTCAAGACCCTAGGATGTAAGCCATCAGGTCCAGGGGATTTATCCGCCTTGAGTCCCATTATTTTACTGAGTACCAATTCCTTAGTGATTTTAATCATATTTAGCTCCTCCCCCCCTAGAGCCCCCTGTTTGTCCAGTGTTGGGATATTCTTAGTGTCCTCTACCGTAAAGACTGAAACAAAATATTTGTTCAGCATTTTTGCCATCTCCATGTTTCCCACCATTAATTTCCCGGTCTCATCCTCTAAGGGACCTACGTTTGCCTTAGCCACCCTTTTTCTTTTTATATAACTATAGAAACTCTTGCTATCTGTTTTTATATTTTTTGCTAATTTATTTTCATAATCTATCTTCCCTTTCTTAATCAATCCTTTAGTTACTTTTTGCTGTCTTTTGAAGACTTCCCAATCTTCTATCCTCCCACTAAGTTTGGCTACCTTATATGTCCTTGTTTTTAGTTGGATACTATCCTTAATTTCTTTACTTAGCCACGGATGGCTGTCATTTCTTTTACACCCTTTTTTCCTCAGTGGAATATATATTTTTTGAAAGTTGTAAAATAACTCCTTAAATGAAATTTCTTCCCTTAAATTATCTACCCTAAAGTCTTAACAAATTGCAAGAATGCGTGGGATAATCATATTGGGACTTCAGGCATAAAGGTCAACGCACCCATCAGGGGAAATGAATAAATAGTAAATTGTGAGGGGTGTGCTAACCTCCACAATCATTGTATGCACTTCCACCATGCAAAGTTATGTGCTGAGAATACAAAAATTTAAGCCCTAATGTCGATCATTCTTCTGTGTATTTTACAATTCTTTGAAACTGATTTTTAAAATTGGTTCTAATGGGGATTTTCTCTTTAAGAAATGGATACATATAATTCATACAGGAGGGTTTTAATATGAATCCATCATATTAGACAATTTTATTACACTTCAGTGTGATATCAATGGTAGGACTCATACACTCGCCCAATACTGCTGTATTCAGACACTTTACTATGATAGCAGCTCAGTTATGGTATGACAACAAATTTGAAAGAAAATGTTGGCGATCTTTTGTGAAAAATTCAATTATTTTGTGTCTGCCAAGTCCAGAGCAATGTTCATGCTTGCTCTTCAACTCACTGGCAACAAGTGGTAGCTTTTTTTGAGTTTAATTGTTGATCCTTGTTCTCAAGGTGGCAGCCTGTTACATCTGGAAAGACGAGAAGCAGCTTACATGACATAAGGGGGAGAAATTGGGTACCTTTGCGCCACCCGTTATTGCCTCCGGGAGGGCGATAACGGGGCGCTAATCACTTACCGCCCGGGCGCGGCGAGAATATCGCCTCCCGCTAAATTCGGCGGGAGGTTTTCAGCGGTGATATGGCGCTGCGCCCCGATCTCCTTCGCCCGGAGATCGTGACGTCATCGTCGAGCGCATTGTCCCGGTTGCGCCCTGGACCCGAACTTTTGGTTTTGCCCCCTGGCAACAACACTGGCAGCTGCAGGAGGCATTGATCGGGAGGCCCGGCGCTTTGGGGGCGAAAGTTAAAGGGGAGGTTGCCAAGGTACGTGCCTAAATTTTTCAAACGGTTTTGGTCATTTTTTTCTTGCTTCTCCTGGGCCACGATCGATCAGCCTGGCACTCTGCTGGAGTGCATGGGGCTGATCGAGTCGAATCGTGGCCGCCATCAGGGACCAGCTAACTGATCCCAATGCAGAGCCTGCAGCAATGGCCCTTCCCTTTAAGGGAGGGAAGGAGCCTCGGATCGTGGCAGCGCTGCACGGCCCAGTGTGCAGCGCTGCACAACCAATGCCTGCCTGCGTCCTTTAGCGCTCCAGGAAGGAAGTGGAGTGCTAAACCCAATTTCGTGGAAGCTGGGAGTCAGTAGTGTTTGGCGCTGAGTTTCCCAGCTTTCAAAGGTTACCGCCCCCAAACGGGGCGATAATGAATTTCTCCCCCAAAGAAAATATTAAACAGCCACTACATTCAGTTTCCATTCAAACTAAATAGAACACAAAAGCAAGATACTGCAGATGCTGGACATCTGAAATAAAAACAGAAAATGCTGGAAATACTCAGCAGGTCAGGCAGCATCTGTGGAGAGAGTTAATGTTTCAGGTTGATGACCTTTCATCAGAACTGGAAAAAGTTGGAGATGTAACATATTTTAAGCAAGTACAGAGGCAGGGAAAGGGGGGAGGGGAGGAAAGAACAAAAGCGAAGGTCTGTGTTAGGGTGGAAGGCAGGAGAGATTAACTGACAAAAGGGATGATGATGTAAGGCGAAAGGAGATGGTAACTGGACAAGTAAAGAAACAAAAGATGAGTCGAGAGGAGGTGTAAATGGGAATATCAGAATCATCAGCAACAGCTGCCATCCGAAAAAATAGGGCAGAGGTTATGATCTGAAATTGTTGAACTCAATGTTGAGTCCGGAAGGCTGTAAAGCGCCTAATAGAAAGATGACGTGCTGTTCCTCGAGCTTATGTTGAGCTTCAAACTAAATAGAATGTTCATTATTCCATTGAATATAATTAACTTCATACATACAACAACTTACGTTTATATAGCACCTATAATATAAAAAGCATCCCAAGGTGCTTTATAGAAAATAATGGAATGGATGCTGAGCCATTGTTATTGTATTGAGTAGAGATCCTCTTGGTCGACCTCTAGCTCTTTTCTCTTGTGACTTCCATTTCCGTATGTGCTTAGGGATCCTCGTGTCAGTCATTCTCAGAATATGACCAATGTAGGTCCACCTTCTTTTCCAGACTGTTATACGCAGTGGTGGTATCTGTGTTCACTGAATTACACTTTCATTCGTCACTTTGTTAAATAATTGGATGTTACAGAGCTGTCACAGGCATCTACACTGGATGCTGTTGAGCTTTATTTGGATGGCTTTGTTGGACTGCCACATATCTGATCCATATAGGAGTACAGCCAGCACATTGCTCTTAAGAATTTTCAACTCTGTTTTTTCTCTAATCACGTTAGCTTTTCTGATGTGAGCTTTGACATCTGACATGCAATCTCCATCATTTTGCAACACACTGCCTAAGTTCATGTAAAAATGCATGGGTAGCAATGCTTCACCTACCAAGTGTATTTCTTTGTCAGAGTCAACATTAACTTTGATGACCTGGGTTTTACACAACTAATATATAACCCAACATTTCTAGCTGTGTCTGTGAATTCATTTATCTTCTTTTGCATCTCTTCTAAATTTTTATTAATGAGGCAGATATCATGTGCAAAGTGTAGGTCTCCAAGTTTTAGGTCCCCATTGGTCCATGCAGTGCCGGATTTGATGCCAGGTGAATGTCTCATCACAAAATCAATCACAATGGGATCAGGATAGCTGACTAAAAAGCTTGATCGAAAAATTGAGCTTTGAGAAAGTTTAAAAGCAGAGCGAACTGAGGAGGTGAATGGGTTTAGAGAGAGAGTTACAGAGAGTAGGGCTGAAAGCTCAGTAGCCTATGGTGAGGCAAAAGGAGGGGGGTACATAAAGGGCGGAGGACTGCAGAGTCCAGAAGGGCATATTAGGCTGGATGAGTCTGCAGATCTAGGGTCTGTTGAGACCATGGAGGGATTTAAAGATGAGGACCAGTATTATAAATTTAATACATTTGGGAGGGGGAGCCAATGTAGTTCAGCAAAGACAGGGGAAATGGGCAAGTGGATTTTGTTACAAGACAGGATATATGCAGCAGAGATTTGGACAAGTTGGAGTTTATGGAGGTTGCTGGATGGGATCTGAAGCTCAGCTGTGAGTAGAATAGGACGGCAACCTTTTGCTGGTTAAGGCTGAGTAAGTGATAAGATAGGAGGGTGGTATCAGTGGCAAGGGAGTAGAGTTTATAGCAGGGACCGAAAACCATGGCTTCGGACTTCCAATGTCTGATTAAAGTAAGTGTTGATTTATCCACGACTTGATGTTGGACAGCATGGAGGCCATTGTAAAGTCAGGAAAGGTGGTGGAGAGGTAGAGCTGGGTGTCCTGGGATGGTTATCTGGCTTTTGTGTAAAACTTTCTTTTCCTTTCCCCTCTAACTTATTCGTGTCATCACCTGATCACTACTACGTAGATCTCGCCATCTTCAATTTTAACCTGCTTTTCTGAGCAGGTGGCAAGGGCACCCGCCTGAAGCTGGGGGGGGGGTTCCTTCTTTAAATCTGTATATCGGGGCCCCAACGATGACATCGGGGCCCGACTCCAATTTTAACTCTGGCCTGAGCAGGTGAAGACAGCGGGAAGAGGATGATGGATCTGAAGAGGCCATTTAAAATAAGATTTTTTACTTTCCTTGTGGGGCAGGAGGAGCAGGAGTGTTCCCCTGACAGAGACTCCGCCCCAACTCTTCCCTCCTGTGAGGCCGTCCTGAAACCTTCTCCCCGTGAATTACTTTCTTACTGGCGAGTCTCTCTTTGGTGCCAGAGGGTGGCTTCCTGCCATCCAAACTTCCACTCCCGCCCACCAATTAGCTGCCGCTTCCCGCACGTTTCAGGCTCAGCAGTTAAAATGTCGCGGGCCTCATGGCGCCAGAGTTGGGGGTGTGGGGGCGGGGGGTTTGGTACTCACCCCACTGTCCACCTAAATCCCATTCCAGGTTAAAATCGGGGCTATATTTACCTCAAAATGTTTTAATTATGAGTCGCACTTTTTCCATTTGTTCATTTTTATAATGTGCCTGAGTTAGCACTATCCCTCTCTGAGTCCACCTGTCCCTTTAAAGATATATTTGTTTCTCTTAAAATGTATTTCTGCTACTTCTCGATTTTCTGAGTTTATTTTGCACTTTCTAGTTGTTTCCAATATTTTCTATGTCTACTCTCCTCTCTCAAATTCTCTGGACTTCTGTTTTTACTGCAACCAGTGCTGCTTGTAAGATACGCAAGGTTATATTCCAGTATCAATCCATCCTGATATGTATTGTTGTGTTTCCTCTATTTAAATATAGTTACTTTTTTTTTAATCCAGTACAAGACATGAATTCAGTTGCAGGCTGTCATAAGAAATGTACTGTAGAATCCAGCGGGGTCAATTTTGGACCTTGTGCTTGCCCGACAGCACATACCTGTAAATTCAGGTGCAATTCTGTCATGAATTTATATGGTCAGAAAATCATGCACAGCCCATGGCCAAATTTCTGATATGAGCTGCTGGATGGTGAGGTTCCCCGTCCGTCGAAAAATGATCCTTCAGAATTAAACATTCTAAGTTACACGTATTATAATGTCACTATAAGACATTTTTACTTTTGCGTTTGCTGCTGTTAAAATGCTGCCATGAATAGAAAAAAAGGCAGGGGTCAGGGTTAAAGATCAACAGCCACCAGACTGAGGTCACTAAACCATTACATGCCTCTCAGTCTTACTTAATTAAAGACGTTACACCCTGTCAACAGGAAGAGTAAGATTATTTCTGCACCACATGGGAGAAGCACTGAGACCGCTGGGTTACTATACATGCTTTTAGGGCAAATCAATTCATTCTATCTCACGGGATTAGCATGATAGTAGACCTGATTTTTTTTTTCCCTTTTCTTTGGCCTTGCGTCTAACTCGAGATTTTGATCCCATAAGTGAGGGCAATTGGCTAAAGCAGTGGCCAGTCCCAAATTCATCCAGGATGTATCCAGCCTCCTCTGAGGAATATCATGAGGCTCACAATGGGAGAAACAGCAGTCCAGACACTTTTATTAATGGAAATCTTTAATTTAAACATGTAACTGAGAGAGATAAGGTCTAGAATCACTTATCAGCGACACAAACAGAAAAGGTATCATTGCATTAAGTGAAATATACATGTTTTCTAATTTCTCTGCTGGGCAGGAAATGGTACTTTAGGTCGAAATCTGTTTTTTGGCCCAATTCATGCCATTGCTATTAGTCTACCTCAAATACTGCTGAATGCTGATATTTTGCAAAGTAAAATGTGTCAGTTCTATTAAATTATTGCACTATATGGAAAAAGCAGTTTTGCACAAATGCTCATCTCATCACTTTAAATGCTTGAATACATTAATCTCTTCTCAAACCTATTCTCTGATGAAAATGAGTCCAGTTCTGTGAGTCCCTCTTTATAACTTAGAGCTCTATGCACTGGGAAGATGCTGGTCAGTCTGCACCGATTCCTCTCCAACGAATCAATACCCCACTAAAAAAAAAGGCTGACCAGTACATTGTCTGAGAATGTATTTTTCAAAGACTGGTGCCCAAGACATTAAATAACAGGGTTCATTTATGATTTAGTACTCCTGGCATAGAGATTCGCACAGCAGGAACACATATTGGGAACTTGGGTGCGAGGGTTAGCACCCAAATTGTGGTGAATTGGTTGCTCTGACCGCCACTCTCAAATTCTTGATAAGTGATCCACTCTTGCAAAGCTCTGCATCGGGAGTCCTAAAATTAAAAATGTAATCATAAATCTATTAAAACTTTCTGAATAATGATTTGCACCAGTGATATGGTCATGTTAGCCTACATTACGCACAACTGATATTTTTATACATTTCAAACACGTAGGGGGAAAAATTCAGTTGTTTTGCGCCTCCCGTTAGTGCCCTAAGAGGGCGCTAATGGGGCACAGAGCAACTAGCGCCCGGGTGCGGCAATGTTTGCGCCGCTCGCGAAATTGACCAGACATTTTGCGGCGGCGCTAAACACTACCGCCACGATCTCCTGCGCCCGGAGATCGTGATGTCAGTTAAGCGTGCAACGCCCCGGACCGGATATTGAATGGCGCCCCCTGCCTTTCCGCCTGCCGCTAGCAACGACAGGTTGAGGGGAATGTTTTGCAGTCGGGAAGGGGCTGGGGGAGCGCTATTTAAAGGCAGCCGCTTCCTGCCTTTTTTTGTCAACGACATTTTTGCACCATGCATTCTGAGAGAGAGAGACTTCTGGAGAGATTCAACGCTGTGTGAAGGAGCTTTGGGTACTGAGCAGCACTTAGCAGGTTCATTTTGATTTGACCTTCCTTGCATCGATTTAGAAGAGACTAACGGGGGCTGCACTCTGAGCTCTTTCCCTGGTTCTCTCCATTGTTCTTTCCAGCAGAATTGATGTACAGGTCTCTCCAGGCTGAAATTCAAGGCTGCAATGAGCAGGGTGTGGATGGAGAGCAAGATTGACCCTCCCCTTTAAGAACTGGCCGGCGCCAGTGTGTCTCATGTTCCATTGCTGACTGACATCATATGAGCTTCGCCAGCACTCTCAGGTAGCACCTCACTCCTCGGCGTTAGCGCCTTAAGAGAGGTGTGTAGCGCCTGATTTAGCACTCCAATCACCTCCAGGGGCGATAGAAGCCAAGTTTGCAGTCGGAGGTGATAATTAGTGCCAGGCGCGAAACTTTGTGCCCGGCTGATAATTGCACCCCAAACAGGGCGATACCGAATTTCTCCCCCGTAAAAAGTTATTTATGAAAATCAGAGGATTCAGTGCATATGAGGTGTAATTCCGTGATCTCGCACCTCCATGGCAGCGCAAATCGAAGAATCAGGGTTACAATGTTGTAGTCCTATCTCCAACCCTCAATCCCTTCAAATGCGATTTCCATGTTAGAAGTGCAGAGTTGCAGAATCACTTCTGCGGTCTCTTCTTCCCCAACAAGGTGCAAAAGTAGGATCTGTCTCCATTCAGTACCAAACTTTTTTTGGTAGCACATCTCCATTCTTGTCACTTTTTTCTTAGACCTTGATTACAGGTTGATTTTAATTGTGCCATTGCATGTCAGATCAAGGAGCCATATTCAGCCTTAATGGCTAGCAGTTATAAGTAATTTATTATTGGACCACATATTATCCTTTCAAGACATTTTGGTTTGTGCACACTTTAAGCTGACTACAGGCTGTCTACAAAGCAACTTCATCCCACCAGAGGCCCTGAGACGCTAACTTTGGATTGTTTCATATCGTATCATTCCAGTCCTCTTTATCTCTGACCACGACAGGTCTTGTCTAATCTCTGCTGTTTCTCTGTAACCCGAATTCCCTTTCTATTCATTCGGGTCTGCATTTGGCTGCTGCTCAGACTTGAGTCCATTACTTCTATCACCCCTTTTGTTTTCTCTCAGCCCTTCTCATGCCCTTGTCTCCACTCGCCTCCCCTTTCTACCACCCAGTCATGCTAACTTTAATTTCTCCCCTCTCAGGTATTTTGTCTCTTCCCACTCCCAACCCCAACCCATCATGCTCCTCTTCTGTCTTACCCTCCTGCTGCTCTCTCAGGCATGAATCTCCCTTAAATTAGCACACAGTTACCCTCTATGTCTTTCTCAGCATTCTCCCATTGCTGTCTCTTTACGACCAACAGTCCCAACCTCTCTTCTCAGTGACCGCTAACCTCATGAACCTCCTTCCCATTCCCCTCATCACACCCATCACCGCCCCTTTGAACTCTGCAGTGGATCAACAATCACCGTGCCCCTCCACAATTCTCTCCAGAATGTTTGTTTGCTTACGAACAAAGCAATTGCCATCCATGGCCTTATTCTGGATGACTGTTTTGACATCATTGTTTTGACTGAAACTTGGCTCATGGGTAGTGACACCTTGCCTCTTATCAAAGCCTCTCTTCCAGGCTTTACTTTCTACCACTTCCCCTGCCTAAACCGCCACAGTGAGACTGTGGTCCTTATCACCAAGTCACACCTTGGTCTTTCCCCAAACAACTCCAGCACCTTCTCCTCCTTTGAGCACCTCAATCTGTTCCAACCTTCATTGCTCCTTCAAAGTATAATTCTTGGCTACCACCCTCAAAGATTCACCCTGAGCTTCCCTGTAAGATATCCTTCCTCAGCCTCTGCAATCTCCACTTTAACTCCATTTCAGATGTTTGAAGGCGTTGTAGACTTCTTATGAACTATACTTTCAGACAATACCCATGGTCCCAAAGATATCATACATTTACTTGATCCCCTTGATTAAAGACCCTTGAGAATATCTTTGTGATTCAAAATTAAAATATTGTGAGTCAAGCCTGGGAAAGTTGTAATTGCAATAAAATACAAGTAGATCTCCGGTGGCACTGCTCAATGTTAGTCAGCTCCCGGAGTGCGGTTTCTCAAGTTTACCATGACCATGCTTTGAAGTCTTGGATAGATGCCTAACCTTTCCTGTTATTGCTCACTGAATGCCAGAGCCTGTGCTGCTTCAGAGGGTCATTTATTGAATTGGCACAATGCCATCTAGGAGTTGGAATTCCAGCCACTTGGGACCTACAGTGGTGATCTGATACAATACAAGTGATGGTGATCACTAATGCTTAAAAGGGATATTAGGCAGAACATGACCCTAACAACAAGGAACCATGAAATAAGGCTTAACTGACTACTTGCAATGTAAAAAGTAATGTGAACCTGGATTAGGGTGATTTTTTTTTCCTTGGTCATACCTTTAAGGGGACAAATATGTTTGCTCCAAAATCTGCAGGCTTCACTCGTGGTGTAACCACTAGGATTTTACTGACTGGTACTCTCCAGTGCTGACCCTATCCAATTTTGGGGTCATTGAGGGCACCTAATGAGTATGGTACTGGTCGGTGCCCACGGGTGCATCTCTGGCACTCGTCTGCCCCACGTTGATTGGAAATCTGTAACTGGCTGCCAACAGAGTGGGTTGGGGGTGCCCAGCCACCACTGCACCCCCCCAACCCGAAGACTCCATGGAGTTCCTTGTTGATCCCCTGTGTAAAGGGCCCGATCCAGTTTTTAAAAAAGTTTTCCTATATTTTCTGGGCCCCATGCTACTTCCTTGCCTTGGACCCCTGAGTGGGACCAAATTGCGATCTTCTGGTGGCAGTACACCTCAACTTGGCATAATGACCAGTTTTATACATGGGAAATGGAGCTCCCACCAGAATCTCTGCTCTGTCCTCTTTGCATAATTTTCCTTGTAAGAGCCAGGCAGAGGTTCTAGCACTAATAAGGCAGGATATGAACTCCCAGAGTCAGCAGGGACCCAGTATATCCACGTCCCTGCCTGTTTCTGGGATGATCTGCTGGATTCCCCCGGAGCTATGATGGAAGTCCGGTGGACCTCATGAAGAAGTCTCAAGCCGTTATTTTTAAGAGTATAAAGGGGTTGAGTGAGCAACTGCCATGGCAGTTGCATGCAAAGGGAAGTATTTTTGTTGATACTTGTTCTGGGATCTAATTGTTTTCTGGTTGAACAGGGCAGTTAAAGGGATAGTGGTCCTTAGGATCTGATTCGTTCAATTCTGGAATGTGAGTAATTGAAGAGTCAGTGGTCTCTGGTTCTATGATCTGATTGGTGGAAGAGAAGAATCTCTGCAACATGATGAGATAACAATCATACGGACACAAATGTTTTAATAATATAGGTAGATAGTACATGGAAAATAAGCACATGTGTTTTGAAAGGGACTCAGTACTGCCAGACCCTTAGAGGTAAGTATAACAAAAAAATGGAAAACTTTGGAAAAGAAAATGAATATGCAAATACTTTTCATGGCTCAACATATTCACACATATTGTTGAATAAAAAGTGTGAAGACCTTGAAAGTAGTCAATGTATTTACCTAAGATAATGCTTGTGAAAAACAGTACTTTCTACAAACTTATGGACATCTGCAAAACAGTTTTTTAAAAGGAATGGAACACAAAGACTCTATGGACTGTGAATATTTTGTTTTATGTGCTGTACAGTAAGTTAAACTTCATACAGTCAACGCTGTCTTATCATTTCTTTGGAAATGCTGCAGTGACTTGTCCATATACTTTATCCATTGAGCTATTCTAAGCAATCATGACATTCAATTGAAACTAAACTAAACTTCAATTTTTGTTATCAGCTATTGCGGAGAATTTTATATTATCTTTCATCTGCAAGTACATTGCATTTTATCCGCCGCAGCATATTAATGCACAACACATTTCACGAACATCTGAATTTAAATTTAGGTACTTCCACCATCCCATCCTGCCTTCCAACACACACAACATACTATGAATGCTTATACAGTGTTTTCTTTATTTATCTGCCATGCAAAAAAACTTTAAACAGGTTGTTGTGCACAGCAGTTTTGACACACACAGAAAGCACTGATATAAATCCACTAAAGCAATCTATCTTGCTTTGATAAGTTTAAAAACTAGTTGAAAATTTAAAGTGATGATTTGTCAGACACTAAGAAGGATGTGCAAATTTGTGTGAGGACCTAAAGTCAAGGCAGATTACCTCAGTAAGAGTACAGCTGCCAGCTGTGACAGTGACACAAGGCCCTAGTGTTCTTGAAATCGCCACTTCCTGCAAAAAACCCTAGCTCTTCCAGCTCATCAATTATTCAGCTAGTTCTGTGCATGGCTATTTATTTAGGAGATAATTCTAACTGGCCAAGAGCTGAAAACGTGCCAAAGACACCTTGTTTTCAAGCTCTGGGTCTTGGTAATCATTTTCCATTTTTCACACTAAATTTGTACATAGTACCATTGTATTTCAAAGCACAAAGCAAAGTAAATGCATTTGCACCATGACCTTCATTCCTTTGAAGTAATCCGAGGGTACTACTAATGCATTTTTAAAGCTCTGCTTGCAGTCTCTCTCAGTAAATAAATATGGAATGAGATTTAAAATGAGCCAATGAATGTTAGTTTCTACATTATTCTTGGAGTATAGCAGCACAAACGAGTAATGAACACTGTATTTTCTTGTTCTCTGTGGCTAATTTGAAGCCAAGATCTCATTTCACCAAATGGTTTTAAACACTGTTACACACACTTCTGTTCACACGGTAAGAAAAGACAATTCATGACCTCAAAGATTCGCAGCAGTAGATGTTTTAAGGGTAAATTTTACGCTTTGGTGTTCCTGGAGCAGAGCCACGCTCATTGACATTGCATATTTGGAAATTTTGCACCCACAGCCCTCATCATGAGCTGCAGGTGCGTAATTTCCCAATTTGCGCCCTCTGTAGTCGCGAAAAACTTACAGATTTTGAGAGCTGGGAAATTTACTAAAAATTTGAAAGGTTATTTATCAAAGTTGGGAATTTTGAAAAAAGACATCTTAGTCACTAAAGACGCATTCCATTCTTTAAGAAATTTCTCCCCTTCCCATAACTTGCTATAGACAGAGCAAAGCAACCCCACAACCAATGGTTCAGACCAAAGCTCTGCAGTCCTACCACATCCAGTTATGAATGGTGTTGGGACAATTAAGCAAGCAATGGGAGGAGGAGGCTCCGTGAACATTCCCATTCTCAATGATAGCAGAGACCAGCAAGTGAATAATAAAGAGAAGGGTGAAACATTTGCAAGAACTTTGAGCCAGAGGTGTCAAGTGGATGATCCTTCTCGGCCTTCTTCTGAGATCCCCACCATCACACAGATGCCAGTCTTCAGCCAATTCGATTCACTATACGTGACATCGAGAAAGGGCTGAACACACTGGACACAGCAAAGGCTATGGGCCCTGACAACATCCCGGCCGTAGTGTTGAAGACCTGTGCTCCAAAACTAGCCACGACCCTAGCCAAGCTGTTCCACTACAGCTACAACTCTTGCATCTACCCAACAATGTTGAAAATTGCCTAGGAATGTCCTATTCACAAAAAAAGGTCAAATTCAACCCATCTACTAACCACTCTATCAGCCTACTCCCAATCATCAGCAAAGTGATGGAAGAAGTCGTCAACAGTGCTATCAAGCGGTACTTACTCACCATTAATCTGCTCACCGATGCTCAGTTTGGGTTCTACCCGACCTCATTACAGCCTTGGTCCAAACATGGAAACAGAAGCTGAATTCCACAGATGATGTGGAGAGTGACTACCCCTTGACATCAAGGAAGCACTCAACTGAGTTGCATCAAGGAGCTCTTGTAAAACTGAAGTCAATGGAGATCAGGGGGAAAACTCTCCAGTGGCTGGAGTCATAGCTGGCACAAAGGACGATGGCTTTAGTTGTTTGGAGTCATACCTGGCACAAAGGATGATGGCTTTGGTCATTGGAGGCCAATCATATCAACCCCTGGACATCGCTGCAGGAGTTCATCCGTGCAGCGTCCGAGGCACGACTATCTTCAGCTGCTTCATCAATGACCTTCCTTCCATAATAAGGTCAGAAGTGGGGCTGTTCGCTGATGATTGCTCAGTGTTCAGTACCCTTCGCAATTCCTTAGATAATGAAGCAGTCCAACGTCCTGGCTTGGGTTGATAAGTGGCAAGTAACATTGACATGCATAAGTCCTAGGTAATGATCATCTTTAACAAGAGAGAGCCTAACCACATTCCCATGACATTCAATGGCATTGCCATTGCCGAGTCCCCTACAATCAACATCCTGGAGTCATCAATGACCAGACACTCAACTGGACCAGCCACATAAATGCCTGGTTACAAGAGCAGGTCAGGGTCTGGGTATTCTGTGGTGAGCGGCTCACCTCCTGAGTCTCCACCATCTCCAAGGCACAAGTCAGAAGTGTGATGGAATACTCTCCACTTGCCTGGATGAGTGCAGCTGCAAGAAGCCTGACACCATCCAGGACAAAGCAGTCCGCTCTTCACCACCTCGAACACTAGCCTAAACATCCAACCCCTCCACCATCAGCGTACCATGGCTGCAGTGTGTACTATCTACAAGATTCACTGCAGCAACTCTTCAAGGCTTCTTCGGCAGCATCTTCCAAACCCGCGCCCTCCATCACCTAGAAGGACAAGGGCAGCAAGAGCACGGGAACACCATCACATCCAAGTTCCCCTCCAAGTCACACATCATTTTGACTTGGACATATTTCCCAGTTCCTTCATTGTTGCTGAGTCAAAATCCTAGAACTTCCAACCTAACAGCATTGTGGGAGCACTTTCACCACACAGAATGAAGCGGTTGAAGGAGGCCCACCATCACCTTCTCAACTAGGGATGGGCAATAAATGACGGACTTGCTAGCAACAGCCACAGTCCGAGAATGAATAAAAAACTTTGATTTTACCCATAGCTCTAAAAGCAATAATATCTGTTTGTCAAAGTGGAAGCTGTTCCTTCCCAAGACTTCAAAATGACAGCTGATGATGTCTTGGCTACAGGTATAAGGCTGCTTGCCTTCAATCAGAAAACTATTAAGTTCAAGGGTCTTTGAACCAGGTGTGACTTGAACGTGTCTAATGCTAATTGAGCTTAGAATTTAATCAAATGTCTAAATCCAGACGATGTATATTTATGGTCCTTCATAACTTTGTGTTTATAGGTTGTAACTATCAATGGCATTGTTCATCTGATTATCTTTGTTTGACAGACTAAATTTCAAAGCAAGTACTGATCTAGTTATAGCAGGGGGTATTAAATATTCCAGGTAGTATTTGAAGTAATTTTTCCTGGTATCCTAGCCAATATTCCTCCAGTAACAAATAGTAGCAAAAACAGATTAACTGTGTGTGGGTTCTTGCTTTGTAGAAAATGGCTGCCGTGCTTGTCTGTAGCACAACATTGACTGCACGTCAAGTTGTTTCTGCACTAAAAAATTGAATTAAGTAGTAGTTTGAATTAAGCGACCTAAGTAACAAAGTCAGAATTTACTGCTAAAAAAGGAAGTAGCAGACAATTTGAATTAAGTGACTTTGAATTAAGAGGAACAGAGAGTTATGCATTGTAAATTAAATACTTTGGGACATATCTGAGAGAGGTGGTAAGATTTTACATAAATTTAAGTTTTTGTTGCCATCCAGTAAGTCTTTGCAAATTTCCTGCAAAATATTTAGCGATCCACAGACCCAACTTTCATACTGTTTCATACTCAATTAATTCACTGACTTCCATATTCATCTTTTATAAAAGCAATATATCTAGTGCACTTTTTTGTCACACTTATCTATGTGCAATTTTTTTCTGTGGCACGCTTCAAAAAAAAGTATTTAAAAACAAAGCAAAAAAAGCCAATCCTTTGTGATACACAAAGACACATCCCCCCCAAAACAGTAAATGCCTTATTTAGATATGATGTGGAGGTGCCGGTGTTGGACTGGGGTGGACTTATTTAGATAGTCAGAGGGGTAGAATTTCATCTTTAGTTCCTGAGCATAAAGCATCTCATAGATGCGGTGCAGAGAGGGTAATCCAGCAGTGAGGATCGCACATCTGTGCGCATTACGGACACGTGGGGAGCAATCTTCAACTGCCGGACACCCATTTCTCGTCTGAAAAAATGGACAGCCAATAGTTGAAAACTGGGGTGGGAGCATCTTGGCTGCCTCAATGACAGCCAACAACAACAACCTGCATTTAGATAGTGCCTTTAACGTAGTAAAACGTCCCAAGGTGCTTCACAGCAGCCCGTAAATGGGGAAGCAGCACACCCACCTGCTGCAAACATGAGGTTGCTCACATATGCAAATTGGGGACCTAAGTTGGTTGTAGAACCTCATTTACAATTTTCAGGTGCAAATGGGTGGAGAGTGTGCTGCACACGCTCTGGCTTTTGTACCAGGTGGTGAGAGGCTAAACCGGCGGTCAAGAAAGGGTACAATAATTTCTTGGGGGAGAATTTTTGTTGTGACAAAGAGGAGGAATTTTCCTCCTAGCTTATCAAAAAATACCGTGGTCCGCTGTCAGCTTGTGCTCAACCACCTCTGCAATCGATTCCTCCCCCCACCCCACTCCCAGGTCCAACCTGTCAGCATGAGAGACAGGAAATTTCCAACTCTTCCACAACTGGCTAGCTGGAGCGAAGTGCCCATTTGATAACTGCAGCTTGAGGGCTGAAATGGCTTGGGCCTTCTGGCACCGGCACTGAGCAGGAGGTGTGGCTGCTCGCTGAGTTTGTGCCTGTTTTGGACAGAATTCAAATATACTCCTCCAGTGGTCCTTCCCAACTAATTTTCCTCCCTGGGCTGCTCTGATTGACTTTAACAATAACATTTTTTTAAAAAGTCAGGCATTTCTTCCTGGCTTCTGACTTGCAACCTGAAATTTGCAAGAACATTCTAATCCACAAAATTCCCTCATTAAAAAGCAATGGAACTCTGAATGACCTCACTCTATGCTTACTCTTTGTGGCTTTAAAGGGACCTTCCCTTGGGACTGCACCTTGACGTGGTGGAAAGGCTTGTGTGCTCTATGACCCTGAGAGCTATGCTGACTGGAGCTTAACTCCTGGGCCACCCAAACCAGAAAGGTCAAAAGATAGGAGCCAGACTAAAGGTAGTCCACCGATCCTACTGTTAGAGGGTTGTGAATCAGGCTACTGACCTGTCCACGTAAAAATGCCTTTCGTTATAGAAACAACCCGGAGACAAGACAAGTATGTAACAGATTTGCATATATAAACATCAACTATGGAAAATCTCAATCTACTGCATGTAAGGCAAGCTGATACTCCGATGGGAGTCAAATGTCATGCCCTGGACAGACAGCAGAGAAAGAAATGGCTTGCCTCATCCGCCACTAGGCACAGGAGACTCTAACTAACTAACTAATTAACTAACTAACTTTAAAGGGACATAGCTTCACCTTAGCAGGATGATATATTGGCCCAAAAATTGCAGTCGGCAGTGTAGCTATGGAGTACACCGGCGACCTCCGAAAAGAATTGGCACTTACCTTGTGCGAGGCCCCACACGTAGACTTGCTGTTCGGCGCTGTAGTTGTGTGCAGCGTATTGCATCACTGAGCCCAGGAGCGCAGCGTACAGCCTATGTGTAAGAGAAGACACACCCACAAAATCTGTCAAAACTAAGCCATGCCCACAGAAACTTCTTTCAGTCTGTAGCATTGAAATTACCAGTTAGTTGTTTATTATAACTTTCAAAAACTTTTAAAGACTTTTAAAGACTTTTAAAAACTTTTGAAGACTGCTAAAGACTTTTAAATAATTTTTAAAACTTTTAAGACTTTTAAAGACTATTAAAGATATTTAATAATTTTAAAAGCTTTTAGAAACTTTTAAAGACTTGTAAAGCCTATTAAAGACTTTTAAAAGCTTTTAAATAACTTTTTAAAACTTTTAATTAAACAGCAAATTGTTCTTTAATATTAAATTTAGATGCAAGTATTTTAGAGAACATTCACATTACATATTTTATTGCGAGACAGTTACTGAATGTATTAAACAAAACCAAATAGAGAAGATAGAATTATTGGCAAAATATGTAGAACTGCACAGTTACCAAAACTGGTATTTGGACTTATTTCATGTATCAGCATTGTGTTAAAATTATGTATCAAAATACCAACATGTTGATTTTTGAAATGCAGTATCTGTATAGAAACCCTCTGCTCTTTATTGAGACTTGTATACAATCGTGTTTCAATATCAATGGGTGGATTTTGTGGGGGGTCAGCAGGCGCGATCAGTGGCGGGTCAGGTGGGAAAGTGTATTTTTTCCCCAGCAGGTCAGGACCCCGCTGTAAACCTGCCGCCACATGCCTTTACCAAATGTCGGGCCTGTCAGCACTGAGCAGACCTGACACACAGTGGCGGGGGAGGCAATTAAAATCATTAGTGGTTTGTTTACAGCCACTTATCAATGTTTTTTTCCCAGCTTTTTGGATTTGACAGGACGCCCACCGGTTTCCCGCTGTGCCTAGACCTCGTCTGTGAAGCTGAGGCGGGAGGTCAGTGGCCATTGAATCAGCTGATGAGCTGACAGCTTCAAATGTCAAGTCAAAGCTCCCAGCTGATTGAGAAATGTTCCCTTAACCACTAGCTTCTCTAAACTGCATTTCCACAACAGATTCACCATGCTGCAAGTCTTTACACAAGTCTCCATCCAGTCTGACCTCATTACCTCTCCCACCATTGACAGATCGCTTCTGTCATCTCTACTTCACCTGCCATCTATTCCATCAGCATGGGTGCCCTTGAAACTCTCTCACCTTGGTCCTCAGAATCCCACCACGATCAGCCCCAACACCAGCATCACCAGCAGCACCAACAACAACATCAACCTTCTCCGCAATCACCTGACAGAGGGCATCAGCACGCGAACACATTGCCTCACCATGGCCAGATTTACTTCACCTGACACTGTACACCCTAGCTGCCACATGATGCGCCAGGTTGGCACCACCCCACACCAACACCATAAAGCATCCCTACAATGTCCAAGCCATTCCTTTCACAGACATTGCGGGGGGTACCGTATGTCTCACCATTCACTGCAACTCACTAAGCCACTTCCAAAGGTGCATGCATCTGTTCAAGAACGCAAAGTGTTGAAAATAAAGGTTTCAATGTTTGACACCACATTATCAGAAATTTTACATGAACATTGGCTAAAACACCCAAGTGCCTACCCTTGTGTGTTGTTAGTTGGTATGATTGCACAAGGATGAGGATGAGTGTGAGGGGTGGCTAATGAGACAGGGATGTGATAATATAGATAGAGAGGGATAGGTGGAGGTGCAAGGTAAGTTGGTGTGAGTAAGGATGTGCAGGAGTAGGGTAGGGAAGACAAAGTGATGGGGATGTGATGAGAGGCACAGCAGGATGATGTTGAGTGTGGCTTTGTACTAACGTTTCATGATCTACTGAGATAATTGAAAGGTTTGCGGCACTGCACCCAGGTCCTCATGACCACATCCCTGCTTGTGCCTTCCTCTGCAATGTGCAACCAGGCTGTGTTGATCTCCTGGGGAGGTATCTTCCTCCCATGGGAAGGGAAGAGGACCTCCCTGCGTGCTGTGACTCCCTCCAGAAGCATATGGGGGGAGTCATGGGAGAGCCTGGGTGCAGCCCTGCACCTTTGTGCAGTGATTGTCAGTGTTTGCAGCACCTCAATGCTGGAGAACACTGACAGCACAAATGTCAAAATAAAGTTGGCCATGGTCCCTTTAAGGAAACCGTCATCAAATGCGTCATCAAATGACATCACCAGATCCGCCTCCTCTAGTTGGCTGGCAAACGCGCTGGGCAGGCTTAACAAGCTCCATCAGGTCATTTCAGAGGCTGGGATGGAGACAGCAGCGGGGTCAGGACCCACCACCGACATCGCCCACCACGGACCCGCCGAAGTTCGTAAAATCACGGTCAGCATCTTTGCCTTTAAACTTTCTTTATCGCCATTTCCCTAATATTTAAAAGTTCTGTATTTTTATTTGAAATATGAATTCTCAAATTCTTTGAAACGGAGCATGTATGTAACTTGCACCACAATAGTTAGTGAAAACATGTGAATGTACATTATTAATAATGTAAAATTTATCATTAGTGCAAAGTTTTTCAGCAACTTTCAAAGTGCACCCGCTGTCAGGAACAACGGCAGAAAATGCCTGCAAGGTCTTCTGGGTTCCTTTCACAGTGAAACAGGCTCCTGCGCCTGCTTTCACTAACCATAACATTTTCATCCATAATTTCTGGGCAGTTGGTGGGCAATTAGCCCAACTCTGCACCAGCAACGAGTAGTTCCCTATCGGTGTAGATCACCTGTCAAGGCCGTACCTTGACAGATCGCAAATTCGGGATTTCGCGCATGCGAAAATCCCGAACTTGCAGTCAATTTCAAAGGCGGTATGACGGCGTACTCTCAGTATGCCGTCATACCCACTGCAAAATCTTCCCCATTACCTATTATGCATTGCATTGTATAACATTCCTATCCTTACAGCATATCATCTGACTTATCATGTGCAATGTCATACAGGTCAGCCAATAATATGCTAAAAACAATACATCCAGTTCACACTTCGCATGTCAGATGTGCATATCACTTCAGAAGTAACTCACTGACTACTATAAATTTCTGTGTCACAATTACCAAAATTAGCTCACCACAATTCAGATTTCTTCACCTGATTCATTGATATGCAAATGTATTAATTGTGATTCATATTCATTCAATGTTGTTTGGTCATATGCAAAAAGGCAACAGTCAATCAATCTAATTGCTCTGAGGACTATTTGAAGGTATTTAAGAATAACGTTTTCCCCCTCAGCCTCTCGACTACAGCCTTACAAACATAATAAAAAATTAAAAATCACAGGGGTAATCACAGGTCAAAGCAGCCCGCTTGATTGGTACCCCATCCACCTCCTTAAACATCACTCCCTCCACTACCGGCGTACCGTGGCTGCAGTGTGTACCATCTACAAGATGCACTGCAGCAACTCGCCAAGGCTTCTTCGGCAGCACCTCCCAAACCCGCGACCTCTTCCACCTAGAAGGACAAGGGCAGCAGGTGCATGGGAACACCACCACCTCCAAGTTCCCCTCCAAGTCACACATCATCCTGACTTAGAAGTATATCGCTGATCCTTCATCGTCGCTGGGTCAAAATCCTGGAACTCCCTACCTAACAGCACTGTGGGAGTACCTTCACCACACGGACTGCAGCGGTTCAAGAAGGCGGCTCACCACCACCTTCTCAAGGGCAATTAGGGATGGGCAATAAATGCCGGCCTTGCCAGCAACGCCCACATCTCATAAAACGAATAAAAAAAAGTTTCTGCTTTGGGCGCAATTGGGAAATTAGGCGCCAATTCCACTGGAAATTGCGCTGGTTAGGTTACAGTTCAAGTTTCCGCTAGAATTAATTTGCATAATCACAACTGTTATTTTTTTTTCTCTTTGCATTTTATATTCATTGATATATTTAAGAGGGTAACCTGGTGCAGTTTTATTAATACAGCTGAAAATGGGTTTTACACAAAACTTAAGCATTTTTAATAAGGGTGTCCAATCCTCCACCTGTGAGTAATCTGATTTTAAATCACTGAAAATAACTTAAAAAAACTAAACTGAACCATTTACTAGTTTCATTGGCGTACATCAGTCAGTTTCATAGTAAATGAAATTTTTTAATACGTAAAACTTTTAAAAGGTGCGTACTAGTGCCTGTGCGCGTAAAAAAGCAAGCTGTGTTTGAAGAGCCTCCTCGAACGGCCGCAAACTGCGCATTTAGCGGAAACTCACCATCCTCATTTTTTCGATCAGGGTGGCGTGCCCACTTTTTTGGGCGGGGCTATCTTTGGGCAAAATGATTTTTACGCTGGACGTAACTTACATTTAAAATTGCTTGATCTTTTGTGCTGGTTCGGCCGATTTCACCCGGATTGCGTTGACAAAACTAGCGGAAACTAGTGGAAACTCTACCCCCATATAGTTCACAATATCGTGATTAACCATAACTATAAAACTTTCTTTTGTTTTTGAATATTCATTACATTTTCTACTTGAAGGCTTCAGCTTCTCTCAAAATCCTGGGCTTGGACATTATAAGGGCAATTAGCCTGCGGAACGGGCAGGCACCGCGGTCGCCCCAGAGCTGTGGCAGAATGTCTGCTCCATTTCGAGCGCTGGGCCTCATTAACATATATGAGGTGAGCTGCTTGCCCTGAACAGGTCTCCCGGTGCAGCTCGCCAGCTTCGGACCGGCACAATATCGGTCCATTGATTCATGAAGGTTTAGGCGGGCGCCTCGGCTGCCCAGTGGAAAGCCCCAGACAAAATGGCAGAGGAGCGTGAACAAGGTGGTAATTCTAGCGCCTCCATTTTAACCATTTTTATCCCCACAGCCATAGCTCTGTCAAATGAAAGGAGATCTTGCATTCTCTGTGTGTGCATCAGTAGAATTTTGCCAGCCCAACTGGAATAATGTTTGGTTTTCTAAATTCCTTGAAGAAAATTTAGAGGACAAATTTCAAAAGTTTTTGAGAGGCTGTTTGAGAAAGAGAAAAAAACAGAAAAGGACACAGACATTACAGAGACAATACTAACTACACATGTATTTGCTTTTCCTTCCCTTTGAATTCCAAAACAATCTTTTATTTTTTTTAGTGGATAAGCCAAATTGTGTTCATCAGTATTTCAGTTTATGTGTTTCTTGAAAATGATTTGAATAAAAACTTGAGGATGAATTTATAAAGGGTTTTCAGATGAAGCTTCACATAAGCACTAATGGCCCAGAAATTAAACACTGAGTGTTCACGCGGGGGTAAGGCTTCCCCGCGATATCTCACTCCGCGCCTACCTTTTTCCTCCGGGCCCACACGAACTTTAGTTTCAAGGCTGCAGCTGTGCAGTGTGTGCGTAACCCACAGACGCAATTAGTTCGTGCGAGCTCTGGGATCACGTGATTCAGTTAGAGCCAATGGCAGCACACCATCTTTATTCATAGTTTTAACAACAAGGGCTGTCAAAGCTATGAATCCTACACACCCCCAAAAGAACAGCTAAACCTCAATTAAATTAAAAAAAAAAGCCATCACATTAATAAAATAAGTATAGTTAAATAAATTAACCACTTTAAACAAAAAATTACATTTTTGAAAATGTTTTAAATCTTTTTAAAAGTTATAAAAATAAACTTACCTTTCTTTAAAGTCTCTAAAAAAGATAAACCTGTTGAAAAATTTTTAAATTATACTTAATTAACTACTTACCTTGTTAAAAGAGGGTCTTACGCCTCCTTTCTTTATGTGTAAAATCTTCCAAGCTTACCTGCGCGTTCAAAGCACTAAGCAGCCTGTAGCGCGCACGCGGTTCACTTAGGAACCGCCCCCTTTTGAATTCACGAAGTGCCGGTTTCCCGCGCATGCGCAGTGCATGCTGGAAACCGGCAATTGGAGACCTAAAACGCGAGAGTACACAGTGCGTACTCTCGCGTATTAGGTCTAATTTTCGGGCCATTATCTTATTTTTCTACTTTTAGAAGTGAGTCAATCTGAGAGTCAGACTTGAGGGGCTAAGTGGCCTACTCCTGTTCCTATGATACACGAATGTACACAGAAACACTGATTGAACAACTTTCCTCTCTGCTGTTTAGATTTAGAATTACAAAATCATTGTTTAAAAAAGGTTTGTTTATACAGCTCCGTAGGGAAACCAAATTTTCTATTTTCCAAGAATTTGCCTTGCTGTTTCTGGACAGAAAAATCTATAGATAATGACATAAACTATGGCCTAGATATTGAATGATGCTGCACCTGTTTTACAGGCGTGAAACGAGTGCCAAAGCAGCCAATGTGGTGGGAGGCGTGCACGCACCCGTTCTGAGCCAGAAGTGTGCCACCCTCCATATTGGTATAGGCATCAAAAGAGGCATCCAGGGCACGTGCCTAAAACAGGTATTAGGCCCTTCACCTATGCAGGTAAGGGGCCTAACACCTGCTTGATGCCTCCTTTACCAAATTGGTTTGCCCTCAATACAGCCGGCAGGAATTCCCGTTCTACATGCGGCCTTAACAGCTGTACTTAAAGGGACCGCTGCAGGCTGCCAGCAAAAGGTATATTTAAATATGTGTCTGAATGTGGAGCCGGAAGATGCTCCTCATTAAAACCACGGGCCACTGCCGGACACCGCTCGCCCCCCCTCCCGACTGCTACCTCGACCCTCATCACCCCAACAACAACTGCAATTTATACAGCACCTTTAACATAGTAAAAGGTCCCAAGGAGCGTAAAGGCTCCACATTCAAGTAAGTTACTTACCTTCTTGATTGGACCTAACAGGCAATCCTAGGCTTGGTATCCTTGAATTTGCCGTTGGCTGCCTCAATACAATCCAATCTTCGAAAGGGCGCCTCAAACAGGCATTAGGCCTCTTATTTGCATAAGCAAAGGGCTTAATGCCTGTTGCAGGTGTGGGTAAAGGACTTATTTGTTTTCCTTACCCAATATGGTAGACGGTGCATTTCCGGCTGGAAATGTGCATGTGATTCCTGCCCACCATATTGGGGCCTTAGTAGTCCGAGTAGCGCACGCAAAACAGGTGCTGTGTGGACCAATTTCTAGGCCCATATATCTAACTTTTCTTCATATCCATTGATATCCTCACTTAACAAAAATCTATCAGTTTCAGTTTTGAAAATTTCAATTGAAACCAACATACCAAAAAAATTAGGAATGGTGGGACTGAGTAGGTAGAAACAGGCTCTTTCTAGCGATTATGGGTTCTAGTATGAGGGGGTGTAGATATAAGATTAATTGTAAGAGATTTAGGACAGAGAGCAGGAGAAACATTTTTACACAGTGGGTTGTGAGGCTGTGGACTGCACGACCAGAGTTAGTGATGGAAGCAGAGGTTCAACATTTAAGAATAGGGTGGTGGAACAAAAAGGGAACAGGGCGAGAACATTGGCTTAGGACTACTACTCGTGTGGAGGATAAACACCAGATTGGTTGGGCCGAATGGCCTGTTTCCATAGCGTAATTTCTATGTAATTCTATGTGTGACACTTTTGAAGAAGATGGCTTTTATCTGGCTGATATTAAATTGGTAGACATCTCTTGTCAATCCACAACTTGAAGTCAGACAAGTAGTTGCACAGTGGTGGTTGTGGAGTCGAGGATGAGGGAGAGATAGACGTTAGCATACATATGGACAATATCACTTATGAGCAGCTTGCAGGTGAAGAAAAGGAGGGGCAGTAGGATGGAACCTTGGGCACTCTTCACATGACCTTACCGATGAAGAATGTTAGAGAGGAAAGGGAGGTTGGACGTAGGGCAGCTTTGGAGAGGGCTAAAGTGTTGAAGATGAGCTTTGTGGGGGCGTGAGGGGCGATGGTTGATAACGGCACTTTTGAAGGATGGAACAACAGAGCCTTTGGAAAGAGCCATTGATGATATTAATGAGCATTGTGCGTTAAGGAGTTGAGTTGGGAGAGAGTCAAGTGAACAAAAGGTGGGTCTCATAGAGGAGATGAGTCTGATGAGTGTAGGGCGGCTGATGGAAGAGAAGCTAAAGAGTGATATAAGGTTGGGCTTTGGGTATGGGTATGGGGAAGGCTGAGGGGGACACTGAGATGAGAAAATCCATGGTCTTCTCATACTTGATGTTGAAGTTGAGGAATGGGAGCAGAGGAAGGGAGTTGGAGGAAGCAGTTTGACATTTAGAAGAGCAGATTGCGATCGACCTTACCCCCAAAAATAGCATTTGGCTGAAGAAAAGGTGCTGCAGTATAACATACAGTGGCATGCCAGATCTTGTGGTGGCACTAGCACCTCAATAAACTAGCATAAAAGGAGCTATAAATAATGCTGAAACAAAATTGTGTGCCGACATTTTGAAAATCTTAGTGGCAAGCAAAATGTAGAATTCCTGGCAGAAACAATGATATCATCCTGAACCACCTGTAAGTTCTGCTGTGAATATTATGCCTAATAAATATGAGGAGCTATTTCAAATACTTAGCAACAACAACAACGATTTTAGTCGAAAGATTTAGTATAGGAAAGCTTTAGGATACAAATGGCCTACATCACAAGATCAAAAAATATCCTCAAATAATATTAAATGCATGCACTAAAGCATTCAATAATAAAGTTTCTGGTAGGCATTTCAGAAAATAAATTTTATGATTTATGCATGACATCTGTAATATGATCACTTTATTAAGATATGAGCTACAGAATGAAAATTGAAAAATTTTAAAGGGACAAATAGTCAATTATTGCTTTGTGATCTGATTCTGTACACCGATAAATACAGAAATACCACACATATACATTATGGGGGAAAAATTCGGTTGCTTTGCGCCTCCCGTTGGGGCGCTAACGGGGCACAAAGAAACTAGCGCCCGGGCGCAGCACCGCTAATGCCTCACGCGAAATTCAGCGGGAGGTTAGCGGCGGCGGTAGCTAGTAGTGCCCCAAGTCGCTGCGCCTCCGGCGATGACGTCATCGCCGTGCACAGCACCCTGCTTGCGCCCTGGCCGCAAACTTGGCTTGTGCCCCCTGACCTACCGCCGGATGCTATGTTCGACAGGGTCAGGGGGGCGTTTTTGCGGCCAGGGCGGTGATAATTAAAGGGCAGGTGCCGGGTGGCCTTTTTTTTTGGGCCGCCTGCCAGCACCTGCCCCCTCTGGCCTCCTGCCGCGGGGTGCCGGCTGCTACTGGAAGCGCCCCAAGAGGGAGGGGGGGTGCTTCCAGTAGCGCCCCACCACCTGCTTGGGGCGCTACCATTAAATTTCAGGCGCGGGGTCGCTAACTTTTTCAGACAGCGAAAAGTAGTGCCCCGGCGAAGTTATCACCCCAATGGGGGTGCGAGCCAATTTTCTCTCCTATGTTTTCTGACCAGATTTAAATTTGTCTACTTCCACTAGGGTTATTGTCACATAGAAAATTAATCTTGAACCATATGACAGAAAGCAAATAACATACTTTAAACCGTTAGGGCTGAATTTTCCACTTTAGGTTTCTCTTCTTAGGATGTTACCAGGGTTGAAAGATTACTTTTATAAAAACGTTGGAGCCTCGATTTTACGCTTGGCATTACCTTAAAACCAGCATTAACCCATTTAATATAAACAGGTTTATTTTCATTCTTGAGATGTGGACATCACTGGCAAGGTTGCCATTTATTGTCCATCTCTATTTACAAGGTTTGATACAACTGAGTGGCCTGCTAGGCTACTTCAGAGGGCAGTTAAGAGTCAACCATGTTGGTGTAGGACTGGAGTCACATATAAGCCTGATCGGGTAAGGATGGTAGGTTTTCTTCCCTGAAAAGCATTAGTGAACCAGTTGGGTTTTTACGATGATCTGTTGGCTTCATGGTCACTTTTTTACTGAAGCCAGCTCTTTATTTAACTGAATTCAAATTCTCAAACTGCTATGATGGGATTTGAACTCATGGGCCCCGATATTTACAGAGAGGCGGGGAGAGTGCGGGTGAGGCCTAAAACGGATGAAGAACCCGGCAAGGCTGGGGACGCGGAGGTCCTGCTGAACTTAACGGCAGGACCTCATTAACATTATCTCCGTTTCCTGCCCGGCACCTGGCCAAATGGACAGCCTGACTGGCAGGCGGGAGGGCCCCCAGCAGCAGGAAGCTGCAGCTGGGGACTCTTGGGGACCGTCTTCGGCAATCGGGAGGTCGGAGAGGCCTGCAATTGGGGCTGGAGAGAGAGGTCCGCAGTGGGGTGGGGGGAGGCCGATGGCTTCCTTAATGGGCGTGGGGGCAGCACTTCTGCTCCTCCTGGCCCATAAGGAGTGTTGAAAGAGGCACTTACCTTGTGGAGCTGGCAATTCCCACCTCCCTTTCACTGTCGAGTTTTAACTCTGTATTACAACTTGGGATGTTTTTCTACGTTAAACAATGCATTTAAGGGGAAGCTACGTAAGCACATGAGAAAGGAATAAAAGGGTTGATGAAGTGAGGTGGGAGGAGGCTTGTGTGGAGCATAAACAGCAGCATAGACCAGCTGGGCCAAATGGCCTGTTTCTGTGCTGTAAATTCTATGTAACTCTATGTGAAGGTGCTACTTAAATGCAAATTGTTGTTAGTGGTTTCGGTGCTTTCTCCAATGGAACAATAAAACAGCAATCACTAGCATATTTAATTTATTTAAAATACATGACTGTGCTGATGCAGAGTTATTGCTCTGGCAGCATTGGAGTAAAAAAATTGATTACTCTCCTTTAAGTGTAATGATCATTATTCTAAGAGTGCACCATGTTGAAAAGGTAAAATAACCGATCCAAAAAGGAAGATCCGTTAGATTTTGATCGCTTCAAAAGACCATCGAAGAGAAATCTTCAAAACTGCAGGCATCTTACAATATCCCTCTAGTGATGACATTGTCCAGGATTCATTTCCTTTGTTTGCATAGATTTTATTCTTTTCTCTTCTGGGGTGAGGGGTGGAGAATGACCCTTATTCAAAAGATTTATATAAATTCATGAGCACATCCAGAAAATACTCACTCTGAGAAAACCTCAAAAGGCAAATCCAGAGGTGAGAAAAATAGGAAGACTGGTATGTGGAAGGTCTCTTTATTCAAAGAATGATGACTCTCTAGTTAAATGTAAGTAATCTGCTTTTCTTATTTGCCACAGGAGTCTCTTCCACAATAGTACTCATAAGAATTGAGTACAGTCTGCCCAAGTCAAGGCAGGATTGTTCCACTCAACTGTATATCTTCTCCAGGAAAGAGCAAACCAACAGTAGTTGGTGAAATCGCATAAGTTTCTTTGCAGATTTCAGATATCTTGTAAAGCTCACTAATCTTGCCATGGGGGAGGGGAAAAGGCAATGCAGCCTACCGGCTGGTATCACCATTTTATAAGCTGAATCTGTAATAAACTCTATAATACTATCATAACAATACAAAGCTGCGCTGCTGGACAATGTGCAAACATTTCCCAGTAAATTTATCATGAGGGAGAAAGGACTAGAAGGATAGGCTGATAAAGTTACATGACGAGGGTTGGGAAGAGGCTCATGCAGAGCATAAACGCCAGCACAGACCAGTTGGGCCGAATGGCCTGTTCCTGTGCTGTAGATTCTATGTAATCATGTATTCACTAATGCTCGCACCATGTGTTCCAGGTTAATTCTGCGCCCATCAGAATATTGATGCAGATTCTTTATTTTGTCAATGTGTTATGCAACCACTGTAACCTCTAAATTGCAACTTCTGGGACATCATGGATTCTGCTGGACAGGTCATGAAAAGGAAAATGTGGTTGTCCCCAAGAGGTCTATTGAGTTTGTTGACTTTTGAAGATACTACAGATTAATGCCTTAATGCAATTAGTGTATTTATCCCCAAGGGAGTCAAACACATTCTTGCCAAGGCAGGGCATGCATTTATCACAGCAATTTCTTTGCCCTGTAGCACAGAGTCAGTACTCTTAGACTGTCCACTTGAGACCTGCTGTTGCACGTAGCGTCGCAATATTCACTGGTAGCGCCCCAGGTAGGCAGGGGAGCGCTTCCAGTAGTGCCCCACCTCCTGCTTGGGTTCTACCACTGAATTTATGGCGCAGGGGCGCTAACTTTTTTGGGGTGCTAAAAGTAGCGCCCTTGAGGGGGCGCCACTGAATTTTTCCCCCCCAAGTTATTCATTTTAGTGTATTTTCAATCAAATATTGACAAAGTAGTCTGACATTGCAAGAAACATTGTTACCATACAACTAAAAGTGCTGATGAAGGTATTTAAAAATGTGCCAGATATTTACTTGGGAAGTGAAGGGGTGATTCCATGATCAACTGCTCTCAGTGGAGAGCGCTGTTCACAGGCAGCCAAGAAAGAGCAGGCATGCACCTCTTAATTTCCATCTGTTAAATTTAATGGATGCAGGGCTATGATTTCCCAATCCTGCACTTCCTGTGCAAGTCATTCCATGTTGGGCGCGCCGGATTGTGGAATCACTCCTAAGGGTAAACAGATAAATGGATTCCCTGGTTAACAAAATGGAAGAATAGACCCAATGAGTCGAATGGCCTACTCTGTTCCAATGTTCCAATTAACAGACAATTTGTAGGTCAGTAAAAAATAATTTTCCAACAAATTTTCAGCAAATGTTCCTAATGTTTAGGAATTATTTGTGGATATAAGTTATTCACAAACTCTGGAATTGTGAAAAGCACTCAGCTGTGGAGTTTTTGCTAAATATCACTGTTAAGCATTCAAGTGTGCTTTTGGTTCCTTATCCTAGCCTCTCCATTTCTCATCCATTCCCCAATGTTGACGCCCACTGTGTCCCTTCCCTCCTTAATCTAAAGTCCTCTGACTTGTCTTCCTGCAGGAGAGAAGTGCTATATAAATGCAAATTGTTATTGTATTACCTTTCTATCTGATATTTCCTTTTAGCACAATTGTAGATGTGCCAGTTTTTGCAGCAATAATTTTATAAATACAAAGGCCCTGAAATTACACTGTAAGATACAAATGTACGAATGCCCATCATGTTCATCTGAAATCCTTTAGGCTGCTATTTCAGCAGAAATATTAATGTGTTTAAAATACATCTGTTAACATCTCCACTAAAATACAACTGAGAGGAATTTCAGACAAATACATTAATCATTTGCACATTAGTATCTCCTGGTGTCAGTTCAGGGCCTTGGTGATTTAGCAGTTTGCAGCTAGATGTCTATATAAAACCCGAGAATCTCAGAAAATTTGCTGAAAATGAGAGAAAGTTGAAGCTTCAAGCCCTAAATCAGGAACAATCACTCAAATGTTGTGACGTAAAAATAAACATAATACTATGGAAATATGCAATAAAAATATTAATCAAAGCACTAGCTGACTTTTATAACTACTTATTAGACTATTTATATGAAAATATAATGCTAGAAATTACTGTTGGTGATATTAATGAACAAATGCATAACAGGTTCACACGGTGTTAACCTGTTTTGAAATAAATTATAAGGGGGTCCCACTGGCAATTTATAGTGAAATTTTAAAGCTTTTTCTACAAACCATAAAATTTTCTCCCTAACTGTTTTAAATCTAGAAATTACTATTTCAGATATTAATGTATAAATGCTTAATATATTCGTAATGGATTCCTCCATTCACTATTTTAACAGAGGCTTTACCCTATTTATTTTAAATGCATTAAATCTTCACACACTAATATCGCCAACAGTAGCTTCTAGGCTTTAATTCTTTAGCAGCTGGCTTGCAATATTTTTCCTTTCAATCTTTGTGCTACTTCTGTTTGAAACTTCTACAACGAACATTTTCATGAAGATTACAAAGATGAAGCACAAACGAAGGAGATAGTTACAAATTCTGGCACTAAATATTCTCACGTTTAGCATCAGCAGTCTCTCACATAAACAGGCCCTGTATCCCTTCGAACAGGAATTTACCTTTATTGCCCAATACATAGTCTTATGGTAGCTTGATCCTGGGGTCATAATAATGAAACCCCTCATTGTTTTAAGAATGCTGTAACCTTGCATGTGCCCTCACGTGCATTTCTTCTATCTTCCTGAAAGTGGACTGATAAAAACAGTCTATTGCAATGAGGCCAATTGTAACCAATTAGTAGGTTTATTTTACATGAAATATATGAACGAACAGAATATAGTTTCAGTGAATTTCAATCTATTTCTTAAGGCTCCTCATAACAAAGAAAATAACAAAGCATAGTGCACTACCCCCTGTTAATGGGCTAAATTCAACTTTACAGACTAACAAAATCCCTAAAGTTAGTCGGCCCTAACATTAGGAGAGAATTTTCCTGTGACTGTTTTACAGAGACTGGCTTTTTTGTCCCTACTAGACAGGAAGCCAAAGACTTGACTTCTAACAAACCACCCCACCCTCCGCCCCCAGCTCTCCATATCTGGGGATTAGCTAGTCGAACTGCCAATCAAACCTGCTACTGCTCTCCTGGATGGTAAACCACACCCCCTCCCGGAATAAAGCTATTCAAACATAACTGTGAATGTCACTAGAATGTCTTAATAAACCTTGAACTGATATGGTATGTGAAAAACACCAACTTGGACAAATGCTTCATCTGGATCTAATCCACATTCCTAGAAGCAGAGTATGTTATGTAGATTTAATCGTGCGTGATTTTAATTTAAATTAATAGCAATAGCTTAATATAAATTAATCCAAAATTTCTCCTAGCCAAAAGAGTCAAAAATCTCAAAACATGACAGAAACTGTTCAGCCATGTAGCTCATCCTTCCAGAGAAGCCTACGGCTGACACTTCAGTGCAGTACCGAGGGAGTGCTGCATTGTCAGAGGTGTTGTTCTTTAGATTAGATGTTAAACTGAGGCCCTTTTGTCTATTCTGGTGATTAAGGTGGATGTTAAAGATGCTGTTCAATGCTCTTCGAAGAAAAGCAGGGAAATCCTGCTGTTGTTGCCAACATTCTCTTCTTAATTAACATCATCTAAAATAGGTTAACTGCTCATTCAGATTATGATTGCTCTTTGTGGAACCTTACTTCATGTAACATGGCTGTCACATTTGCCTCCGTAGCAACAGTGACTGCAATGTAAAATAACACTGTTCGCAAAGTACTTTGGGACTTTTCTGAGAGATAAAGCGCAATATTATTTCAAGTTCTTCCTTGCTTCTACGGTCCCTCTATTACTACATTTAAACACCACTTGAATCATTTCATAGTTTTTTGCCTTCACATACCAACCCAGAAGACCATTCCAGGTGTATTGATAATTGAGTGACATTAGTCCTGAACTTGCTTTTCACTAGTTATGCCACTTGTCTTGTAATTGTGGTTTAACTTGAAATAGTATTTTTTATTCCACTCAGTACCTTAAATACTGCGCTGAGGTCCCCTCTGATTCACCTGCTTTCAAGGCTGAAGAGGTTGAGCTGTTCTAACCTTTCCTCAATACTCTGGCTCTGAGGATCAGCCTTGTGCTTCTTTACTTCACGGTTTCAAGTGCTTGGATGTTTCTCTTTCAGTGACCAGAACTCAGTGCAGCACTTAAGGTTTAGCCTAACCAGAGCACTACAGTGCCTCAGTATGACAGCCTCAGATTTATATTCTGCTGATCTGACAACATTGCTCAGCATTCTGTTTGCTTTGTTGATGCTGTAAGGCAGAGTGCTTAGCTCCTGCCTTGCAATGCTTAAAAATATATCATCGGCATAAGAATCATCTGTGAAAAAGTTTCATGGTTAGAAATGCTTTAAAAAAAATCTTAGGTCCTGAATTGGGACATAGTAAAAATTATGTTATTAACAATTTGCTGCTATTTACGACGATTTTCAAAAAATGCCTGGTACCTGACTAATACGTATCAGCTGTTAAGCCCTATCTGCCCTCCCCGCCACCACCCCCCCCCCACCACTCCATCAGCTATTAGGTATTATATTAATTTTCTCACAGCCCATTGTTCTATTGTTTTAAAGTAATTAGGACCAGTCATGAATTAAACCATTTTATTGAAACTGTTTTATTTGCCTTCCGAACAGGACTGTGAAAAATATAACAAAAAAATTCAGTCAACGTCACATAATTGTATTTACTGAATTTTACCGTGTCACTGTCGCACTGAAAACAATACTGCAGTGTGGATATCTAATATCTAACATGGCAATACATGGCAGCATCAGTCAACATTTACTCTTTGCAATCGCTCAATGGAATTCTGTGAACTTATCGCACATTATTAAGGCACGAGGATCATAGGACCACCAGCTCACAAAAACTGCTAGTCCAAAGCAAAAATCAAATCCGCCAACATTATAAGAACTAAAAACTTCTCACCTTTTAAAGCACTGATATCTACTGAAGGTACTTATGTAAAAGCCTGCTCAAGAAGTGTGTTGTGTACGCACAAGCTCAGTGCCGTGAATGTGCATCAGCGTTAGAATGTATTCACTGATCCAGTGGGCCAGTTCCACTCCCACTGTCACTGGTCCATTGCCAAATTCACTAGCTTCTGTCTAACAGACCACTGTTAATTCTGAGCCATGTTAAAGGGATAGATAGCTTTTGCCATCACTCAAAACTTATTTCAACAGCCTATATTATTCCATACCTCTCATTGTAACAAATGTATCTTTCATCCTATAAAAATGCTATTCAATCTGAGACAGCTATTCAAACCTTGATAAGTTGAACTTCTGATAGCAAAACTGTGTTGCTGTCCCCCGTACCGTTGCATTAATGGCACCTGACTATAAATAAGTTACTGTTACTTTAAGGAGTGGGCTAATTCTTCAAGATTTGATTTCAATCAAAAATTACCATGAAATAGAATATAACTGCATACTAAACAATGCGCTGTTGGTAAAATTTTACATTTGCAGCTGAAGGTTTTTGTCACACCTGCTGTATTGTGAAATTTTGTGGGATACTGTCAGAAATTGCTTCCTTCGCTACTTTAGTGAAGCGTTTCTTTTAAAACGGATTATTAACTCAATGAAAATAGCGCAGAAAGGAATTTCAGGCAGATGCATTAAGCATTTGTATGCTGGTATCTCGCAGTGTAATTTCAGGGCCAATGCATTACAACATGTTATTAGATTTTTAATTACAATCATAGACAACATTGCAAAAATTCAGTCAAATAACGCTGCTGTATAACTTATACAAGACAAGAAATGTTGTCAGGGTGCAAAGTGTGACTCAGTGGTTTATCAAAGAGAACTATCAAATCACATTGAGCACTTAACTATAAGTCTGCAGGACAAATGAGCTATATAGACTTGATTTGTTCAGTGATCTATTTTTCAATACATCACCAGGTCCTGTTGTGTATCTTGTTAATACTAGACATTGACTGATTTTATGAACATTTTTTTTAAAGACTGCAAACTTAATGGCTTTGTCCTGTGGGGATTTACAACTGCAGAACATTGCAGCATACTGTGTGATACAGTCATGTGGCAGTCGGTGCGTTTTAGTGTGACGTGGGCTATGTTGTGTTCGCCTCATAGAACGGTAGAAAGCAGTGGCCAAATTTGTCATTGTGTTTTATTAATCTTCAATATGAAGATATTGCAGCAAATGTTAACTAAGTGCAACTGGACTGCTCCTAAAATGCTGGCAGGAGTGAGGATAATTTAAAAGACAGCCATCACTGAATGTGTTGAGCATTGGGTCACGGGATTTCTGGTTTCAGAAATAATCTATTGCAAATAAACCATCAGTAGTCAGTCTACACAAACCAATTCCAATTCCTGCAGCTTCCACAAACAAAATTGTTCATCGGGAAATGTTTTAGGGCTCCACAAATAGCTGCAATTCTAAAGCCTTTATTGTCCTTACAGTTATTATGACATGCACTAAATAAAGTTCCATTGGCATTTTATACTGTTTCTACTCCATCAGGTTGTGTATCAGTATCAACATTATTTGTAACAGGAAGCGAGAATGGCTCAACAGTCAAAGGTAAAGGAATGCTATGTCATCACGTAGCAAATACCACTTTATAACGACGGCCCTGTGAAAACTCAGCTTTGTACTGTTGTAAAAAAGTACAATTGTTACTGTAAAATTTTGACTCAAGAACGAAGTTCCTTGGTGCTTAAATCTTGTTAAGAGATAAAAAAAATGCTACTTGTAAAAAAATAACAGTTGGCTTGAATGTAAAAGCCCTTACCTTTACCAGTATATTCAGTGCTAATGTCAGACTCATCAACGTTCTCTAAATCCTTCAGTTTTGCACTGTTTGTTAATTTCTGACTGCAGCTTTCATAGGATCTCGACTGGCTTATTATGACAAGTTTCTCAACATTCTTCATGTTGGCCTATATCACAAAGAACACAAGACATCATTTTAACTGATGATGAAGGAGACAGTATTCTCAGGCTGAGTTTAATAGCACTAAACTCAACCTCTGTCAATATTCCAGCTCACAAACTGTAACTCAGCCTTCTCTTTACAATGAAGGCACATTAAAAAAAATGTAACTGAAAAGTAATTTTAATAAGCCATCAAATATTTTAAGATCCATAGTGTTTGTACAGTATTCAGACTTTTGACAAATAGGATATTAAACTACTTGCAAGTATTGGAATTTTACATGTGCATCATTTTATGAGATTTAAAATACCAGTTAAAAACTGCAACAAAAAAAGTCTTATTAAAACAGCCACATTTATTTTAAAATCAACACCTTAATACAGAGAAACAATGGTTTAATAACAGTTAGAACCTATTATAACTCCAATCTTGAGGCTTCTTTACCTGCTACATGAACAGACTTTGGGCAAAAATGCAGCAACTTTGACACTTTTCTGTATTGAAGAAAAGCCTGATCCTAAATCCAATACGGAAACTTGAGTAGATCGGTTCGAACAATCAGAACTCCTTTTAGCTATAACTTAAGGATGATTCTTTACAGCAGTTTGATAACCTGTTTTAACTGCATTACTGTAAAACAAAAATATCTGAAGTCAACCTTACCAGCAACATAACACAATTACTGAGAACACTGTAAACCAGTTATGCAGAACAAAACTGCTAACAACTTTCCAAACATCAGCTGATTCTGAAAACTGGGGAAAACTTACTGCCTGACTTTCTGCCATACATAGCGGCCACACAATGAAAATGCTGTCCATTCAAAAACATTTGAAAACTCTTTTTTCACAGCTTCAGAGTGCACAAATGATATCATACCCTACTGGTGAAGTAACTGAATGGAGCCAAATAATAGCTGTAGGGCACAGGACCAGTACACAACTATTGTATCCCTGCTTCACTGGGGACTTTTGACAAGTTAGTTTTGAAACATTTTTAAGCTGTCAAAACCTGAATGACCTCAGTACTGTAACAGAATTTACTTTCATTTTGCTTGTATTCCAGGTTTAACATATCAATATTCAAACACTTCAGCAACCTCTTATTTGGCATTCCAGCTCAACTTGTACACATTTAAAAGAAATTTACCAACCATCTTCTCTAGTTTCAACTAAATTTTGCCTTCAAAGCTTTGGGAATTTTTATATGCTAACCATTCACTTAAACAGGACAGCTTTATAAAGCCACTTCAAACTGTAAATGACAAAACACAACAAGCTGAAATGTGAGTAGGTCACACAAAAGTTCCCCTTTTTCCCTGTGAACTGGATTGATGAAAGTGGTTTGGGAAATTTTCTAAAAAAACCCTCAAATTTCTTATAAAAAAACTGAATAAAGATGAGCAAATTCCATTAGTAATAGAAAATTTATTTGTGGATTATATGCTTTACACAGTGGAAACTTTCCTGCATGACCATCTGTCACACTTTAGGCTTCCTGATAAAACATTTCTGACAGTAATGGTGGGCAAGTTCCTTTCTGAAATAGTAGACAACCAGAAGGAAAGGAATATTACCAACAGATATTTTATCCTGCATAATATTGCCGGAGGGTACTGAAACTCCAGCAAGATTTTAGAATTTCATGAAGACTTGCTCGACACTAACCTTAGTATTGCAGATTGCTTTTTGAGACTTTCTGCATCCTAAATAAAGTGTAAGGCATTAGCTAAATAGTTCTGGAGTATGGAGATTTGGAAAAGACATTCAGAAGCTCAAGGGTTAATAAGCTCAAGAACCAGAAATTATATCGTGCCTTTAATGTAATAAACATCCCAAAGGCACAATGTTTGATGAAGAAAATAATGTACTGCACCTATTATAATAACTGTTTTTCTTGCAGGCTCCTGGAATGAGGAAGTGAAATTATATGTCAGCACTGTGTAAAAAATAAATGAGGAAACTGTGGACAGACTGCTGGAGGTTAACGATTCCCTGGTTATTGTACAGCATGGGGTCCAGTTGTACAATAGGTGAGCAGAAGATAAACATGTGAATTAGAGAAATACAAACCCGCTCAACAGGAGTTTAAACTGTGCAGAGACCCAAGCCTTAGGCCTGTGCCATGAACTGGAAGGTTAATGAGGTATCCACTTGAGTCCCTGGCTACATTAGATACACAAGGTTGGGGGGTAATTTTCACCTTCACTACTTTGGTGGTAAATCAGTGGATCACCTGCCCATTGTTGAACCTGCCTGCTTTTCATCCCATTGCTCACAGCCGACCAACTCCTCCAAATTACCCTCACAATGTATTGGCTAGAGAGAGTGATATGATGTATAAAAAGCATTTATAGAACTTACATCAAAGTGCCAATTCAGTGTTCATGGACACAATGCAAGGCAGTGGCTCAACAAAACCTTTTCTCAATTGCAACTTGGCAGCCACAAATCCAGAACACTAGAAGACTGAACTCAACTGATCCTAGCCTCAACTGACATTTGTAGTCAAGTTTTTACTAGGGCAACTTTGCAGGTCTTGGCTACGTCAATTGTGCTAGGCAGGAAATTGGCACTAGTCATTTCAAGTCCTTTTCCTCTGAGCAGATCTACCAATGAGCAGCAGTGGCAGCATACATGGAAGTGTTCACAAGTGTTGTCATGAAAATCTAACTCTGGGGCAGAGAATGGAGAAAGAAATTGGGGGCAATATATATTATGCAAAAATAATGTAGTAGGCCCCAAAATTCCTGTGTCTGAGAAGATAGAAGGAAGACTTAAGTCAGGCACGGGGTTTGGAGAGGAACCTGGTTTTGCCACGTCAGTCACTTTTTAAAAATATCCTGCCAGTTCCGCCTGCTATAACTTTGTTGCTTTTGAATATTTGGAATTTTTGTTTTGTTTTCTGCATTATGCTTTAAGGCTTTAAGTTATAGCCCCTCACCCATTCAACAGAGGAGGCAATACCTCTTTATCTCTGTTTCTTGGAGGAAGAAGAGGAGTATGGGGAAGAGGAATGTAGGAAGGACAAGTGGTCAGGTAGCATAGATGGTATCTGGTACCTACATATACTGACCCACCTCCACCTGAGCCGTGAACAATGCTGGTGGAAGCTGCACTTCACAATGAGTTATGCCACATGCTGGCACCGGACCTAAAGACCACTTCCACCACGGGCACTGCACCGCCATTGGTTGTAAAGGTCACCATGGCTCTGAATGTTAGCAGCTTGCTCATTTCAGGCTGCCTCTGAGGACATCAGTAATATTTGCCAATTAGCTGTGCATAGATGCATCAAATAAGTCACAGATGCACTGTTTGCTAGAACCAACCAGTACATTCACTTCCCCATAGGTCTCCAGCACTAATGTGACAGAGCACTGCAGTTTTACTGTGTGGCAGGATTCTCCAAAGCAGAAGGATGGAGCACATTAGGTGCCTGAATAGATCAGGGAAAGCACTACAATAAGTGCAGTCAAAGTTTCAAGGATCGTGGTGGTGTGCTGTAAGCTGCATAATATTGTCTTGCAAAGAGGCCTCCTCATGGTAATTCAGAAGAGAAAGAGGAAGGTGTACAAGGGCAGCAGGGTGATGTGTCAGAGAACAATCTCCTACATGAGAAAGATGCACAGAACAATCGCTATCTGCAAGAGACAATCGAGCCCATCTGATAAAGGGCACCTTTGCATGGTTAGTACATCTGACCCATCTCCATCTGCCTCCTTCCAAACTACCAATTAATTGACATATGCACAATTGCCTATCATTAACAAGTTCCATGACTTCCAGTTATGACACAAAATCCAAGGTACTCTCATCCAATTGCCTGCACATTTAACTTTAATTCAACTGCATTTTTAAGGGAAAATTATCTGTGCGCACACAACTATAATAAAAAGTAATACAACTGTTACAAAATGCCACTTCCTTTTTATTATTACAGACTGCAAAGTTTTGGAATATTTTTCTTGATTTATATATAATGCTTATATACTGTCTGGCCTGGACTTTCCTCCTTGGACTCAATGCAGAAGTTAGATCCAAAAATGTGCCCAATATTGCCCTCATTTTGCCAATGTCAATTTATACCCAAGTATCCTCGCAATCTCATTACAATACGCCCAAACTTAAAATTGGCATAAATCAGCGTAAACAATCGAGGTCCAAGCAAACGCTGAACCCAGACCACTATATTTCTTGTTTGAGTTTTAAAATTTAAGTTTCAACTCATTTAACCATCATTCATACGCAGCATGTTTAAGAACTTGCAATCGGGGAAGCTTTTCAATTTTTGATGTGACTTACACTTATGCCATAAAGATTGCATTAAAAGAAACAGAAAATACAGAGGAGGTCTCAGTGATGGTAATTTTTTGTAAACGCTCAAAAAAAAATGCAACTCAATGACCAGAAAATGACTGTTTCCTGATGCAACTGAAAATCTGGTCGCAATACTGAGAGACACCCCCCACTCAAACAAGCGCAATTGGAGGATACTCACATTTGAGAGCTGGAGGCGTGGCCAGTTTTGTGGGTGGAGATTAATTTAGACGGAGGGTTTGATGGATGGATGTAAAAGATCGAGCTCCCAAAATTCTGCGATCTTTTAAGGCGTGGAATTGGTTTTCACCCAGATTATGGGTCTATCTGGTCGCAAATACGGAGGAAACTCCAGGTCTCTGTGTTTTATAATAGAAAACGGAAATACCTCTTACACAGGGCTTATTTTGTTCATTTTTTTCTTTAGCTATGTTTCTGCAATTTTTTGGAGGAAGAAAAAACCATAAATAGCCACAATATACTGAGAAATTTCAGCATTAAATATTTCAATCAACAAATGTATGCAGTTCTGTGTAGCTGCAAACACCTGAAAACTACATTTGTAAAATAGATAGCTTGTTTTTGGGTCAGGAAAGCAGTGCTGTAATGGTGCTTTTCTGTATTCTGTAATTTCATCCACCAATAAAGCTAAGCATTTTCATGAAACACTTTGCTTTAAGTAAATAGAGAATTTAATATAAACTGTTCACATTTCCTTACTATATTCAAAAGCAAAGAAATCCAGTTTTCCAAATATTTCTTATTTTTCTGACACTGAATTTAAGTTCCCAATTTAGCTTTACATGCAAAGTTTGTAAAGTAGAACAAAGAACCTATACAAATGGTTTTCACTCTTGGGTTGAGACACAGATGCCGAGTTTGTCCAAAGCCACACTGGCTGCATTCTTTTCAATTTTACTTTGTCTGATTGCTAAATAAAAAGCACTTATTATAAGTCTTGTGACTCTTCAGTGAAGTTAAAGCACAACTTTGTGCACTTTTAAAAATGTAGAATTACCTCATCACGGGATCTAGATTAGTAGACAAGTTTCACGGAAGTCTTAAGAGTTCCCCAAAACTTGTCACATTGGATTTATAGTCTGTTGTCAATACATAATCTCAGTGAACGTAAAAATTCAGACAGTCATCAGTTGATTTATTTTGATTGGGAACGTCAATGGTTGCATTCTGTTTATTTCAGAGAAAAAACATGGAATAAATGGAAACCATATCAAATCACTGCTACAGTATTTATAAACAACACTGGACTGTGCTTGGAATCTTTAGACTGAACATATATCTGTGCAAACATTTCACACAAATCAGTGGCATCTATTTTCTGCTAAACTACCCTTTTTGCAGCCACTTTCTTATGTTTACCCTGGATTTGTTCAACAGCTGGCAAGGAACGGAAGTGGTGGCAGATTGCCAAGGGCTTCTTTGTACTTCTCACTTCAAAGAAATAGCTGGCTGGAGATGTATGACCGTGGGGCAAAATACATTTCCCCAAAGTGGCAACTTCTGATAAAATGAAATTAATCTGGAATTCAATTTGGATCTGAATAAGATACCCTGTCTGAATCACAGATGTCAGGAGTAATGGCTAGCAGTGCTAAGTAGAGCAACCCATAAGCCAGTGAATACTCAACTGCCTACACTGAATGAGACCTGTCTGTGGTCCTTCTCTTGCCAAACTGATTTACATGCACAGTGTGATGGTGCGTGTTTCAGTCACATTTTACAAAACTCGATTTACTGAAGACATTTGGTAAATTGTCTTTTCGGGAACGTGTGAGATGAGCTTCGAATATTTTGACAGTAATAACTCCGGATTATCTTGACCTCAGAATGGTTGCCAACAGCATTCTACATTCTTCAACCAGTGAAGCGATGGTCGTACCATCGCTGCTCCCAAACATTATTGGATAAAACTTAACTCTTCCAATTTAACTTGACTTATACAAATGATCTGTATTTGAAAATAGGGAGTAAAGTTGATGACGACACAAAAGTAGGGGTTCTGCAAATACCGACGAGGACTATAACAAACTTCAGGAGGACATAGGCAGGTTAGAGGAATGGTCAAGTAATTTACTGCAGAGAAGTGTGAGGAGCACGGGAATTAAAAACAAAGATTAGAAGTACAAATTCAATAGAAATAAGTTGAAGGATGTGCAGGAACAGAGAAACCTGGGAATTTAAATAAATAATTCCCTACAAAAAGGCCGCGATTTCGCCTACCTGGGCGGCTTCACAAAAGGAGAGGTCGGCGGTTGGGGGCGACCCCGTTGCTGTGTGGTTCACGTCGTTCTTTCGAATCTTGCCGTAATGGGCCTGGTTAGGCCCGCTCCGCGCATTTCCCGGCCCTATTAAAGGGTGCGGGTTTGGTGACGTCACCGGATGACGCGAATATTGCTGGTTTATTTAAAGGGGCCATGGCCCCAGTTACTGTCAGTTGCAAATCTGAGTCTCTGCAATATGAATTTGCAGCGCCAACGAGCAGCACCTCGCTTCACAGATGAGTCCCTCCATCATCTTGTGGAGGGAATGAGAGCACGTAGGGAGTTTCTCTTCCCTGCGGACGGCAGGAAGAGGCCTCCCCAGCAGTCAAAGGCAGCGTGGCTGCAGATATCGCAGGAGGTTACGGGGATGTCAGTGGAATGGTCAAGCAATTTACTGCAGAGACGCGTGAGAAGTACAAATTCAATAGAAATAAGTTGAAGGACCTGGGTGCATTGCCGCAAGAGGTTCAATGATCTAGTAAGATCAGGAAAAGTGAGTATTAACCCACAATTATCTTGATGCTGCTCTGCGTCTCATCACATTCGCACCACTCTACATTGCCACCCCATCTCCTGCACAACGCACACAGCCCAACATCCCTTGTACCTTCATCCATCCCTCTAACTCTATCTACATTATCAGGTCCCCATCTTAATATGCATCCCTCACGCTGAGCCTCATCATTATGCAATGACAGCAAATAACAACACAAAAGAAGGTAACTTGGTATTGCCAACCCACTCCATCAAATTGTCAGTGTAAAGCTCTATGCCATTCCATTCCTTACACTCATACCATCACTTTCACTGAACCTTCTCTTCTTTCCCTCCTTGCAGGAAAAGATAGCCCACAATAAGAGGGAGAGGGAGAGAACGGGAGGAGGGCCTCCACCAACTATTTCATATCTGACGAGTGCAGAGGAGGCAGCACTGGAGATTGCTGGAGTGATGGACCTTCCGGAAGTGGTGGACGGAGAGAGGGGCTCAGTAGAAGAGCTGGTGACAAAATGATTTTCCATACAATTGCATGCCTTTCATCATTGCCTCATATGGAGTGTGATGTCAAGACAAGATGAATGGTCATCATGTGGATAATGGTATGTGTCTGCAGTAGACATCCTGTATATCTAACTGATGTCTTCACTCTCCCACAGGTCCATCAAGAACCCCCCCCAGTGTCCAGGAGCAACAGCAAGAAGACTCCTCAGAGGAGCCTCCTGTCTCTGAGGGCGCAGCGTCACCTCAGACAACGCAACCCAGCACCAGCGCAGAGTCGCACACCTCGGTGGGTATGTCGCGAGATAGAGTAGTGTTGTCACCTGGTGTCTTACAGATCAAAACTGAGCAGCAGCAGATGGTGGAGACAGTGACAGCAGTGGAGACTCCTCGTCAGAGGGCGCAGGAGTCTCCTAGCTCTGCTCAGCTGCATGCAGACGCTGAGCCTCGGGGGCCATCCAGAGAGAGGGCGATCCTGGAGCTGCAGGAACAAGTACAGGAGGCTCTGACTGGTTTTGCGACTGCGGTGACTGTGAGTGTGCAGAGAATGGAGGAGTCCATCTCCAGCATGAGCAACACCGTGGCGCACTCACTGGCAACTATAGCTTCCTCCATGGATAGGATGGCCACCTGCATGGAGGAGACACGGCACCAGTCGCATGAGAACATGGTTTCTCTTCAAAATAGATGCTCAGCTATGGAGGAGAGATGCTCATCAATGGAGGACAGATGCTCATCAATGGAGGAGAGATGGGCATCAATGGAGGAGAGATGCTCATCAATGGAGGAGAGATGAGCATCAATGGAGGAGAGATGGGCATCAATGGAGGAGAGATGGGCATCAATGGAGGAGAGATGGGCATCAATGGAGGAGAGATGCTCATCAGTGGAGGAGAGATGCTCATCTGTGGGGGAGAGATGAGCATCTATGGGGGAGAGATGGGCATCAATGGAGGAGAGATGGGCATCAATGGAGGAGATTTGGGCATCTATGGAGGAGAGAAACCAGAGGCTCATAGTTGTCCTTTGTAGGAGGGATGTCAGTATAGAGGTGAGCCCTCATGGCCCCAATGAAGTGCAGCAAGGTGCTCGCCAGCTACTTGGTAGCAGGATAGTGCGGGTGGCCCATGAGAGGGATGATGGAGGGAGGGGACATGGAAGTGGGGGCTCCGCTCCAAGCACTCTAACTTTCACCCCGTTGCCAACCCCTCGGTCAGAGCCCCAGATGCCTCCCTGGACAGTGATGGCCAAGTCTGCACATCCACAGTCGCAGGAGGAGCAGACTTTTGCGGAGCCATCAGTGGGTCCAAAACCCAGAGGACGACCGCCAAAGGCGTCTAAGCAGGCGCAGCACGGAGATGAGGAGGCTGCCTCTACCTCTGCTGAAGCCACAGGGGTAGCATGACGTAGAAGCACCTGGAAAAGAAAGAGCACACACAAATAGTCATAAGGGTAGTCACTCAGGTGTCTCTTTCTTTATCAATGTCATGTTAGTATTCTATGAAGTGCTGTTAATAAATCATGTAATTGTCATAACTGGAGGTCGTTGGCAAATTTGTGTGATGAAATGGAAGTGGCAGAGTGGGAAGCCAGCTAGAGCAGCAAAGCCAAGCACACGCTCATTGACATTGGCTTCATCAGTGGCAAAATAGATATAATTTGCCGACTTGTTAAAGAGGGCATCGGTCACCTGTGCAATGCATCTGTGTGCGGCCGACTGCGAGATGCTGCAAAGGTCCGCTGCAGATGTCTGGAAGGAGCCTGAGGCGAAGAGGCTGAGGGCAACAGTGACTTTGACAGCCACTGGTAAGGAGTGTCCACCCCTTCCTCTGGGCTGCAGGTCTTGCTCCAGCAAAGTGCAAATGTCAGCGACGACCTGGTGCGATAGCCTGAGACTCCTTTGGCACTGCTGCTCCATCATGTTGAGGAAGCTCATCCTCTGCCTGTATACCCTGTGTTGGGGGTATGACCTCCGGCGCGGGCCAGCCCTGCGCTGATGCCCTATGCCCTGTGCTGCATCAGGTGGTTGAGGAGAAGGTTGGCGCTCTTGTTGTTGCTGCTGCTGGTGTGGCTGATTCTGCTGCTGTTGTGGGTGATCGTCATCAGATTCTGAGGACCAAGGTGAGGGAGCATAAATCGTGCCCATTCTGATGTTTCAGATGCCAGGTGAGATTGAGATGACAGAAGCAATCTATCAAGGGTGAAATATGATGTTGCAAGGAGGTGACAGTAAATAGAGAGTTTACTGCAAACACTTCCCAACTGCATAAAGCCGAAAAATCTCTTCCAAATATTGAAGGCTGAAGCTTCTGAGATTGGAAAGTGACCAGCTGTGAAATGGCAGGTTTTAAACCACTTTTGCAGCTGTCACCTCGTGAAAGAAATGGAGAGTTGTTCAGAACCCGACATACTTACCTGGCGTGATCCCCGAGTGACGGGAACCTCGTGGAAAACTTGGCAAAATGCTTTGTAACTGGTAAAATGGGAATTTAATTACTTTAAACACCCTCTTAACAAGCACAATTGAATGACCCGCTGCTTCGTGCCGTGTTTGCAAAGCGCAGACAGAAATGGCACTTGGGAAACTGACAAGCGGGTTCAGAGCGGGATACCGGCCCGCTATCAATGTTTTTGATTTTGACAGCGGACCCGCCTCCAAACCTGCCCTCTGAGCGCCGGCAAAATTCAGCCCAAATTTTGAGTACAGGCAGAAAAAGTCTTAAGAGTGGGGCCTGAACACATGACCTTCTGGCCCAAAGGCGAGAGAGTGCTACCACTGAGCCAAGGCTGACACAATGAAAAAGGCCAAAAGCATTCAGATAGTGGAGGAATGAGACCACACCTTGAGTATTGTGTGCAGTTTTGGTCGCCTTATCTGAGGAAGGATGTTCTTGCCATGGAGGGAGTGCAGCGAAGATTCACCAGACTGATACCTGGGATGGCAGGAATGACGTATGAAGAGAGATTGGGACAATTGGGCTTGTATTCGCTAGAGTTTAGAAGAATGAGAGGGGATCTCATTGAAACTTATAAAATTCTAACAGGACTAGACAGACTAGATGCAGGAAGGATGTTCCCGATGGCGGGGGAGTCCAGAACCAGGGGTCACAGTCTAAGGATAAGGGGTAAGCCATTTAGGACTGAGATGAGGAGGAATTTCTTCACCCAGAGAGTGGTGAACCTGTGGAATTCTCTACCACAGAAGGCAGTTGAGGCCAATTCATTAAATATATTCAAGAAGGAGTTAGATATATTTCTTAAGGCTAAAGGGATCAAGGGATATGGGGAAAAGGCAGGGACAGGGTACTGAATTTGGATGATCAGCCATGATCTCATTGAATGGCGGAGCAGGCTCAAGGGGCCGAATGGCCTACTCCTGCTCCTATCTTCTATGTTTCTATGTTTCTATGAGTTGAGAGAGAGTGGAGAGGTAGAACAGGATGTCGTCAATGTACATGTGGAACGTGTTACCAGGGCCTAGAAACTGGATGGTACCATGCCAGTTTTTCAGACGCTAAATGGGCGCTGATGCCTCTATATGGCGGGCAGGAAGTGCACACTCATTATAAACTGGAAGTGTGCTGCCAGCCATATTGGTGTAGGCAAAAAAAATAGGTTCCCAGGGCCCACGCTTGAAACAGGTGTTAGGCCCTTTGCATATTCAAATAAGGGACCGAACGCCCGTTTCAAGCGTGGACCCCAGGAAGAGGCGTTGAAAGAGAATGGTATTGTCAACCGTGTCAAAGACTGCAGACAGATCGAAGAGAAATGAGGAGGGAAAATGTACTATGGTCACAGTCACTGAGGATGTCATTTGTGACTTTAATTAGGGCCATTTCAGTGCTGTGGTGGGGCGGAAACCTGATTGGAGAGTTTCGAACATGGAGTTGCGGCAAAGATGGGAATGGATTTGGGAGGTGACAACGTGTTCAAGGACTTTACATAAGATTACATAGGATAGACAGCAAAGAAACAGGCCATTCGGCCCAACCAGTCCATGCCGGCATTTATGCTGCTCTCAAGCCTCCTCCCGTCTTTCCTCATCTAAATCTATCAGCGTAACCCTCTATTCCCATCTCCCTTATATACTTGTCGAGCCTCCCCTTAAATGCATCTATACTATTTGGTTCAACCACTCCCTGTGATCGCGAGTTCCACATTCTCACCACTCTTTGGGTAAGAAGTTTCTTCTGAATTCCCTATTGGATTTCTTGGTGACTATCCTATATTGATGGCCTCCAGTTATGCTCTTTCCCACAAGTGGAAGTATTCTCTCTGTATCCACTCTATCAAAACCTTTCATAATTTTAAAGACCTCTATTAGGTCACCCCTCAGCCTTCTTTTTTCAAGAGAAAAGAGACAAAGCCTGTTCATCCTTTCCTGATATGTATACTCTCGCATTTCTGGTATCATCCTTGTAAATCTTCTCTGCACCCTCTCCAGTGCCTCTATATCCTTTTTATAATATGGCGACTAGAACTGCACGCAGTACTCTAAGTGTGGTCTAACCAAGGTTCGATACAGGTTTAGCATAACTTCCTACTTTTCAATTCTATCACTCTAGAAATAAACCCTAGTGCTTGGTTTGCTTTTTTTTAATGGCCTTGCTAACCTGTGGCGCATTAGTGTTTAGTTTGTTCTTTCTTTTTAGCGGAATATATTTTTCCTGTACTCTGTTGAACACCGTTTTAAATGTTTCTATTTGTCGTTCTACATCGTTGTTTGCCAATATTGTTGCCCATTTTATCTTTTCAAGTTCTATTCTCAGCCCCTCAAAATCAGTTTTTCTCCAATCTATTAATCTGGTTTTCGTCATACTTATGTCCTTCTCTATTATCATCTTAAAGCATGTTATATTATGGTCACTATTGCCTATATGTTCCCCTACTTTTACTTCTTTTATCTGCTCTGGCTCATTCCTCATTCCTCATAACTAGATCCAATAGTGAATCCTCCCGCGTTGGGCTTTTTACATATTGGGTTAGAAAGGAGTCCTGTAGACATTGTAGGAACTCCATTCCCTTATCCCCTTTACCTACCTCTTCTTTCCAATTAATATCGGGGTAGTTCAAACTCCCCATGATTATTATTCTATGTTTTTTAATCATTTCTCTAATTTGTCTGTATATTTCTTCCTCCACCTCCATTCCACTATTAGGTGGTCTGTAGACTAGCCTTATTAGTGTGTTTGATCCTTTATTATCTTTTATCTCTATCCATATGGATTCTATTTTTGTCTTACTGATATCTACGTCCTTTTTTTTACTGCAATTATGTTATCCCTAATAAGTACAGCTACTCCACCTCCCCTTTTCCCCTCTCTATCTTTTCTCAATATGTTATACCCTGCAATGTTTAATTCCCAGTCCTGATTTTTCTGTAGCCATGTCTCAGTAATCCCTACTATGTCTGGTTCCTCCAGCTCCCCTGTTTTATTACAGACACTGTGTGCATTGCTATACAGACAGTTTATCTGATTTTTAATAGGATTTCCTCTCACTTTATGTTTAACCATCTTTTTAGACTCCTGTTCTATAACTCTATTTGCTCCCTTGCCGTCAATATCCTCCCTTACTTAATTCTTTCCTATGCTCACTTTTCCTGTTTTGTTTATAATTAGGCTGCTTACCTTTCTTGTAGATCCCTCCCCCCTTCTTATTAGTTTAAAGCCTTTGCCACCTCCCTATTTACCATTTCGACTGGGACACGGGTGTAAAGGAATAGCCATATTTCAGAAAAATACACCATCCTATGAAAGAATTTTGATTATTAAAACATGACAAACTGGGTTTAAAAATCTGGAAGGCTTAACAAGCTAAAGCTGTAAATACAGGCTTCTGAGATAAGATGAGTTGTTAACACAAAGCTGTAAACACCATACAAGCTTTTGAAATGGGAATTGGTTGTTGACACTGAAACAATGGCCCTGTTGAAGCAGCAGGGTTGGAGCTTCCAAGAAGTCTGCAGTTTGGAAAGAACACAATAGCTATACCCAGTTTAAAGTGTTATAAACTAACACTTCAAACAGAAACACAGAACATTAAAGAACCATATGCCTTCATAAATATAATATCAAATGAAACAGGAGACATAATTCTTGGTACAACCAATTGAAGTAGCTAGGGGGACAAAGAGATACCCGGTTGAAGTGTTTTTAATTTACATGTTGTAAAAAGATACAAACAGAAGACTTTCATAAATATGACATCAATAGATGCACCAAGCAATCACATTGGGCTGGATTTTGAATGACCCATGGAGTCGGGTTTGGAGGCGTGTGGGGGGTTAAATTTGCGGGGTCGGGGTTTCCGACCCCACCCCGACTCCATCCCGCCTCCACGCAATTTTGACATAATCAGTCGTGGGGTTCCCGACTCCATCCCGCCTTCAAGAGGCGGGAGAGGCCATTAAAGCCCTTAACAAGCTCTAAATTGGCTCTGTAATGCCATTTTGAAACGCTGTAGCTAGTTTAACCCTCTTCTGACATGAAGCACGCCTGGTGTGAAACACTCCAGTGAAACCTGGCGGGAGCACAAGTGGATAGCTGACTATCGGCTGCAGGTCCACTATTACAACGGAGATGTGATGAAGGTAGTAGTAGTATTAGGTGTGAAAGTTGCCTCTGATGCTACTGCATTGAATGTCTTCAGAGACTGCATGGCATTTGGTGTGAGAGGACTTGGATGCAAAAAAATTCTCTCTCTCTCTCTCTCTCTCTCCACCCCCCCATTTTTGCATCCAGGTCCACTCACATCAAAAGCCAGGCAGGTCCTCTCTCACCAACAGTCTCTGAGACTAGGCTGTCAGCAATGATGACACCATCAGAGGCGACTTTCAGACTGAAAACACTAATTAGTTCATGGGTTCCCACATGCTCCAACTCAATTGCCCAATTAAGTGAAAATTGCATCAGGCATCCACATTAATCTAGAGTCGGGGGGGGAAACACGAAATGCGGATTACACGACCCCAACCCGACCCCAAGACAAAATCCAGCCCATTGTGTTTGTATTGAACTTGGAACAGTTAGGAGACACGACGTCTGCTTATAACCAGCTGAGGTGATTTAAGAATTGAATAGAGGACCTTCGTAAAAATGGCATCAAATAGAACCACTGCTGTTACATTATTTTTATGATAAGGTTTGATAAGTTTTGAACACCTAAAGGAGGAGACATAATTCTTAATGCAACAGCTGAACTGACAGTAAGAATAGAAAGAAGTCAACAGAAGTATGACTGGAGATAATTAGCTTACATCAGCAGAAAACTTCAAAGGATATACCACTGGAGAAAGAGTATAAAAGATAGGATTTTCAAATAGGAAGTCAGAATTCGCTGGAAGGGGCAAGCGATTCTCAACTTCAGAGGCAAGCTCTGTAAGTTTTCAACTCTTTGAGTCTCGGGTAATCAAAGGTATTTGATTTTGGTGGATATTCTGGATTAAGAATAAGTAGAAATGTAAAAATGTAATGAAGTTAAGATTTGAGAATAAGGATCTCTGAGAATAATAAGTGTAAGCTATTTGTTTTTAGAACTGTTAATGTTGCGATTGAATCACCAGCTGTTAACTACATGTCGGTTCTTTAATAAATCTATATATTTTTAGAATTGTCTCACATAGTACTTCTGTATCAAATTCACGAACTCAATCTCTGTACACTCTTTGGTGAGGAGTTGCAGAATTCTGGGGGAGTTTTCCTGACCCTCATAATATCCAGAAGGTTACAGTCCAGTTAAACTTATTAAAAGTGCTATCTGGAGGACGGTAACATCTTCAAGTTGTTCCTTTGCTTTAGGGAGAGATAGTCTGAACCTTTAAACCCAATTAAGCATCTTATAGGATTCGGCTATCTCTAACTTTAGTTGAAGGTGAACGTCTGGGGAATACGCCTGATCCGGGATGGCCCGAAAAGGGCTAGGACTAGTAGTTATCCCTTCACGGATTCCATCCCGGTTCAGGTGGAGTCCGTCCCATCGGTAATCTCCTTCCTGTCCCAGAACTGGTGCCAGTGTCCCATGAACCCCTCTTTCCCATGCCAGCCCTTTAGCCACGTGTTAATTCTCCTGATCTGTCTGCTTCTATACCAATTTGCACATGGCTTGGGCAATAATCCATAGATTATTTACCTTTGGACAGGAAGGGGAGTTTGCAGATGCTGCGGTAGTTTTCATGGACAGAAGTATTGAGGGTGGGATTCTTCAGGAAAGTTTGATGATGGTGGTTTTGAAAAGGAGCGGGACAGACCTGAGGAAAGGGAACCATTTACAATGTCAGCTAGCATGGGACCAGGAAGGGAAGTTAGGTGGTTAGCAGTTTAGTGGGAATGGGGGTAGAGAGAGAGCAGCAGATAGGTTACATGGTCAAGATGAGCTCGAAGAGGGCATGAGGAATAGATAGGAGGGAAACTAGAGAAAGATGCGGGTTCAGGGCTAGGGCAGGTGAATCCTTGAGGGAAGTTTGACTTAGTGTGGAAAGGGGGAATGCGTCAGACGCAGCTAAACAGATGGTCTCAATTTTAGTTGCCGAAGAAGTCTCCTTGCACTTGTTGCTGGAGTGAAGGTGGAGCGGGCAGGGGAGAAATGTTTAAGGAGATGGTTAGTAGTGGAGAAAAGAAGCCAAGGGCTTTGCATTCCAGGATGATTTTGAGTAGTGAGCAGTTTTAGCAGATAGTACGTGACATGGGCCAGCAAGTTCTGGTGATGGATGGCTAAACCACGAGTAAGGATTTTTTTGGAGATAAGTGCATCAAAGGCGGAGGTAAAGGAGTGATTGAGCAGACTGACAGCTGCAGAAGTCCAGTGGTAAATGGAGAGCCAAAGTCTAGATAGGTGGGAGTTTGAAAGTGCAGTGACTTGGGGGAGAGTTTTTTCCAGGGGCAGAAGCAGAAGGAAGTGAGATTGGAAGGGGGTAGGGGGGATGTGAGTGGTGAGAATACAAAGAAGTGATCAGAAATGGCCTTGTCTGTGATTGAGACAATGGGAGTAGAGGGGCCATGTGAAATGGCAAGGTCAAGTGAATGGCTCTGAACGTGGGAGAAGAGTTTATATGCAGGGAGAGGTTAAGGGAGGAACGGAGGGCAGTGAAATCAAAGAAGAGAGGGCAAGGTGAATTGAGATGGAGATTGAAACCACTGAGCATGATGAGTCACAGTGCACAGCCTGAGGAAAAGAGTGAAGATATCTCAGTGAGAAACTCTGGGTGGGGCTTCGGGGGTGGTAGAAAACAAGGATTTTAAAAGAGAGACGAGAGGGGTGGAACAAGGTGAGGAACTCGAAGGAAGATAAATTGTCAGAGGAGTAAGGGGAGAGACCAAGGTGTCGTTTGATGATAAGGCCCACACTGCCACCATAGAAGTTTGGGTGGAGGGAAGTATAGGCAGGCAGGGAGGTTTCGGTGAGAGGCAAAGTGTAGCCACCCACGAGCCAAGTTTCCATCAATTTTGTACAAGGCAATGGTTAGACCACAAATGAAGTACATAAGAACATAAGAAATAGGAGCAGGAGTAGGCTATACGGCCCATCTAATCTGCTCTGCCATTCAATAAGATCATGGCTGATTTTCTACCTCAACTTTAAAAAGTTTATGTTAAAAAAAAACATTAGCCCGACTAGTGACGGCAACTTCCAGATCAATTTCCAGATGAAGAGCTTGTATAGCTTTTCAGTTGAGAATATTTATGTTTTGTTTTGATGTGATGGCGGGTGGGGACGGTTATGTCCCGGGTCCGCTGCCTCGGTGGTCGGTGTCGTTGACCCAGTGAGGGGTTTGGGGCTCGAGTCTTTGCTGTGTCCGGCTTCAGGCCACCTTCTGGAGTTGGCAGCATCGGTGGCAGCAGAGAATAAACGGAGACCTGGCTTAAAAAGGGCAGGATTGGGTACTAAATATTCCTGGATATAAGGTGTTCAGGAAAAATAGGGAAGGAAAGAAAGGCGGTGGCAGTATTGATTAAGGAGAACCTTACAGTGCTGGAGAGAGAGGATATCCTGGAGGGGTCAAGGACAGAATCTATTTGGTTAGAGTTAAGAAACAATAGAGGTGCTATTACACTACTAGGTGTATTCTATAGGTCACCAACTAGTGGGAAGGATATAGAGGAGCAAATTTGCAGGGAAATTACAGAGAGCTGCAAGAACTATAGAGTAGTGATAATGGGGGACTTCAACTATCCTAATATAGACTGGGATAGTAATAGTGTAAAGGGCAGAGAGGGGGAGGAATTTCTGAAGTGTGCTCAGGAGAACTTTCTAGATCAGTACGTTTCTGGCCCAATGAGAAAGGAGGCATTGCTGGATCTGGTTCTGGGGAATGAAGTGGGTCAAGTAGAGCAAGTGTGAGTAGGGGAACATTTAGGGAACAGTGATCATAGTATAATAAAGTTTAGATTAGCTATGGAAAAGGACAGGGAGCAATCTAGAGTAAAAAATACTTAAATGAAGGAAGGCTAATTTCAGTGGGTTGAGAACCCATCTGACCAGGTAAATTGGAATCAAAGATTGGCAGGCAAAACTATAATCGAACAATGGGCTGTCTTTAAAGAGGAGATAGTTCGGGTACAGTCGAGGTACATTCCCATGAGGGGGAAAGGTAGGGCAACCAAAGTCAGAGCTCCCTCGATGACAAAAGAGATAGAGAGTAAGATGAAGCAGAAAAGGGGGCGTATGACAGATGTCAGTTTGAGAATACAAGTGAGAACCAGGCTGAATATAGAAAGTTCAGAGGGAAAGTGAAAAAGGAAATAAGAGGGGCAAAGAGAGAGTATGAGAATAGATTGGCAGCTAACATAAAAGGGAATCCAAAAGTCTTCTATAGGCATATAAATAGTAAACGGGTAGTAAGAGGAGGGGTGAGGCCTATTAGGGACCAAAAAGGAGACCTACGTATGGAGGCAGAGGGCATGGCCGAGGTACTAAATGAGTACTTTGCATCGTCTTTACCAAGGAAGAAGATGCTGCCAAAGTCATAGTGAAAGAGGAAGCAGTTGAGATACTGGCTGGGCTAAAAATTGATAAAGAGGAAGTAGTGGAAAAGCTGGCTGTACTTAAAGTAGATAAGTCACCTGGACCAGATGGGATGCATCCTAGGATGCTGAGGGAAGTAAAGGTGGAAATTGTGGAGGTACTGGCCATAATCTCAATGCTCCTTGGATTCGGGAGTGGTGCCAGAGGACTGGAGAATGGCAAATGTTACACCCTTGTTCAAAAAAAGGTGTAAGGATAAACCCAGCAACTACAGGCCAGTCAGTTTAACCTCGGTAGTGGGGAAGCTTTTAGAACCGATAATCAGGGACAAAAGTAACAGTCACTTGGACAAGTGTGGATTAATTAAGGAAAGCCAGCACGGATTTGTTAAAGGCAAATCATGTTTAACTAACGTGATTGAGTGTTTTGGTGAGGTAACAGAGAGGGTTGATGATGGCAAAGCCGTTGATGTGGTGTACATGGATTTCCAAAAGGCGTTTGATAAAGTGCCACATAATAGGCTTGCCAGCAAAGTTGAAGCCCATGGAATAAAAGGGACAGTGGCAGCATGGATACAAAATTGGCTAAGTGACAGGAAACAAGGAGTAGTGGTGAACGGTTGTTTTTCGGACTGGAGGAAGGTATACAGTGGTGTTCCCCAGGGGTCGGTACTCGGACCACTGCTTTTCTTGATACATATTAATGACTTGGACTTGGGTGTACAGGGCACAATTTCAAAATTTGCAGATGACACAAAACTTGGAAGTATAGTGAACAATAAGCAGGATAGTGAGACTACAAGAGGACATAGACAGGCTGGTGAAATGGGCGGACACGTGGCAGATGAAATTTAACGCAGAAAAGTGTGAAGTGATACATTTTGGTAGGAAGAACGAGGAGCGGCAATATAAACTAAAGGGTACAATTCTAAAGGGGGTGCATGAACAGAGAGACCTGGGGGTATATGAGTACAAACTGTTGAAGGTGGCAGGGCAGGTTGAGAAAGTGGTTAAAAAAGCATACGGGATCCTGGGCTTCATAAATAGAAGCATAGAGTACAAAAGAAAGGAAGTTATGATGAACCTGTATAAAACACTGGTTCGGCCTCAACTGGAGTATTGTGTCCAATTCTGGGCACCACACTTTAGGAAGGATGTGAATGCCTCAGAGAGGGTGCAGAAAAGATTTACGAGAATGGTTCCAGGGATGAGGGACTTCAGTTACATGGCTAGACTGGAGAAGCTGGGGTTGTTCTCCTTAGAGCAGAGAAGGTTGAGAGGAAATTTGATAGAGGTGTTCAAAATCATGAGGGGTCTTAGACAGAGTAGATAGAAACATAAGAACATAAGAAATAGGAGCAGGAGTAGGCCAATCGGCCCCTCGAGCCTGCTCCGCCATTCAATAAGATCATGGCTGATCTGATCCTAACCGCCAATCTACTATCTATCACAGAACCATCTCCTGCATCTAACAGAATTGCACACACGAAATAGGAGCAGAATCAGGCTACACAGTCCCTGGGCCCGCTCCACTACCCACAGGGCCATGACCGATCCGAACCTAGACTCATGTCCAAATTCCTGCCCGCTCCCCGTAACCCTTAATGCCCTTTACTTCTAGGAAACTGTCTATTTCTGTTTTAAATTTAATTAATGTTGTAGCTTCTACAGCTTTTTGTGGCAGCATATTCCATGGACCTACCACCCTCTGAGTGAAGTAGTTCCTCCTCATCTCAGTTTTGAAAGAGCAGCCCCTTATTCTAAGACTATGTCCCCTAGTTCTCGTCTCACCCGTCATCGGGAACATCCTCCCCGCATCCACCCGATCGAACCCCTTCACAATCTTATATGTTTCAATAAGATCGCCTCTCATTCTTCTGAACTCCAATGAGTAGAGTCCCAATCTACCCAACCTCTCCTCATATGACCACCCCCTCATCCCCGGGATTAACCGAGTGAACCTTTTTTGCACTGCCTCGAGAGCAAGGATGTCTTTCCTTAAGTAAGGACACCAAAACTGTATGCAGTATTCCAGGTGCGGTCTCACCAATACCTTGTACAACTGAAGCAATACCTCCCTATTTTTATATTCTATCCCCCTAGCAATGAAAGCCAACATTCCATTTGCCTTCTTAATCACTTGCTGCACCTGCATACTAACCTTTTGAGTTTCGTGCACCAGGACCCCCAGATCCCTTTGCACTTCAGTACTCTCCAGTTTCTTGCCATTAAGATAATAAATTGCTCTAGGATTTTTCCTGCCAAAGTGCATCACCTCACACTTTCCAGTGTTGTATTCCATCTGCCAAATCTCTGCCCACTTACTTAGCCTGTCTATGTCCCCTTGCAGGTTTTTTATGTCCTCCTCACTCACTACTTTCCCTCCCATCTTTGTATCATCTGCAAATTTTGATATGTTACACTTGGTCCCTTCCTCCAAATCGTTAATATAGATTGTGAAGAGTTGGGGACCCAGCACTGACCCCTGTGGAACACCACTAGTTACTGATTGCCAGTCTGAGAATGAACCATTTATCCCAACTCTTTGCTTTCTGTTAGATAGCCAATCCTCTATCCATGCCAGAATATTACCCCCAATCCCGTGATTTTTTACCTTAAGCAATAATCTTTTGTGTGGCACCTTGTCAAATGCCTTTTGGAAGTCTAAATACACTACGTCCACTGGTTCCCCTTTATCCACTCTATATGTTACTTCCTCAAAGAACTCCAGCAAATTTGTCAAACATGACTTCCCCTTCGTAAAACCATGCTGACTTTGTCCTATTAAATTATGATTATCCAAATGTCCTGTTACTGTTTCCTTAATAATGGACTCCAAAATTTTACCTACCACAGATGTTAGGCTAACCGGTCTATAGTTACCAGCCTTCTGTCTACTGCCCTTTTTAAATAAGGGTGTTACATTAGCAGTTTTCCAGTCTGCCGGGACCTTAGCGGAATCCAGGGAGTTTTGAAAAATTATTACCAATGCATCTACAATCCCTACCGCCACTTCCTTCAAGACTCTAGGATGTAAGCCATCAGGTCCAGGTGATTTATCCGCCTTGAGTCCCATTATTTTACCGATTGGCGGAAGGGTCGAGAACCAGAGGGCACAGATTTAAGGTGATTGGCAGAAGAACCAAAGGCGACATGAGGAAAAACGTTTTTATGCAGCGAGTGGTTAGGATTCGGAATGCACTGCCTGAATGGGTGGTGGAGGCAGATTCAATCATGGCTTTCAAAAGGGAATTGGATAAGTACCTGAAGGAAAAAAATTTGCAGGGCTACGGGGATAGGGCGGGGGAGTGGGACTAGCTGAAGTGCTCTTGCAGAGAGCCGATACGGGCTCGACGGGCCGAATGGCCTCCTTCTGTGCTGTAACCATTCTATGATTCTATAACTCCACTTTCCCGCCCTATCTCCATATCCCTCGATTGCCTTAGTGTCCAAAAACGTATCGATCTCTGTCTTGAATATATTCAATGACTGAGCATACACAGCCCTCTGGGGTAGAGAATTCCAATGATTCACCACCCTCTGAGTGAAGAGATTTTTCCTCATCTCAGTCCTAAATGGTCGACACTTTATCCTGAGACTATGACCCCTAGTTCTAGACTCTCCAGCCAGGGGAAACAGCCTCTCAGCATCTACCCTGTCAAGCCCTCTAAGAATTTTATAAGTTTCAATGAGGTCTGCTCTCATTCTTCTGAAGTCCAGAGAATATAAGCTTATTCTACTCAATCTCTCCTCATAGGACAACCCTCTCATCCCAGGAACCAATCTAGTGAACCTTTCTGCACCCCCTCTGAGGCAAGTATGTCCTTCTGTGTAAACTTTTGGACATCCCATTATAGAAACAACATTAAAGCCATAGAGAGCATAGAGTGTAGATTTTACCAGGAAATATATCAGGAATGAGAAACTATAGTTATATGAAACTATAGTTATGAGGAGAGACTTGAAATACTCCACTGGAGCAGAGACAGCTGAGGAGATTTAGTCGAGATGTTTTTTATATTATGAAGGGTTCTGATAGAGTGAGGGCTAGAAATTCGTTATAGCCAAGGAATGGGCGGTGTCAGTAGAAAAGTTGGAGAATTAGCGCCAGGCGCAAATGCTTTAGACTGCATGAATAATTCATGCTCACTGCCCACAGCTTGGTAGGGATGCTGAGGTGCTGCCCTGGGGGAGTGGCAGTGGGTCAGTAGAGCAGGAACCTGACGTCCTCTCTCAGGATGACAGCATTCCTGCTCCCACCACTGCCACTCCGTCATTGCCCTTGTCGCTGCCTGTCATCCAGCCAGCCCAGACTGCTGCCGCCCATGCTGAGGTGGTGCAGTCTACAGCCGGGCCTTCCAGGCCCAGAGCTGGTCAAGGGCGTCCTGCAAGGCCATCTGAAGTCTCCCGCACGGACACTCAGCAGCCTTCAACCAGCCCTGCTGCAGCCACTGGGCTAATACTTCGTAGGCGCACTAGAGCAGGAAAAGGCTCAGTAACGACAGGCACTAAGGGATTGCACAAGGGTGAAAAGTAAATATTTTTGGTGTAAATATGTGTCCACTACTTTTTGATAAATTTATTACTTCACTTAGCATTCTTTTGTGGCGTCTCTCATTTCAGCTTTGCGCTGTGATATGGCCTGCGAGAGGGATGGCATGATGGGGATGTGGTGAGCAAAGGGGATCTGGGGTTTAAGTCATTCTGGTGTGAGGCTGGAGGGCTGTTTGGAGGAGGTGGTAGAGTTCTGTGACCACCTCCTTGGTGAAGCGGAGCCATCTAATACACTGCTCCTCGCTTAATTGAAGGTAGAAGTGCTCTTGGAATACCCTCGGAGGGTAAGGCCTCCTGGAGAGAGCCTTGATGTCCCTCCTCATCTCACTGCGCACATGTTCCCTTATTTCTCGCTGCCTACGCTCCCTCTGCCGTAGATCCTGGAGGGCGAGGTGGCATGCCAATACAGCCCCCATTAATGTTACCAAGTGTAGCAGTTTGAATCTTTGAAGAATAAATGTAGCTACTTTTAAGTTGCCAGAAGACTCCTGATACAAAAAAGCCTTGAAATTACTGAATGAAACCCATCATACGTGGCATCAGGTCTGGGTCGCCACGGTCTCTCTTGGAGTCTACCATTCTTTGCAGACTGAAAATGATGGGCTCCATGGTGTGCGCAGAGCCTTGTGCAATGTTGCAGTGGGTGAAATGAACAAAAAATCACTGAAACTGCACTAACCTCACAGCTGCGAGTGATAACTGATGATCCCTTTAAATAATGTCCCTGGAGCCGGCTTCCTGGTGCTGCACGTCAGCTCTCCCTGTCGGTGTTTACTCCAGGCGGTGAGGTAAGTGGCGAGAATCAATTTTGAAAATCGGGCAGTCAGTGAGCGTTGCACACTCACTGACGTCACGATCTACCTGGCATGGACGTTCCCGGCGATACTTTTTACCGGCGACGCTACGGGGGTGCGGGATTTGGCGTGCGGCGCTGGATTCGCCTCGCCCCGGTGATACTGGTCAAGTGCCCCATTAGCGCCATCTACTGGCGCTAACGGAAGGCGCTAAGGGGACAATCTTCTGCAGATTTCGATACCATTTTAATTACCTGCAGCCAGATAGAACTGTTATTTACCTGAGAAAGATGATTTCTTTAAAGAGGATCTTCACAAATCCTTTTCATGTTCTTATTCTGAGGATGATGTGGAGTCCACATCAAAGGCAGGAAACAACTGAGAGATGTTTTGCTGATGTCATCAATGTATCTCCTCTTATTACCTCTTGCATCATCTGATGCTGATCTCTTCCTCCACAGTCAGTCTAGTCATCTGTAAGAGACACAATCAATCCAAATTCAGACAACTAAAGAGGAAAAAGAAATAAGCCGAAGATAAGAGTTGATGAAGATCAATTCTAAAATACACAAGTTAATGGACTTTTCTATACATGTTTTGCTTTTATCAATAATCTCTGCACTCTTTAGCCAAGAGGTAAGAACACAGTAAAAAATTAAGACCTGGGTAGGGGGAGAAGAAAAAGGAAAGCCCAACCTATTGGAAATGTCAGCCTTTCCTATCAAATGCTGCATTGGCATCTGACAATGAAGAGAAAGTAAGGGCTCCTTTTTCCAGTCTGCAAAAAAATCTAAACAGATACATCAACGGAACATAGAATCATTGAAATTTACGGCACAGAAGGAGGCGATTCAGCCCATCGTGTCTGCGCTGGTTGAAATAGAGCTATCCAGCCTAATCCCACTTTCCAGCTCTTGGTCCGTAGCCTTGCAGGTTACGGCACTTCAAGTGCATATCTACGTACTTTTTAAATGCGATGAGGGTTTTTGCCTCTACCACCCTTTCAGGCAGTGCGTTCCAGACCCCCACCGCCCTCTGGGTGAAAACATTTCTCCCCTCTAATCCTACCAGTTACTTTAAATCTATGGCCCCTGGTTATTGACCTCTCTGCAAAGTTAAATAGGTGCTTCCTATCCACTCTATCTAGGCCCCTCATAATTTTATACAGCTCAATTAAATCTCCCCTCAGCCTCCTCTGTTCCACAGAAACATGATCATACACAGGCATATTCTGCATTCATATTCTGGATCAGAAAACAAAGGAAATAATACAACATTTTTAATACTACACTGGGCAGATTTCACTGTGCCCAGTTCCCTTTGAGGAATGTATGTCTTAACTGTGTTTTTTTTTAATTCGTTCATGGGATCTGGGCGTCTCTGGCAAGGCCAGCATTTATTGCCCATCGCTAATTGCCCTTGAGAAGGTGGTGGTGAGCCGCCTTCTTGAACCACTGCAGTCCGTGTGGTGAAGGTACTCCCACAGTGCTGTTAGGGAGGGAGTTCCAGGATTTTGACCCAGCGACTATGAAGGAACGGCAATATACTTCCAAATTAGGATAGGGTAACTTGGAGGTGGTGGTGTTCCCATGCGCCTGCTGCCCATGTCCTGCTAGGTGGAAGAGGTCGCGGGTTTGGGAGGTGCTGCCAAAGAAACCTTGGCGAGTTGCTGCAGTGCATCTTGTAGATAGTACACACTGCAGCCACAGTACGCCGGTGGTGGAGGGAGTGAATGTTTAAGGTGGTAGATGGGATGCCAATCAAGCGGGCTGCTTTGTCCTGGATGGTATCGAGCTTCTTGAGTGTTGTTGGAGCTGCACTCATCCAGGCAAGTGGAGTGTATTCCATCACACTCCTTACTTGTGCCTTGTAGATGGTGGAAAGGCTTTGGGGAGTCAGGAGGTGAGACACTCGCTGCAGAATACCTAGCCTCTGACCTGCTCTTGTTGCCATAGTATTTATGTGGTTGGTTGTTAAATTTCTGGTCAATGGTGACCCCCAGGTTGTTGATGGTGGGGGATTCGGTGATGGTAATGCCATTGAATGTCAAGGGGCGGTGGTTAGACTCTCGCTTGTTGGTGATAGTCATTGCCTGGCACTTCTGTGGCGCGAATGTTACCTGTCACTTATCAGCCCAAGCCTGAATGTCGTCCAGGTCTTGTTGCATGCGGGCATGGACTGCTTCATTATCTGAGGAGTTGTGAATGGCACTGAACACTGTGCAGTCATCAGCAAACATCCCCATTTCTGACCTTATGTTGGAGGGAACATCATTGATTAAGCAGCTGAAGATGGTTGGGCCTAGGACACTGCCTGAGGAACTCCTGCAGCGATGTCCTGGGGCTGTGATGATTGACCTCCAACCACCACAACCATCTTCCTTTGTGCTAGGTATGACTCCAGCCAGTGGAGAGTTTTCCCCGATTCCCATTGACTTCAGTTTTACTAGGGTTCCTTGATGTCACACTCTGTCAAATGCTGCCTTGATGTCAAGGGCAATCACTCTCACCTCACCTCTGGAATTCAGCTCCTTTGTCCATGTTTGGACCAAGGCTGTAATGAGGTCTGGAGCCGAGTGGTCTTGGCTGAACCCAAACTGGGCATCAGTGAGTAGGTTATTGGTGAGTAAGTACCGCTTGATAGCACTGTTGATGACACCTTCCATCACTTTGCTGATGATTGAGAGTAGACTGATGGGGCGGTAATTGGCCGGATTGGATTTGTCCTGCTTTTTGTGGACAGGACATACCTGGGCAGTTTTCCACATTGTCAGATAGATGCCAGTGTTGTAGCTGTACTGGAACAGCTTGTCTAGAGGCGCGGTTAGTTCTGGTGCACAAGTCTTCAGCACGACAGCCGGGATGTAGGGGCCCATAGTCTTTGCTGTATCCAGTGTGCTCAGCCGTTTCTTGATATCACGTGGAGTGAATCGAGTTTGAACCGAGTCCAACCTAGATCGAAATTGTGTGCATTGGAGATGCAATCTGATTGAAAAAGTTTATTTTTGACAAATGGGCCCTGTTTGCATTTAGACAGGAGCCGTGCTCATAGTTGTGGGATGTAAGTTTGCGTCATAATAACCACACATTGAGCACATAAGCGCAGCTGTGCCAGCAAATTATCAAGTGGAAACCATTAGTTTTTCCACAGGGATAGAAAAGCAGACAGATTTAGCTCAACTGATCTTGCATACCTTTCATTGAGGCTCAAGCATAATCACTGGGGTGGGATGAGGAGGGTATATCCTTTCCAAATTACATAGGAACAGGAGTAAGCTATTCAGTCCCTCAAGCCTGTTCCACTGTTCAATTAGATCATAGCTGATCTGTACCTCAACTCCAATTACCTGCCTTTAATCCATATCCTTGATACCTAATAAAAGTATGTTGATCTCAGGCTGGATAATTTCAATTATCTCAGCATCCACAGCCTTTTGTACAAAAAGATTCCAGATTTCCACTACCCTTTGTGTGAAAAGTGTTTTCTAATTTCACTCCTGAATGGCCTAGCTCTATTTTAAGATTATGCCCCCTTGTTCTGGATTCCCCCCCACACACCAGAGTAAATAGCTCCTCTGTATCTACCCAATTGAATCGTTTTATCATTTTAAACATCTCAATTAGATCACCCCTCTAACTTCTAAACACAAGGGAATACAAGCCAAGTTTATGCAACCTGTCCTCATAACTTAACCCTTCTAAGCCCTGACATCATTCTGCACTACACTCCGACCAAGACAATATATCCTCCTGAGGTGCAGTACCCAAAACTAAATAAACGCAGCACTTTAGATGGGGTCTGACCAAGGCTCTGTACAACTGAAGCATAATTTCCTACCCTTTATATCGGCATGGGTTATGACCCCCCTCTCTCAAGCTCAGCATTACCCCTGATGTCCCTCCAAATACTTCATACATAGGGTTGCCAACCCTCCAAAATTAGCCTGCAGTCTCCAGGAACTAAAGATTAATCTCCAGGACACAGCTACAAGCAATCCGAGAGAAAAATCATTGGGCATTAAACAACACTGTGTTTTTCAATTTTCTTTCAACATTTTGGTTTATTAGTTTTAAAAATATTGGAGATGGGGAACAAAAAGCTGTTTGACTGGGCGGTTAGAGGCAGCAGGTAATGTGATGAATGCTCCAGGAATACGTCCAACCAGAGTTAGGAAGAAAGACTTGCATTTATATAGCGCCTTTCACAACCTCAGGACATCCCAAAGCACTTTACAGCCAATGAAGTACTTTTGAAGTGTAGTCACTGTTGTAATGTAGGAAACACAGCAGCTAAGATACACACAGCAAGCTCCCACAATCAGCAATGTGATAATGACCAGATAATCTGTTTTAGTGATGATGATTGAGGGGTGAATATTGGTCAGGACACTGGGGAGAACTCCCCTGCTCTTTGTCTAAATAGTGCCATGGGATCTTTTATCCCCACCTGAGGGAGCAGATGGGGGCCTCGGTTTAACATCTCATCTGAAAGACGGCACCTCCAACAGTGCAGTGCTCTCTCAGTACTGCACTGGAGTGTCGGCCTAGATTTTTATGTTCAAGTCTCTGGAGTGGGACTTGAACCCACAACCTTCTGACTCAGAGGCGAGAGTGCTACCAACTGAGCCACGGCTGTCAGAGTTGGCAAATCGCTACATGGTTATGCCTCTGAAAGGGGAAGGGGGTGGGTTCACAGTGGTAGAGGCCTGATGACCCTCTTGTTAAAGGATAATGCAAAGACCATGAGACAAGCAGAAAACATGAGATATCTTAAAAGGATCAGTATTTTCCCTCCAACCACATACTAATTATGGTAGCATTTGTGGTTATGTCACGCACAGAATTAATTTACATTCCCACTAATAGCGTGTGATATACAAATCTGACATTCACCTTTGCATAGGTCTACATCCAGGTCTCAGGTTTAGGCCTCAAAATATGGGCCGGCAACTTATGTGGGGGGAGGAGGGAGGAAAGTTGGAGGCAAGTGTGTATTCCAGTCAGTCACACTTTCTCAGGATTTTATAGACTCTGCTTATATCTATTTAAAATGTAGAGTATAATAAATGGTAGGCCTTTCATCATTTAAGGGCAACTTAGTGTACGACCTCACTGTACACATGCTGCCAGTGCTTCGATGATCTTGAACGGTTTGATATTTGGTGCCACCATGTGGTGAAGGAAATGCGCACTGTTCAATTTCGCTTGAGTCAATAATAATATTGCGAACACTGCTGAAGACTTTCTTTAGTAAAAGTTATTTTACAAAACCCTGACTGGCATCCCTTAACGGATATGAAAGCCAGCTATTCCCTTTGTTTCTGGATTCAGGAACATCCAACGTCCCATTTACTGAAATCGGTTAGCAACACACAGTTAAGACATTACTATCCGCAAACTATTCATAAAGTTCACTGATGTGGGCATAAGGAAAAGTTTGGAATTTTTTAAAACAATAGAAATTCCCTCAAATCCAGGTGTTGCTTTTCAATGAAATCAACATATGAATTTACTGTACATCTGTGCAGATTTTACTTTCCAAAAAGGTACACAAATATTAAACTTTTAGGGCTGCCCCACAGTTTGAATATTTTTAGAGGTGGTTCTGTCCATTCAGGCGGCAGCGCGACCCCTGCGAGTGAGTTGGCTGTGAAAAGTTTGCCGGGTGTGAAAGACTTGCTGTCTCCGGCCGGCCGGCGCCCGCCCTGTCCCCGGGCTCTGTTTACTGTGCTTCTTTCACACCCCGCTTCCCCCTCCCGCCCTTTCCACTCACTTTTCGCTACTTCTCAAAACTTTCCCCGAAAAACTTTCCGTCGCCGCTTCCACACGTGGCTGGCCGAGCCCGCCTCCGTCTATTGGCTGAGGCGCCAGCCAATGAAACTTGACGCACAACGTGAGCGACGTAAGTAACCATGACGACTGGAGTGGGGTGTTGCAGACCTGGCAACATGCAGCAAATGAAGAGAGAAATTTTCATTCCCAAAGAATGAGAAATCTTGCAACCATTTAATATTAATTATTTAAAGTCTTTTAAAGAGTGACTTACCAAATAGCTTACATTTTTTTAAACAAAGTTAAAAGGCACTTAGCAGGTGTCAAATACTTTTACCAAGAAGTCTACTTTCTTTAATATTATAGTATGATTGTGTTTACATTGGTATTCTCCTGTCTTGGTGGACTATAGAGAATAGATTTTATGCACATATTTAGGCACCAGACTTGTACCAGTTAATATGAATGGAGATTTTTGAAATTAAAATGTTAAAATTTAAAAACCTAGGTGGAGAAATTTGGTTGGTTAGCGCCTCCTGTTAGCGCCTGGGGGGGGGGGGCACTAACTGGGCACGAAGTGGTCAGCGACCCGGCGTGGCGAATGCAGTGACGCACGTGAACTTCAGGGCCGGTTTAGCGCTGGTGCTAACTCTTACTGCCTGGCAGATCGTGACGTCATAAAGTGCGCAGCGCCCCATTATCGCCCCGGATGTGAAATTGCCTCCCGCCCCCTGCTGTATCGCCGGGCATGAACAATGGCAGGAAGAAGAGGTGTTGGCAACTCGGCTGGCCGCTTGGGGAGCACTAATTAAAGGGAATGGTTTTCAGGTAGGCTAACCTATATTATTTGCACCAGTCTGGTGCCTGCTCAAAGTTTTTGATGTTCCATTGCTGCAAGATGTCCAAGGCCTCCACTTTGTGAGAGTGTTTGGGGCTGTAATGGCAGTCACGCAGGTTGCCTTGCAATGCAGAACTGCCGACAATTGGGTTGTGCACCATCATTGGCCCTTCCCTTTAAGCGAGGGAAACAGCCTCTGATGCCGTTAGCAATGCGCTCCAAATTGTTCAACGCTCTGCTGCTACCGCCCCGCTCTTAGACTTTAGCGTCCTAAGAGAAGTGGTTAGTGCTTGATTTAGCGCTCCACTTCCCTCTTGGAGCGCTAAAACTGAATTTCCCGGCAGGAGAGAATCATTGGCGCCTGGCGCTACTTTTTCTACTTTTCAAAAGTTAGTGCCCCAGGCGCTATGAAATTTCTAGCCCCTAGACTATAATTAATAAAAGGAAAAAAATGCAAATTCTGAAAATCTGAAATAAAAAAATGAAAAGAAAGGTTAAGGGGTAAAAATTAGGTCGCGCCCCATTTGGGGCGCAAATATCGTCTGGACGCAAATATTAGCGCCTGGCGCTAATTATCGGCACTGACTGGAAACTTCACTTTTACCGCCCCGGGAGGTGAGTGGAGCGCTAAATCAGGCGCTGCACACCTGTCTTAAGGCGCAAAGGCCAAGGAGTGAGGCGCTAACTCAGAGCGCTGGCGAAGCTCATGTAATGTCAGTCAGCAATGGAACACACACACAATGGCACGGGCCAGTTCTTAAAGGGGATGGTTAATCTTGCTTTCCATCCACATCCTGTTCATTGCAGCCTTGAATCTCGGCCTGGAGAGACTTGCACATCAAATGTGCTGGAAAGAACAATGGAGAGTACCAGGCAAAGAGCTCAGAGTGCAGCTCCCACAGTCTCTGCTAAATCGATACAAGGAATGGCAAATCAAAATGAACCTGCAAAGTGCTGCTCAGTACCCAAAACTCCTTCACACAACGTTGAATCTCTCCAGAAGTCTCTCCCTCTCTCTCTCAGAATGCGTAGTTCAAAAATGCCACCAACAATAAAAGACAGGAAGAGGCCCCCTTTAAATAGCGCCCCCCCCAGCCCCACAGCGATTGATAGCGTTCCAGTCTTCTGGTCGTTGGAAGCGCCAGGCGGTAAGGCAGGGGGCGCCACTCAATTTCCGCTCCGGGGCGCCACAAGGGCGTTGCACCATGGAATGACGTCACAATCTGCGCGCGCAGGTGGTCGCAGCGGTAAAGTTTAGCGCCGCTGCACAATGTCAAGTTAAGTTCCCGAGCGGCGCAAACATCGCTGCGCCCGGGCGTTAGCGGCTTTGCGCCCCATTAGCGCCCTCTTAAGGCGCTAACGGGAGGCGCAACCAACTGAATTTTTACCCCTAAATGTTTCAAGTGTCTCATCCTTTCTCAGAATCATCAGGCCTTCTTACACCCAAAATGTTAACCTGTCTTTTCCCTTTACAGATGCTGACTGGCATGCTGTATATTTCCAGCATTTTCTATACTTTTATTAGGCTGTAAAGCAAGACACAATATAAAGGAACTACAGGCACTTCTTGCCTCAGTGAAAGATTCCAAAATAGGGTGATTGCACCAAGGTCAACATGTAATTTTTTTTAGCTTCATATGTTGATGCACCCAGAATGTCTTTCAGCATTTCCTAGTTCTTCATGCTGAACCCTGTGAATCTGAATTGGAATGCTCATCCTCATGCACTCACCGCAATTGGAAAAGCACAACCCTTCTCCAGTTAATTGATGAAAATATGATTTGAGGAAGTATTTATTTTTCTTAAGAAATTAAGCCCTTTGCTGCCTGAATAATTTTCAGCTACTATTGAATTTTATCGGTTTACAGCTGAGTAATACCACTATTGTTTAATTGACTGTGGTGCAGCTCTAACTTGTGCTAAACATTCATTTGAGTTCAAGTCTAATTAGCATAAGATGGATACACACTGAAGTTAAAAGCACTGCTATACAGCACAGCATTATATATTTTATTCAGTGCAACAAACACTTCACTGTGGTGTTCCCAAATCCTGGATAGGCTTGCCAGAGAATCCAATTCTGATATCGCAGCAATAGGCAACCTCTAGTTATAGAAGTCAATAACACAGTGCTGGCACAGTGATGGTGGGACTGCAGCTCCCGAGGTAACCATCATGGCTCACATGGTCATTTAGATTTGAAGAATAACATCAAATGCATATTTGCTGTAATTATAAGGGTCAATTTTACAAGACCGTACCACCAGCAGGGACCCACAGTCACCAGCAGGACTTAACAAAATCCTGGTGTGTGCTGTCCACAATTTTCCATGTGCCTGAATTTTCGATGTGAAGCTGGTGGGTAAGGTTCAGCCAGCAGCACGGACTGGTAAAATCGACCCCATAGTACTCTATCGGTCGGGGGATCACACAATGGCGGAGTGCAAAATCATAGCCAGCAATATGTTGCAGGTTGAAAATCACACTTAAACAGCCAAGAGAGAACTCTCTAAACCCAATGCATTCTTACACTTATGTGCAGAATTCTGCACAGAGGCTGGTACATATTTTAAGCTATGAAAGTGCATTTTCTGATGTTGGTTTGATACCATGCTGGAATTATACTCCATAAGGTGTCAAGTTTAAGCATTCTGGAGTCACATCAAGATGTAATTCAGAGCTAGACTGTCACTTTTATGCTTAACAGTATAACTGCACCCTTTGACTAACAGTGACAAAAAGCAGGATAAGAGCAGATGATAAGGCCGATTTTTTGAATGCACACTACAGGTGGGGAGCCTCACTCACCCATATCAGGAAATCATGGCCAGGAGTGGCGTTAGCCTTGCAGGGCCCCGTACAAAGGTTCGGTTTGGGGCCCTTACATTTTACTAGATCCTAAATACCACGGGGTCGATTTTCCGCTTGTTTCCGCTAGTAATAGCAGCAGAATCTGGGCAGAATCGGCCAAACCAGCGCGAAAGATCGGGGAATTTTAAACGTAAGTTACGCCCAAAACCACTTACGTTCGTGTTTTCCGTGATTTTTTCCACTGGTTCAAGATGCAATTCGCCCAGATCAGACCCTGCCCACAGAACTGGGCACGTCCCAGGTTGAAATTGTGAGATTCTGCTGATAGCCCTGGTTTGGGAAGGCTCTTCAAATTGAGATCATTGTCTTAGGCGCACAGCCACTAGTAGGCACGTTTTAAAAGATTTTTCATATCAAAAAATATATTTACTTAGAAACTGACTAGTGTACACTAATGAAACTATTAAATAGGTCAGTATAGTTTTTAAAGTAATTCGCAGTGATTTTAAATCAGGTTACTCACAGCTGGAGGACTGGACACCCTTGTTAAAAATGCTTATTTTTGCTGATAAGCCCATTTTCAGCTATATTAATAAATCTGCACCAGGTTACCGCTCTTAAATACATCAAGGAATACTTTTTAGTGAAAAAAAGAAACAATTATGTTCTATTACGCTGCCCGATCGTGCTGGTTCATGGAAGGTTTTACGTTTGTGATTATGCAAATAATTTTTGCGGAAACTTGAACTTTAACCTAACCAGAGCAATTTCAGGTGCATTTTGAGCACAATTTCCCGATTAGAAATTCTACCCGTACCTACTTAATCTGATATAAAATCCACACACATACAATTTTGAAAAGGCATGTTTGGAATAGGTAATTTAAAAATAGTTAACAAAATGAACAGGGATCAGATATTGCTGTTGCAGGAGCTTCTGCACCAAGCGTACACTTCCCAGAAATGTGCATTGTGGATAGCGATCCAGCATAAGTGATCTCTGCCCATTTTTCCAGTTGGTTACATCCAGATTATAGGCTGTAATCAACACAAAAATCCACCCTCAAATGTCAATAGACTATTCAATTGTTGGGGCATGACAGCCAAGCCTACTCCTGTCCTCACCCTATCTTCACGCACACACACTTTCCAGGGTTTGATTAACAATCAGGAACAAGAATCCTGACTGACTTTCCCTGCCTTAACCCAGGGGTGCTGAGGCCAATTGTATCCCAACTGCACCCCATCTGCAAATGTTTAACGCAACACTAGCTGGCAAATTAAACTTAGGATCTTCCTGGGTTATATTGCTCAACTAATCACTGACTTAACTAGAAGAGCTAAGATGCATCTTGGGTAACTGCTTGGGGGGGCAGAAAATTTGGTGTGGATTGATACTAGGAAGGAGTGCTGGCACGCACTTCCCTGAAGTGCAGGAAGATGGGCTGATTGTCCCTCTTGACAGGAGGATCAATGCATGCATCAGCATCTGCTTTCTGGGGTCTTTCAGTCAATAACCCTGGACTGGAGACCCCCATGGGCCCCACTTCTGTCCCTTGGTAAAAACTTGCATTTTTTTTTATATAGCGCCTTTCACGACCACCGGACATCTCAAAGCGCTTTACAGCCAATGACGTACTCTTGAAGTTGAGTCACTGTTGTAATGTGGGAAACATGGCAGTTAATTTACGCACAGCAAGCTCCCACGAACAGCAATGTGATAATGACCAGATAACCTGTTTTTGGTTATGTTGGTTGAGGGAGAAGTACTGGCCAGGACACCGGGGATAACTCACCTACTCTTCTTCGAAATAGTGCCGTGGGATCTTTTACGTCCACCTGAGAGAGCAGACGGGGCCTCGGTTTAATGTCTCATCTGAAAGACGGCACCTTCGACAGTGCAGCACTCCCTCAGCACTGCACTGGAGTGTCAGCCTAGCTTTATGTGCTCAAGTCCCTGGAGTGGGACTATGAACCCACAACCTTCTGACTCAGAAGGCGAATGTGCTACCAACTGAGCCACAGCTGGCACTTAGACCTGTACACCAGGTTCATCCCAGCATCCAGGCATCTGGGTAGGAGGAAGGCCAGGGCTGAGGAAGTTCCTTGTGTTGGAAATTCCTCCAGTTTGTTCTACCTCCCCCTCTGACATCATGGGCCATGTTTAAGGCAGGTGGAAATTCTTCCGGTCCCAAGCTCCATTGGAAATTGGCAGCCAGTGGGATTCTGAGAGGCGACCTGGCATTCCTGGGTCCTTCCAGAATCATCTCTTCCATTGGGCCTTCTGCTCCCAACTGGGGCCAATGGTTTTCAGTCCTATTATAAACATCCTAATTCGTGAGGCTGACCAGAACTCGACAGTGAAACTTTTTTCATATCTTACTGCTGCGACAATCATACCCTTGATACAATTTCTAAAGGATTTTACAAAATGCAGTATCTTAAAGCTACCATAGGTTGGCAGGAAATGCACAGCTAACTGATTCTCCTCCCAGAGTACAAACTGAACAAACATTAATATTGATCATAAATCTTTTGGCGGATAATGGAATCTCCATACGGATTTTACAGATGCCATCTGGATACTTTGTCTCCAGCTGGTTTGGTAGCTTGTATTACAGACAATTCCTATAAGTGTACAACCTATTAGCTATGAAATATTATACAATACAGAGAGAGCAGCAATATTTCTGGAGCAAAGCTGTAGTTTGTGTAATGAAGTACAAAACCTGTAAATTCTGTAAGACAATAATTACTAAATAATTTACAATATCAATGGTTAAAATATCACCTTAGAGCTATGCAGTAATGATTTAGGAAGGAACTGGAACAATCTTGGCTGTAAATATAGTTAATTGTATAATTCTGACACATCATTAAGTATACACTACAGCTACAGTTGACCTTGTTAACTAACAAGTAATTCCCTACCCTCTCACACAGATACAGATAGATTTATTTTCAATTATACCTTTGGTTTCTTAAGGGCAGTTGCTCCATAAAAGTTGCTCTTTGATAAGTAAAAAAGGAAGTGGTGGATATCAATAGCATTGCTCTTGTGTAGTCGAAGATCTAGTGCATGGTTTTAATGTTTAGCTGTTAACTTAGGCTGTTCCTTTAAGGCCTCAGCTGAGGTGTACCTATGGGAAAGTGATCTTAATATGCCCATCCTGAGGTAAATTATAGGCCAATTCTTTTATTGATGGAAATGTCTCTAGATTGGAAGCTGCTTGGCTTCTTTTCTTGGGGAGAGGTGAGGTTATCTCAAGGTCAGGAAAATTCTTCAGGATCTGTTGACTTTCTCTTTTTGTTTTTCTTTTAAGATTATTCAGTTGTGATTTGTTAATGTTTTATACAAAGTGTGACATCCGAAGTGTGACGCATGTTAGACCCAAAACTTTTACATATACTTGCAGATCTACCATGATTGTCATCTCCGCTGTTGGAGGGCATTGCTGGGATGTGGGAGTGGGGAGAGCTGCACATGATTACTGAAAGGATTTGGAAAGAAGTTTGTTAGATATGCTCAGAGACCGTGATTAATTGTATTGGTTCCTGGGAAATTTGTGTCAGTCAGGAATTTTTTGTGTGATAAGCACAAGTTAGATTCAATGGGTACAATTTTCAGTACCATGCATGCAGTGAAAAATCGAGGGTGCACTGACCATTATTTTCTGTCCATTGATTTCAATTAATTTACACTGAAGTATTTATGCAACAGTAATTATCAAAAAGAGGACACATCAGAGAAAGGGCTATAAAACTATAGCACCAGTTCTCCAACCTGCACTCCATTTGTGAAAGCTGGATGGGTGAATAGTCCCTTTTAATTAAAGGAAAGAAGAAAAATAGAACTTGCATTTATTTGGCACCTTTTCACATCCTCAGGATATCCCAAAGCACTTCACAACCTAGGAATTATTTTTTGAAGTGTAGTCACTTTTGTAATGTAGGCTAATGCAGCAGTCAGTTTATGCACAACATGGTCCTACAAATGGCAAATGAGATGAATGAGCAGTTAAACTGTTTTTGATAGTGTGGGTGTGTTGACCAGGACACCAGGAAAATTCCCTGTTCTTTCTTCCAGTACTGCCTTGCAACATTTTGTGTCCACCTGAAAAGGCAAATGAGGCCTTGGTACAATGTCTCATCTGAAAGATGGCAGCTTTGTAGTGCACTGAAGTGTCAGCTTGGATTGTATGTTGAAGTCATGAGGTTTGAACCCACAACCTTCTGACTCATGTAAGAAAAGAAAGACTTGCATTTATATAGCGCCTTTCACTTCCACCGGACCTCCCAAAAAGCTTTACAACCAATGAAGTACTTTTTGAAGTGTAGTCGCTGTTGTAATGTAGGAAACGCGGCAGCCAAATTGCACACAGCAAGCTCCCACAAACAGCAATCTGATAATAACCAGATAATCTGTTTTAGTGATGTTGATCGAGGGATAAATATTGGCCAGGACACTGGGGATAAATCCCCTGCTCTTCTTTGAAATAGTGCTATGGGATCTTTTACATCCACCTGAGTCAGCAGATGGGGCCTCGGTTTAACATCTCATCTGAAAGACGGCACCTTCGTCAGAGCAGCACTCCCTCAGTACTGCACTGCAGTCTCAGCCTAGATTTTTGTGCTCAAGTCTCTGGAGTGGTACTTGAACCCACAACCTTCTGACTCATAATATGATCAACTGAGTCAAACTGATAAAAGTATGAATATGATTGACAAAAAATATCTGAAGAAATTATTTGGAATCATTTGATTGATTAGCTTTCTCTATTTTTATTGGTAGCTGTTGTTAACTGTCTATTTTTGATCTAATTATTGTATAACTTTCTGATTGCTGCTTGGTGATTAGTATTGTATTTACCTGTTCAGTTGTGATTTCTTCCTTTTTTATGAATATTAAGTTGGACCTAATCGAGTGCAAGTATGACAAGGAAATTTACATATCGACAGGTGTGATGCCCTAAGTGTAATGTGTAAACATAAAGGCATGTATCTAGCATATCAAACAAGATTGTGTAAGAAAACAAAGTGAATGAAAGGCAGTTTCATTTCGGTGTATGTGTTAGCAAAGTTCAGTTAACAGGAATTATTCTCGAGTTGGGATAGCTTCACGATTACTGGAGCTACACTGGCACTGTGCCTGCTCTGATCCTAGAATGAAACTATTGCCAACTATAGTGATACTCACATTTACAGTTCCACTGAAAAGTATATTTGTATGCAGTGTAACGCCAGAACTGAAAACAATAACATAGGTTTTCCAACTGGACATTGGTCAGATGGCGCAATATTAGCATAAGTATTTTGCCAATGGGTAGAGTGGGACAACACTTGATCTCCATGTTTGATGGCTGAAGACGTGCAGGTAGCTCTGCATGAGGTGATAACGGAGAGAGTGGTCCTGCTTGCCATGCCAAGAGCTTCCCCATAGGACAGCAATGCAGCATACCTGGAAGGAGGTGGAGGCAGAGAACCTGAGGTCATAGCTGACCATTACTTCCACTGGCAATGCCTGCCCCACATTCATGGTAGCTGCAAATGTCCTTGCAGCAGATGGCACAGCATCATCACTACCTTCCTGATGGTTCAGAATATCTGCAGGCTGAGCTCCTCTGACAAATGCAGGTAGGTGTACCTCTGTAGGTGTGAGACTACCAGCAGTCTGCGTCTGGTGCAACTCGACTTGGCTGGAATCCCTCTGTTGCTCCTTCCCTTCTTCCAGAAAAGTAAAAGGACATTGCCATAGAGAAACCTTTTGTCCCAATATTCTGGACATTCCAAGAAAATAGGAGTGTCATAACACTTGGCACAAAGCCTCCTGAGGAAATAAGCGTGATGAGAAAAAATGAAATAAAACTGGAAAGCAGGCTAAAAATATAACAATAAGTCTTCAACTTGGCCTCTTTAAATATGCATACAACGCAATCTCTGGTGACTCTGGGCACCCATTTTCCAGGGACGGGGTTTATAACTCAGGACTATTGCAGTGCAAGGAAATTGCATGGACGTCCAAATTATATTATCTGGGCTTCATGTAAATATTGCAATGGGGAAAGTGGCAATCAGTTCTGACCAGAAAATTAAGTTGGGAGCTATTTCAGTGGAAATCAGTGTAACATAGCTTTGCCCCTATTTCTGGTCGGCCATGTCCATTTTATAACTGGGAATAATCAATTGGAAAATCTGTTCTACTGACTCATTGTTAAATGTTTTACTAATAGTTTTTAAGCTTCTTAGAACTTTAAATCTCCAAAGTTCATGTATGAACACTTAATGTGCTAGTGCTACATTCCTGTGTGTGCTTTTTGACACGGGCAAAAGTCCATTTAAAATAGATGGGTTAATGTCTATGTAAATACAGTGTACACAGAAATTCATCAAGGTAAATGGAATACTTTAACACTTTCCCACTTTTGTCACTCAGGGGGCGATTTTCTCACTGGAGGTGAGATGGAGGCGGGTTTCGGTTTGGGTGGGTTTGAAACCCGCCTCCACTGATAGTTTTCAAAAATTTGCGATTTTCCCATGATTGGCCACTTGATTTCAGAGGTGTGGGATGCCCTTGGTCAATTAGTGTTTTGGGACTGAAACTCGCCTCTGCTGACATCACTTTTCCAGTCTGATTTTATGGCTTCTTGCTGCCTTGGCTCATTCCACAGGATTTCTGCCTAGGCTGCACCACCTGCAACATATTCTGAGAAACCACTATGTCCAATTCCAAGGCAAGGGCCTCCCCGAGGCTCTCAGATGAGGCGCTGCAAATGTTGTGATGTAAGAAAACTACTAGACACTTGGTCTAAGCGTTAAGCAAAGCTTTAATCAACTGTTTTACAACATGGAGGTCTAGTTGTGTCCTTCGCTAGTTCCTGTTAAGAATGTCCTGCGCAAGCTGGGCCCGTGCCCGAGTATTTATACTCTCCCTGGACAGCGCCACCCACAGGCCACTCAGTATTATTTCATATGTCTTTCTTTCATGAATGACAGATTCATGTCGTGTTGTTTGAGGTGGTGACAGCTAGCAGGGAGGTGCTCTTCCACTCATCTGGGAGGAAGAGGCCCCCCAAAGAAACCAAGGCTGTGTGGGTACAGCTGGCAAGGGATATAACCTCCAGATCTGTGTGCAGATTGGGAGAATGTTTCTGTGTATTGATGAAATGCCTGTTGGAAAGCATTAAAATGATTTGATGCCAAAATGTTGGCATTATGGCATCTGCTCTTTCACCTTAGGCAGCTCCACATTGCGGGCTACGCCACACTTGCGTTGTCAGGTTGGTGGCCTAAGTGAAAGGAGGCCAGAGAGTCATGTCCATTGTCAATGATGTCTTAGGATGGAGCCAAGGACATGTGCCAACTTGGGCAACCTATGCAAATCTGGCCATGATAAGTTCATCCCTTGCATCCCAGGCAGCCATGTGCTCGTGTGCTGCCGCTGCTGCTGGTCGATACACTGGCGCTCTGACCTCCTCCTGCTCCTCCTCCTCCTCCTGCTCCTCCTCCTCCTCCTCCTGCTCCTCCAGATCCTCCTCCTCCTTAGACTCCTCCTCCTCCTCATCCTCATCTGAGGTCCATGGAGAAAGAAAACGAATGGTTCCCATGCTACTTGCAGATGCCTACATTGGGGAAGCGCTCATTGCAAACGGGGAAAGGGTCTTCCAAGGAGGTCCCACAGTTGATAGATTCAAGCTGCAGCACCTCCGACTTCGGAAGGCCTTCTAAAAGTGCTCAGATACCTTTTAAAGCAAAGTTCTGGCACCTGCAAGTAATCCTTGATGAAATAAATGATGTATTGTTGGACCTGCAGCTGTGAGGATACCACTCACAATTCAACCCGCCAGGTTTAGCTGGCGTGGTTTAGGAGGGTCGTGGAACACGCCGAAATGCTCAAAAAATCACGAGGACTTCTCAAAATAGGCTTAGAGAGGCCCTTAACGAGCATTTAATGATGTTAACTAGCGCTATGGCCAGCTGGAGGCGGGACCGTTTCCCGACCTCTAAAACCGGCACCGGCAAAATCCCGCGGAGGCGGGTTGGAGGCGGGTTCCGAACCCGCCCTCATTGTTTCTGATTTTCCCGCCTTTCCCGCCTCCAAACCCGCCTCCTCCGACGTCAGAAAATCGCCCCCTCAGTATCAGGATCAAGCTTCCAAGATCAGATATAGCTTGGCTAAGTACAAGGCAAAACACTCAGGTCAACCCCAAAGATGCACCTTAACCCTAACTTCACAAGGGCATACCTCGACCGCACCAGAACAATTATTTTCTCTATTTCCTGCACATTCTATAACCTTTCTGAACGAAACTGCCAATTTGGTGCCATGTTAACTGCAGGTCTCCTACTGATGGTGATACAGCATTTTATGTTTGTGTTTTGGGATGGCTTTATAACACAGTTACCCGAGAACAAAATATGTGGTGTTTATTTTTAAAAGGTTTTAGTTTCTCTTATTGGATTAACCTATTTGTTTATATTTCTTTACTTGTATTGATCAGAATATGATCAACTGTCCAGGAAATTAGAAGAAACTTTTTCACATAGAGTTATTGGAATATGGAATATTTTCCCACAATTGGTGATTGAAGCATTCAAAGAGGTACTGGATAATTACTTGAAGAAGAATAGAAATGGGTTTAGGGAGAAAGCAGAGAAATGGGACTATATAAAATCAGCACCCAAGAGAGCCTAGATTCAGCACAGACAAGAAGGGCCTAAGGCCTCTTCCTGTGTTAAAAAGGTCTGTGGGGCTGATTTTTATCAGGCGGAGAGTGGGTGGAATGATTGCACTACCTGCCCGATTGCACCAGCGAGAGGCCAGAACCATTTTCATGGTCAGGGCTCATTTCACTGCCATCGGTAAGCAGTCAGTGCTCAACAAGTGTTGACTGGCAGTTTGCCGATCAGAAGGCTCCTCTGCAAAGTTTAGCCGGATGATATTGCGTAAAGGGGGGGGGGGGGGCTGGTGGAATTGCAATCTTTGGGGAGGGGCACAGGGGAACCAGCAGGGGGGCCAAATGATTTGTTCATGGTTCTCCTGGCTCCAGGAAAATCAGAGCCACATCCATATTTTTAGTTTTTTTGGGTAGCCTACAGCGGTCCCTTTAAATGAAGTTTGCAAATTCTCATTATTACTGCATAAAAGAAATAAAAAATGAGCTTAGGCTCATTATTTTGAAAAGTTAAGAAATTTCTCTGTTTTGAAATGTATGTTCAATTTAAGTCGTCTTTCTAATGGAAATGCAAAGCATTATGAATAAAGCTTTTACTGATTCCAATGTGTAGTGACTACCGCCTAAGTGATCATAATTCAGATTTTAAAGTTGGTCCCCTGATGGGCACACATTTTTTAAATTAAAGTACTTTTGAAAAATGTAATCTGCTACTTTAATTAGTTTCTTTGAAAGCATATTATTGTATGAATATTCAATGAAGAACATGTGTTATGGGTTATTGAATGAGAGTGAATTTTATTAAAGTTGCAGTTATGGTCTTATGCGCAGTTTGCTGCCTGGTAACCCCTCCCCCTCAAGTCTCCTCTATGTAAGTGCTGGATATATATAACCTCTCCTGTGAGAGCTTCTAATAAAGAAAACGTCAGGATAAACACAGCAGAGCTTTAACAGCTTGTTTCCCCGACACCGCCCCCAGCCAGCCAGGTGCTAAATATCCGGCGATAATTTGGTTACCGCCCCCAGAGGGGGCGTAACCGAATTTCGCCCCCTTTGTATTTTTCTTTTCTCATACCAGGCAGTATCCTAGTGCTGTACCCTTTCTATTACCTCAACATCCTTCCTACAACATGGAGCCCAAAGCTGCAACTGTGGCCTTACTAAAGCTTTATATAGATTCACCACTACATCTCAATTTTTATGATCTATACCTCTTGCTAGAAATCCAGTACCGCATTAGCCTTTTTTTTATGCCTTTATCCACTTGAAGTGTAGCTTTTAATGTCTTGTGAACCTGAACCCCAAAACCAATTGCTCTTCCACATCACTCAGCTTTCCCCATTCAATGCATGATTATTACTTTTTTTTACTAAAATGTACCACCTCACATTCACTGACATTGAATTCCATCTGCCACTTTTTTACCCATTCCATTATTTTATCAATATCCCCTTGCTGCAGGCTTTGATCTTCAGAATTATTCACTTTGCTTCCTAATTTAGTATTGTCTACAAATTTGGACACCATTCTCTCTAGCTCAATATCCAATCATTGATGTGCACAGTGAAGAGAATCAGGCCCAAATCAGAACCTTATGAGAGCTATGGCTTGTGAAGTACCCTGAGAAAATGCCCTTAACTCCTAATCTCTGTTTCCTCCCTCATAACCAGTTTTTAATCTAATTGATACCCTCCCCCTAATTCAATACCCCTTAATCTTCTCCAGTAGTCTCCTGTGTAGTACCCTGTCAAAGGCTTTCTGAAAGTCCATGTACACCACATCCATTGCATTTCCTCCATTCACCATATCTGTCACCATCTCAAGGAACTCTTATCACTTTTGTCAAGCACAATCTTCTTCTCTGAAATCCATGTTCGCTGTTTCTAATTATTTTCTTTCATCTAGACATATCTGTAATGAAAGATTCCAACATTTTCTCCACCACAGGTGTTAAACTAACTGGTCTGTAATTACCTGGATTAGCTCTGTCTCCCTTTTTGGAAATGGGTATTACATTGGCCACTATCCACTTCTCAAGCACACATTAACTCTCAATAAAATCTTGAAATATAATTTCGAGGGTCTCTGCCCTATTTCTTTCCCTATTTCACTTAGGATCCTTGGATGTATCCATTCAGGCCACTTTATCATCCTTGAGCTTAACTAACTTATCTAATACTTTATTATAATATCTCATTCTTCTTTAAACTAATTGTGAATTTACCTCCTCCCCAATATCCTTCCCTTTTGTAAACACTGAAGCAAAGAACTTGTTAAGTATCCTCGACAAATTTTGTTTCTCCTCTACTAACTCACTATGCTCTCCTCTCAGGGGATCCTTACATTTAACAATTCTATTTTTACTTTGTAGATTCTTTCCTCATAATAATCCCTCCTTTCTTTCTGCATCCCTTTCTTAATCTCTTTCCTTATTTTCACATATTCTCTCTTTTTTTATCATTTGTGTTGCACCTATTTGCTTTATATGCCCTCTTCTTCAATTTTTGTTTGTTTCTAATCTCTATTTATCCAAGGCATTTCAAAACTTGAAGTAGTCTCCTTATTACATAGTATATATTTTTTCTGGAGCTTTGCAATCTCCTTTTTAAAAATTGTTCCATTGTTAATCAGCAGTTCTGTGCATCAATTTCTGTGAACAACTCATCTCAGTTAGCTCACTCCTCATCTTTCTAAAATTTACCCAATTGAAATCTGCTGCCCATGTTTCTGTACTCATTTTTGCATTTCTATTTGGAACTTAGAGCTTATCTTATTAACATTTAACTCATCTACCTCATATATTTAATTACTCATAACTAGATCTAGCAACACCTCTGCCTTGTTAGCATACGGATGTACTGCTTGATGCACATGTGTTGGACTTACAATAATTTTTCTCCATTTACTCCCTCCCTGTCCTAATTAATGAGTGGGTAATTTGAATCTCCTAGAACAATAATTTTGTTACTTTTATTAATTTCCTAGTTCTGTCCATAGACTTCCTCTTACATTTCCCTCCTGGAATCCCCTAAGTAGTCACCAATCTCTAGTAGGTCAAAGCTCAGTGTAACAGCAGCAGTCTTCAAAAAAGACATTCAGAGTGCAAATGCTAAGCTGGTGCTTTTCAGAGGAAACTTCTTCTCAAGTGAGTACAAGATATTGCTAACCTATAATTCATGCCTAAGTCATGAGTAAGATGTATAGGTTATCGACATCAGTAGAACATAAAATGTCCTTACAAAGAATCTCCATATTATTCTGTATATGTCGCAGATTTCTTTTGTCCCCATTGTGAAATAGTGAAGCTTATTTGTTTTATAAGCTTAATTGTGTGGATGATCTCATGTAAGCCGGTGCCCTAGTAACAACAGAATAAGCAAAACAATAGGTCTGGAGTTGTTGCCATGAATATCACCTTGCAGGAATAGCAACAGGAGTATTATACAGCAAGATTTCACTGTTGGTTGACTAGGACTCAGTACGTCAAGATTTTGCTTGTGTGTGACCATTTCATGAATATAGAGCTTTAGTTGGGGGCGGGGGCGGGGGGGGGGACGTATTAATGGTGCGAAATGGGCGGAAACCCTATTTTTCTTTTAGAAAAAATTTCCTGTGTGATTTCTACACTGCTAATATGCTGGAAATTCACCTCCGGTGTATTTAAGGGTCATGATATAATTGTGATATGACAAAAGCCCTTTCCATCTCCAAGTGTTTTCTTTCTGTTTAATTATTCCCACTTAGGTTTCCATTTCACTAATCATTCTGCCTCCTCTGTCTGAAAAATCTCACTGTATATAGTCCTAGCATTTAGTCAGCCATCAGTTTCAGCTATGCTTAATTACCCAGGCAATTCCATGGTATGGATTCTATCAGGCAAAGTTGACCCCTTTTCTAATCTCTTCTGTTAACATTGCTAATTGCTACAAATTTACTCTGAGCTTGACATTACATTCAATTAGCACCATCCTATGTTTAAACAAAATTTAGGAATTCCAACAGAAATGGCTTGAAATTTCTAGGGTACTATTCAACAAATAGCCAGTTTAACAAGTAGTTAAACCTCAAGATTCATTCTCTCAGCTATAGATGACAACAATTACATATCAGGACCTTCTGCATACTGCATAGACACCTACTGGGCCCCAACAGAAATAACCTGACCACAATTAACTCAAAAACGACTTCACTTTCTTTACAGCCTCCAACTACAGAATTCTCATCAAGCATTAATCATATCAAGAATTTCCATTTGCCAGACAACCACACTTCTAAGTACACTCCCAGAAGCGATTTGGATTAATATTAGTGCATACAATTATTTCAAGACAAATGTGAATGATTATTTACTCCAACTTTCTTGATATCTGACTTAATCAGCTTTTGTGCCAGTTTAATATAGGATCTGTTTTTATTGTAACCATTCCCACACTACATGTTAATTTGGTATTTCCACAGGTGTTGGATATTAAGGTAGGTTTCGTTAAATGTTCTGTACTGCTATCTGTTGTTTAACTGAATGCCTGTACTTTAAATTGTATCTGAGTCTATCAAATCCAATATATCTCCACTCTATCTGCTACTTTAATTCCCCCTCTCACATTCCTAAACTGACTTCTGCATCTTTGGCCTCCTACACTGTTCCAAAAAAGCTTCAGAAATATTAGTTCTTTTACTGGATGGAAAATCATGAGCTATGCACCTGCAATTTTCCAAAATGCACTCCTCAAGAGGGCTGCTCATTGCTGGAGTGCCAGATTATGGAATCATCATAAGTATCTCATCTTTTCTCCTGGACACTCTGCAGCCCTCTTCTGAACACTGATTTTAGTAAATTCAGACCTTAGCTATATCTTTTTTCTTTTGGTAGAGGGCACTGATAATGTGAAGTAGGTCTGTTGCATTGAAGAGTAAGGGGAGGGAGGTTGATGCTTCTACAGAGCACAGCTCTGGCAGAGGGTTCTGCACTTGGAGTGTTGGCCTGTTTTTTTTCAATTTTGGGACAGGCAGACTTACTGATTGTTTCCAATATTTCTTGTTTCATTTCAGACCTTGTCTTGTAGCCACAGTATTGATATGTATGATCCAGTTAAACTGCTGGTCAATGGTAACCTCCAAGATGTTGATGGTGAGGGAACTTGGTAATGGTGGTGCCTTTGAACGTCAGGGAAAATAACTGGGTTTTCTTTTGTTCAAGATGGACATTACTTGTAGTGCAAATGTTACCTGCCACTTGTTAGCCCAAGCCTGACTGTTGTTCAAGTCCTGCTATAGGGTGGCAGGGGTCGTTTAACTATCAGAGGAGTTGAGCTGAATATTGTAGAATTGTCAGTGAACAGCTCCACTCCTGACCTTATGATGGGGGGAAGGTCATTGATAAAACAGCTGAAGATGGTGGGAAGCATGCATTCAGGAGGAACTCCGGTAGCAATGTCCTGGGGTTGTGATGATTAACGTCTGACAACCATGACCATCTTCTTCTGTGTTAGGTACTACTCCAGGCAGTGCAATGGTTTCCCTTTGACCCACATTGACCTCAGTTTTGCTGGGGTTCCGCGGTGCCATACTCAGTCAAATGCTGTTTTGATGTCGGGGGTAACTACCGTTACCTCTCATCGAGAAAATTGTCAAACGTGCGATACCAGTGTTTCCACACCTTACCGGCTGCTGGGGTGTTTGGGTCCAAGTCAAGACGCGATGGTTTAAGGATGTTTTCCATGATGGGTGATTCCCTGGATCCTTAGTTCCGAGTTCGTCCAAAAAGTTTGAGTGCGAAGTTTTTCAAAGTTGATTAAATTGTCGTAAGAATGAGCCTTACGCGTGGTGAACTTAAAGTAAGCTTTAATCAACTAAAAAGGTGCTACATACAAAAGAGGTCTTACTCTATGCCTCTCCAGGATCCAACTGATCAGCCCAGTATTTATCCTGGACTAATCACAGGAAGTGATGTAATAAAGTTCGAGTCACAGGAAGCTGTATTGTGTTACCACAATACCTTGGTACTTTTAGGATTGATATCAAGATCAACATGGGGGATAAACATCCAGGTAGAGTAGTGAAGACGAAAACCCTGGAATCATTTAAGAAACAATTGGATGATACAGTGGGATCTCTTTGAAAGGATTAATCAATATAGGCCAACTGGCCTTCCTCATTCATAAATATCTTGTAATCTTGTGCCCCAATTTTATGCCTTGCATGCCACCTAACACCCTGGGAGGCACTTTCCTTTTTAGCTAGACTTCCTTTTCTAATTCTGGTGCCAGTGGAGCATTGAATACAATCCTATAGTATGCAAAAATACCTTGAAATTTTGTCTAATAGATACAGCAACTGACCTTTAAACAAATAGTCCAGGTCATAGACAGCAGCGTTTACAGCAGTGCTAGTTCAATATGAAAGTTGGTAACACATTGCAAGTGCTATGCCATAACACTAGCATATGGCGTGTTGTTCTCTTCATAAGCTATTTTGCCAGCAATAACTAGATGAATGACACAATGTCTTCAGCACTGTTGTGCTCAGAATCAACTTTCACCTCATAGCACTTGGGAAACTGGCAGTAAGTGCGGGTTAAGCAGTATTCACTAAATTCCTAATGAGTAGCACTCGAATATTGTGGACGGTAAGTTTAATGCTGAAAGCAGTCTCCAGGCTATAGTGAGGATCTAATGTAGCTAAAGAGGACAGTATCTGTCTTTAGATACGCTGTGGAAAAAAATCAGAACAAAATCAAGTTGTTTAGGTTGTTGGCAGATTTCTCACATTGTCAGAACTGAGTAAACTTGTTATATGTCCTATATCCAGACACCATTATAATTCTGTATTTTCCTGTGTGATTAGTTTTATATCTTAAGGAGATGGATGGAACAAAAGGGTGCTTCAGCAAGATGAAAACCTAACTGCCTGTAAACCTTTGCTGCTAAATTGCTGAAAATGAAGCTCAATTTTTGTTTTATAGTTATTATTACAAATTTTCCACTCAAAGAAATGAAAAAGGACAGAAACAAGGAGCTGATCTCCTCTCCTGAGTTTTAATGAAGTCCAGCACCTCATTCATAGCCAATGTAGTGACTGAATCTCCCCTGTCTCTGGGCGATTACAGCAGTACAATTCATCTGAAGGTCTGATAGTTTGAAAGAGATTGCAGAATGGAAACTATTGTACTATCTGTCATATTTAACCCATGATCTTCAGTTGGCGATAACCTTTGTTAAAATAAGAAGAAACCAGTATGAGACTAGAGGTTCCAGCTTGTGTTTATTCGCACATCACTTTACAGGCTTCATTTTATGAAACAAATTCAGTAAAGTTGTGAAAAGATACTGCCTGTTTTGGTTGCATGCAAATGAACTAAATAAAGGATCCTGTTCTTTAAATATTTTTCAAAATTCAAACTTGTGCCTATAATGAAATAACAGCCATTGTGCAACATGCCAGAGATAGAGTCTATACAAATGCTAAGTCCCATTTACAAAATACAATAAATAATGGGGGAGAAATTCGGTATTGCTCCGTTTGGGACGCTAACTTTTGTAAAGAATTTGTGTTTACGCTCCAGGAAGGAAGTGGAGCAATAAATCAAGCGCTCCACTTCCTTCCTGGAGCACAAGAGGCAGCAGGCGGGGCGGTAGGTGTGCAGCGCTGCACAATGGGCCGTGCAGCGCTGCCGCGTTGGAAGGCTCCTTCCCTCCCTTAAAGGGAAGGGCCATCGCTGCAGGCTCTGCAAGGGCAAAACTTACCTGGTCCCTGACAGCAGCCGCGATCCGGCTCGATCAGCCCGATGCACTGCAGCAGAGTGCCGGGCTGATCGAGCGCTGGTGAAGAAAAATGAAAAAAAAAACAGAAACAGCATTTCACAATTTTTTTCACTTTCCGAGTTTTCCCTTTTGACTCCCGATCAATGCCTCCTGCAGCTGCCGGTGTTTTTGCCTGGCGATGCTGCAGGGGGCAGAACCGAAGTTCGGGTCCGGGGTGCAACCGGGGTGATGCTCATGGCGATGACGTCATGATCTCCGGGCGAAGGAGATTGGTGCGCAACGTCATACTGCCGCTGCAAACCTCCCGCCGAATATAGCGGGAGTCGATATTCTCGCCGTGCCCAGGCGGTAAGTGGTTAGCGCCCCGTTATTGCCCCCTGGAGGCGATAATGGGAGGTGCTAAAGTGCCCAATTTCTAGCCCATTGTATCCCAAAATTACATTCGGCGTCCTATATTATGAAGGGTATCAAAATATATCAGTCCTTTTCACCAACATAAACAAGTTGGAAAAGTAGATTAGAATTGACTATTTATGCTTATGGTTTCATACATAATACCTAAATTAACTTGCCTCAGACTATCCTACATATACCAATCCAAATGATGTTGATTGTAAACCAAGCCCAATCTGTACTCATCAGGGCCACAGTACAACACTGAGTAAAGACCAATTCAACATTTTACCTACCAGAGGTATCGAAGACTGAGTTGGACACAGAGATGAATGACTAACACAAGTTAATTTAACAATATGTATGATAGCATGGTTAATATCATCACTTGGTTAAACGTTAGTGATTACAGCAAGGTTAGACTGACTTAAGGGCTAATTTTCTAGCTACATGCTGCTGGTGGGAGTCTCACCCTCCGGCCAAACATATCAGAAATTGTGGGCATTCTGCACTCGATTTTCCAACCATTAAGATTACTGGATGGAAAATCATGAACTGTTTGACTGTGATTTCCTGATAGGCACGACCAGTGGGTAGTGTGAAGTCAGAAAATCATCCCTTTAATGTTAACAGAATCCAGATCTTCAACAGTAATTTAAATATAGGCAGAAGGCTGACAAATATGTTTTAAAAATGACTGGGACAAAGGAAATTTAAATATGTATTTCTTAAAATGAGTTGCCACTCAACCATATAAACAAATAAAAGCACAAGACACCTGTATTTGGGTACAATTTAATTAATTAATGGAAAATTGGGTAGGCTTTGTTATGGGCATTTCATCCAACCTGCCTGATTTCCCTTTATGCATTCCACACTGGAGATTATTTGCATCCAAGTATAAAAGCAGAATGCCTGTGCCTTCATATCTATTCTTGTGCTCTTGTAGATCAAAACAAGCTGGGCCATTTTCTTGAAGAGAACCTGGCTTTTATTCCCATAAATATAATGACAGAAAGAAAGAAACCAATCCCATGATATACTGTGGACAAAAATGCCCTATTTCTGTCATAAGTACCTCCTCAAAAGTGCAGTAGCATCTCCTAGTGCCTGTGAGGCAGCACCGACTAGTGGCTGGATCAAGAGAGGGATTGGAAACATCAGCAGAGATGGAAATGAATTGATTCGGTTTTCACAGGTGAAACCTCTGCCGTCACTGAGTTACCAGCCAGTTTGAGAAGTCGTGATAAACGTAATAAGTTGTGATAAAGTACACCACAACACGAATTAAGAATTACACTGTTAGGCTATGTCCCCAAGCAGGATAGAATGTTGAGTTGTCCCAAAGTACAAATATTTGCTAGTTAGGGACGATAAACACCTGTGCTGCTTGTAAACAAACTGGAAAACACAAAATAAAGGAAAATCGTATTTTAAGCTACATCAGAGGCTATACAGTAGAAAGAGTTGAAGACTAGCTGGCTGTTAAATGTGTACTTATTTATCTTTTGCACTTGAGGCTCTTGTGTGAATGTCTACAGAAATCAAAGTAGAAAAATAGTGACTTGTCATGGATTCAGGTTTGTCATTTCATAGCCCCACTGGTAATCTGATGCACAGACAGGTACAGCAAAGCAAACATCCTTGTACTGGAACAACTGAATGTCAGAAAAAAAGGGAATGTAAATGCAATTGGAAATCATGGCTGCACAGTGATAAAAGTGTGGCTGAGAAAGCATAAATAATCTACTTAATACTTAAGAAGACATGGGCCTATAAATTCGATCCCACCCGAATTGAGGCGCGATCCAGGTTCAGTGCACACTGCACTAAATAGGTCAGTGGTAGGACCACAGGAAATTGGTCCACCGGCCTAGTACCGGCGAGCTGTGGGCACTGTTTGCGACTCTGGCGGCAGCTTCTCAGTTGTGGGGGGAGTCGGCTTAGGGCAGCAGTATAGCTTGGGGGGGGGGGTGGGCGGTGGGTGGAGGGGAGGCAATTTGTGAGGGCGGGGGGTGGCGAACGGTAGCTGGTAGCGGCCCCTAGTTGTAACATTTAGGTATGTCATTTTCACTTACCTTTTTGGTGGCAGCCTCCCTTTAAAGACCACTGGATCGGCTGATGTGTGTCTGAGAAAACTGACCCCAGCTTGCACGACGCATGCTGCGGCCAGTCATGAACCAATTTTGGAAAAGAGTCCTGAAATAGGCGTTAGGCCCCAGATTTGAATAGGAAGTAAGCCTAATGTCAGTTTCAGGCTGGCGCCCTGGATAACCAAAGGGCGCCCCAGCGATATAGTGCGGGGTGCACTTCCAGCGTAGACTGAGCTGCATTCAATTTTGGATCCTTCAGTGCCTGTTTTTTGCCTGAAAAATGGGCGCTGCACAAATGAATTTCTAGGCCAGGATGTCTTCTTAGTATTAAAAATACAATGACATTATTAAAAGTGTCTTCAGATTATTAGTATAATTAAAGAATCCATGCCTTTGGCTGTAAGTGCAAAACCACTTTAAAGCATTATGGGGAAGATTTTATGAGTTAGCGCTCCCGGCACAGTTTTGTATATATCAGGAACTTGGCCACGCAGGCTCACCATGATTTTCCATCCATTAGCAGATGAACGCTTATGGCATTGGTATGACATTCCTCTGTCTGTATTAACCCACTTACTTTGAACAGGTTAATGGCGTTGTTAAATTTGTGGGCAGAGGAATGTCATATGAATGTGTTAAGTGCTTATCTGCTAATGTTACCAACATTACTCTGTACACTGTTGGCCAGAACTTTTGATTTCACAGTGGCGTAAAATGGGCGATATCGGATCGACTGCTTGTTATACACCCTGACCAATTTCCAATCCATTGACTCCAATGGAAAGGAAAATTGGGCAAGGGTATCACAGGCGGCCTATCTGATGTCACCCATTTTAGGCTCCCGCTTAAGTTGAACGTTTCACCCATAGGGGTAGAACTTTGCTGGTGCCCGGTTTCAGGTGCGGAGGCGATGATGTGGCCGCAACACGCGCTCGAACCGGGAGGCCTAAGGCCGGTCCAAAATTGGGCTTTAGGCCTCTACTAAATAATCTGGGCGAGGTGCTGGTACCTGTCGCACCTCCACAGGCAGTTCACCTGACTGGTGTTTCAAATTTCAGACCACCTGCCTTGCCAGTAGTAGCCCTCAGGTAAGTGCCGGGGGGTGGGGGAGGGCGGTGGGGAGAGGACAGTGCGAGAAGGGGCTGATAGCGGCCGTCAGGAGTGCTCCACATGAGTTTTAAAAAATTCAAAGCTTATTGGCGCTGATTTTGTTCTAAGAATAATGGTGAGGCTATCAGGGTTATTTGGGGATCCTCTGTTCACTTTTTAAACTCGATTTGCAACCACACTAGATTTATACCTTTATACTCCATGCAGTGTCAAACAAAAATCTCAGTCTTCTCTCTGGAGTCACGTTGGACCCTGACTCCTGATTTGTCCTAAACTTTAGCATTACTGTAAAATGCAAGCCACATACCCTAAAGGTTCTGATTATAGTGTTGATCATGAGACTTGCTAGCTCCTGCTAGAACTTGTATATGCAGATCAGATTTGATTCACTAAATTAGACAAATACATACTGTACCAGTTCTCTTGCCAGTAAGAAAGATCTTATCATAACAATAAAGAGCTTCATGATTGTGTTGACTGGCTATTCTTACTCTGCTTTTGATCAAAGCTTTGTTAAACAGATTTACAAGCCAAATGGGTAATGATCAACCAAATTCATTATCCTCAACTTGTAAGTATCTCTGCAACTGTGGAGCAAAACATTCCACATTCTCACAACCTTTTGTGTAGAGGCATTTTGCTGGGACACAATAACATAAATAGACCTGGTATTTCAACATGGTGAGTTGCACCACTTTTACATGAATCATCAGCCGATGATCTGGAGAGATATTTATACCAGAATTTTAAGGGTCAGCTTATTTTCATATCCATTGGAGTAGTGGTTGATGTAAAACCCCTGTAAAATGTGAATAATGTTGATAGCTGCATGGAACGTAGCGTGCAGCCTTTAAAAAGCCAGTTCCGGCTGAAAGGTCGCAGCAGCAGGCTGGGGGAGCAGCAGGTACATAAGGAGCAATGCTGGGCTCAGTGAGATGACTGGGAGATCACTTATAGGGGAGAAGGAGGTAAAGCACTGGCATCAAAGGTGAGATGATGAGATGTGCCCTGATGGTCCTTGCAGCTGTCACTGAGGAGACCTCTAAATGGTCACCGTGATGCCCTCCTGTACATACTGCTGTCCCAAAGCAGCTATGGCCATCTCCCCAGAATGTCCAGGCCTTTTTGTACGGCATTCAGCAGAACACAGCTGGCTGCAAGCACTGAAGCATACCAAAAAGCAGCCCTTTAAGACCCCAATAGATCTCTCGATGACAACTCTTGTACAAAAGTGGGGGTACGGTAGCATAATGACTATGTGACTGGACTTGTAATCCAGAGGCCTAGACTAATGATCCAGTTAGAACATGAGTTTAAAACCCACCACAGCAGCTGGGAATGTAAATTCAAATAAATCTGGAATAAAAAGCTAGTATCAGTAATGGTGACCATGAAACTACTGGATTGTTATAAAAACCCATCTGGTTCACTAATGTCCTTTAGGGAAGGAAATGCTGGCCTTGCCGGTGACGTCCACATCCAATGAATAAAAAAAAAAATTGCCTCAGTGTAAACTCCTCTGCTGCTGTTTGAGTCACTTTTAGTAGATCATTATCCATTGCAGCAGGGCGTAGACTCTGCTACCTTAACGAACCTTTGATATTAAGGCCTGACCTGACTCTGCAGCAAAGTGCAATTAAATTCCCTCCTCCAGAGTTAATGGCTGACTCAATTTCCCTCCTGTTTCAGATACAGGCTGCAATTACACTGTACTGTAAATGCACCTTTATTTGTAATGTTAATGTACTGTGTAAGTTATAGCATGCATCAACTGTTTTGCTGTTTGTGGAAAGGTGGAGACTTGTAAATTATGACTTGCACCAATTTGTTTGTCATGAAATGAGTGAGCTAGTATGATATAGAAGATTGTGAATAACTGCAGGATAGACTCCACTAATGAGGAAGATTAATGTCGACACTTTTATCACTGGCAGCTTATAATCACTAGATACCATCCATACACACAGCAAAGAGGTCTCTACACCATTTTCTGAAAAGAAAATTACAGTTGCAAGCACTACAAAAATCTAAATTCAGATCAATAAAACTCCTGGAGCATGTTCTGAGATGCGAAGAGAAATGAAACATGGTGGCTTAATTGTAAGTCCACACTCATACTTCTGGTCCTGTTTAAAAAGGATATTAATATCTGGAACAAGTTCTCCGAAATTTCAAAGTAAATGTCAGCATGCTGGAGAGGTCTGTGGCAGGAAATTGACAATTATGTTATCCTGATGCTCTTGGTGGCCAAGATTAACATAATTCTATTGACAAAATGACGTAACAGGAATGGTCAGCGCTAAAGGTCTCCATAAATCAGCAGTTAGTCAGGCTTTTAACTTTGCCTTATTCAGGAGCTCCAGCTATGCTTCAGTCCTGCAAATTGGATTCCTTCTTAGTTCATGGTCTATCATTTTCCATTTACACCTTTAACTCCTTTGTTGTTACTGTCAGAACAGTAATTGCTACCCTTGGAAAATATCCTTTTACCATGCTAAAAATAGCATAGCTCTCAGAAAAAAAATCACCCACACTAAATGAACTATTGTGCCATTTTACTTCATGAGCATCATTATTCAGTTTAATAATCAGTAAAACACTACACATCTTTCTTTTGTTACCTTAGCTATGATTTCTTATCACAACAAATGAATATTCAAAAGGCTTCCATCGGCAGAAAATATACTACTAAGCTAATAAGGACAAAAGCTTTTATAAGGCAATGTGGGAAATAATGAATTTCTTTCAGACCTATCAACGATTGTTTACTGCACAGTTAATATCTAGCATGTGAAATTACCAATGTTCCTTTATACAAAACCCAAAATGTTAATGGCCTTTTTATGGTTAATTCACCTGGACTTGTAGGATCTGGGGGTTGGGAGGTGAATGGGGGTCGGGAGTGTTGGTGATTGGGGGATGGTGATGGTAGCGACAGTGGTTGGGGGGACGGTCAGGAGCGGCGGTGATCAGGGAGGGTCAAGAGAGGCAGCGAGCGTTTATTAAATGTGGGGTCAGGAGGAGCACTCCCGCTCCTCCGAACTCCCGCTCCTCCGAACTCCACATTCAGGTTCATTAAGGTGAAAAACTTACCTTGTAGGTTGCAGGCGATCCCAAGATCTGGTTTTACTCAGGGAAAACCAATCTTGAATTGGCGGTCTCAAATTTGCATATACAAAAGGCCTTACACCTGTTTCAGGCATGAGTAAAGGACACTTATTTATTTCCTTTCTCAATATGGTGGGTGGGGCACTACTGGCCAGAAATGCTCGCGCACTTCCTGCTCGCCATGTTAAGGGCTTAGTAGGCTAGTTAGAGCCCGAAAAACAGGCACTACATGGCTGAATTAGAGGCCTAAGTATTTGAATTCCTCACATCTTGCTCTCTGTTGATCCACACACTTCATGACCTTTTCATTGAGTGTTTAATCCCATTCATTGTTTTTCCTCCTAAAATGTATAACTTCACACTTCTCCACATTAAATTACATCTGCACCTCTCTGCCCATTCTGCTAATCCATCTATGTTCACCTGAAATCTTGCTCGGTGTTTGCCATACACCCTACGTTTGTGTCATCAACAAATTTCGATACGGTACTTTTTATGCCCAGCTCTAAATTATCTATATATAACTGACCCCTGAGGTACACCACCTAACCCTTCTCCAATCCAAGCAACATTTGTTAATTCTATCCCTTTTGTTTCCTGTCAGTCAACCAACTTTCTATCCACGCTACTATATTTATATCATATGCCTGAGTTTTGTGTAACAAACCTACTGTGGAAACATGTTATCAAAGACCTTTTGAAAATCGGTATACACTACATCTATTGCATTCCCTTTATCCATTCAATCAGTCACTTCTTCAAAATACTGTTGGGGCTGGTACCCTTCAAAGAGCAGTGTGAGAAAACAGCATGGAGTTATAAGGGGAAACTTTTGAGGCTGTGCTCTTGGCATCGAGTCTCACTTGAGAGCACAAGTTGGAGAAATAGGCACAGAGTGCAGTGTGCCTGATTCACTCCTCTCCCACTATTTTGATGATTAATCTTAATAATTGGAAAATCACAAAGCCTTAAATTGGGTGTCTGATTATCCGATCTGCCCTGCTGTCGAACAAGGCTCTGTACCAGGGTGATTAATCTTAATGAACAGGAGATTGCAAAGCCATAAATTGAGTGCCTGAATCTTTGATCTGCTCTGCAGTTGAGCAAGGTTCTGCACCACAAGTGGATCCTTGGGAAATTTTCCCTTTATTGTTCACTTGCATTACTCTCTAACCAGGGAAAGCAGAGCTCTGCTGATTACCCTGACAGCTCCTTTCTTTCATTGCAAGCTAAAAGTTTCAGAAGAATTCTGACAGGTTGCCTTTAACGTCAGAGTTTCAAAATTTACCTTCTCTAAATGGTCTGATGCCGAACCCATACCAGTTCAGCACTGTTATACTGATCATGTAGCATCAGGTCCAATATGAAGCTGATTTGCACGAATACCATACATGCAGTACAACTGTCCAATTAGGTAGCAAGCATTGTGCAATCAGCTTCTCTAAATGTAAAACAACACGCAGATAAGGGAGTGGGAAAATGGCTAAATGTTCAGTAATGTAGTGAGTAGAATCATTGGCAGTGCATGCCCAAATGCCAGCAGGCGGGGCTCCCTGGTGGTGGTGCATAGAATTACCACCGCTCTGATGTCAGCACTTGACCAAGTGTATCAGAGGCTTAAATATGTCACACTTATTAATATGACATAAGTATCATATTCAGAGATTTTTTCAGAACATTTGGGAAATAGCCATTTTTTGAAAATAGGGTGCACTGAAAAAGGGGCCATATATCGACAATCTAATGTTCTCATTAAAACCAAAAACAAGCACGGCTAGTTATACTGCAATCAGATTTTCATGTCATATCAATGCATAAAGCACAGCTGTTACTTTGTGAATGATAGTAAAGACGTATCACTTAAAGCAGGGGTGTCCAAATGATGGCCTGTGGGCCACATATAACCCTCAAGTTCTGGTAATCCAAGCCCACAAAACCCAGGCAACTAGTTTCACCATTATTCAGAAGCTTAACTGGACTAGCCATATCAATATCATAACTATAAGAACAGGTCAGAGACTGGATATTCTGCAACAAATGGCTCACCTCCTGCCTTGTTAAAGCCTCTCTACTATCGACAAGGCTCAAGTCAGGAGTGTGATGGAATATTTACCACTCGCCTGGATTACTGCAGCCGTAACAACACTCAAAAACCATCCAGGACAGTGCAGTTCACTTCATTGTCATTAAGCTCAATATCTACCCAGTCCACCACTGGCTGCAGTATCCATTAGCTACAGGATGTACTGCAGTAACTTACCAAGGGTATTTCAATAATACCTCGCTCTCTTGCAAACTCTATCACTGAAAAGGACAAGAGCAGCAACGACATGGAAACACCATCACTTCAAGTTGCTCTCCAAGCCAAATACCATCCTTACTTGGACAAATATTACCATTCCATGATAGTCACTGGGTCAATAAACTGGTATTCCCTACCGAACGTCATTGTTGAAGCACCATCACTACAAGGACTGCAGCGGCTCAAGAAAACCCAACTCCATCTTCTCAGGGCAACTAGGGGGTGCACAATAAATGTAGCCCTGCCAGCATTGTGCACATCCCGAGAACATAAAAAAACATACTATTGCTATACGGTTAGATGCAGCTTGCGAAGGGATAATTCCCAGGGATACAATACTTTTGACTTAACATTTGAAGCTGGAAGATACGGGATTACAGTGAGTTGACCACTTCCTTGTATCCCTGACCACCCATATTTGCTCTACCCCCAAACACCACTTACATTTGAGGCAACTGAATAGATGGTCTCAACCTTAGTGACAAAGAAATCTATGAGCTTCTTGTGTGTATTGTTGGAGGTGAGGCCGGAGTGGGCAGGGGCGAGTGATTTAAGGAAGGAGGTGGTTGGTCATGGAGAAAAGATGCCGACGAGTTAACTTTGGAACAAGCTTTCCACCAAGTCATTTACAACTGCACTTTCAAAGTTCCAACTACCTAGTCCTTGGCCTTCCATTCACCACAGAGTTTCTGCATCGGTTGATTTGCTCAATTATCTGTCCTTGTCCCCAGCAAAATGTTTATTCTCTCCCATCCTGGTTGTTCCCCCTATTGTAGCCCCCATCTTCGCTCTCTCAAGTCCAACAGGAGCAGACTTGAGCATATCTGCGGCGCAACTGGTTTAGCCATCTATCACAAGATCTGGCTGGACAATATCAAGCATTTTTGAGCCTCACTCTCCTCTGCCAAAACCATCAACTACTCCAGGATCATCCAAGAAAGCAAAGTTAACTCGTCGGCATCTTTTCTCCACTACCACTCGCCTCTGCTGCTTCCACTTTTCCCCTTTCCCAGCAAACCAAATCTCTCCAAGACTCCCCCACCCTGCTCTAGCCTTGAACCTGCATCTCTCTCTAGTTTCTCTCCCAATTCCCCTCATTCCCTCTCCGAGCTCATCTGTCCTTGAGACACACCTCCTGCTCCCTTGATCCCAGTCCCACTAAACTGCTGGCCACCCAACTTCTCTTCCCAGTCTCCATTTTAGCTGATATTGTAGATGGTTATCGCTGCTTGGGTATAGTCGTCCTCCCTTTCAAAACTGTCATAATCACACCCACCTTCACCGCCCCACATTTGCAAATTATTGCCCAACTCCAATTTTTGTTCCCCCTCGTCATTGAACATATTGTCACCTCCCAAATCTGTGCCCACCTTTCCTGCGACTCCCTGTTTGAATCTCTCCAATCAGGTTTCCGCCCCTGCCACAGCACTGAAACGACTCTATCCAAAGTCACAAATGACATTCTCTGTGACTATGACGGAGGTGCTTTATTCCTCCTTGATCTCTCTGCAATGTTTGACATGATCGACTACACTATTCTCCTCCAACACCTCTCCACTGTTGTCCAGCTCAGTGGGACTGCCCTCGCTTAGTTCCACACTTACCTATCATGTCGTAGTCAGAGTACCTCCAACAATGGCTTCTCTTCCCGTATCCACACCATTAACTACGAAGTCTTCCAAATATCCATCCTTGGACCCCTCCTCTTTGTCATCTATGTGCTGTCCATTGGCGAGATCATCCAAAGACGTGGGGTCAGCTTCCACATGTATGTTAACAACATCAGCTTTTCCTCTCCACCACTTATCCCAACCCCTGTGCTGCCTCTGTGTTCTCAGACTGCTTGTCTGATCCAGTCTCAGTTAAGCCGCAATTTCCTCCAGCTAAACTTTGGTAAGACTGAAGCCATTGTCTTCAGTCCCCACTGAAAACTCTGTAGTCTTGCCAAGATGAGAGAATATCTAGTGTGAAGCCTGTAAAATTTGTAACAGGGACACAAATACTAACTGGTAAAAGAGGTAGATATTCGTCTTCACTGCCTGAGCAGTAATCTGGCAGAGTGGATGACCTGACTTTTATTGAACCCAACCGATTGAATGAAAATGCATTTTCTGGCAGCTTTCCGGGAGGCCTACAGTGTTTGTGGGTCAGTAAATCAATGGGTGAACTCCATTGCAGCGATTGAAGATGATCTGTGATAAAATCTCTTTTATCTGCATTCATGTCATAAACAAACAAAAAATCGCCAAACATAGGGTGGCAGCTAATATTATTGGAGCACGTGGGGCAACTGTTTGTGTCGCTCCTTTCTTCCCCATTCCCCGACACTGCAACCAGGAGACAGAAGCGATCTTTGGCCTCCTTCTGGTATTAGCGCTGCGAAGATCGCGTTGCACTAGAAAATCACCGCCACGCTGATGATAATGAGCAGGCAGTACCAAAATGCCGGTAATGCCTGCGCTCTCTCAGCCGGCGGCTGTTAGCCTTGGCCGCCAATGTTACCGGCAGGTTTCCAGAGTTCCCCAATTTCTAGGCCAAGATCTTTGAAAGTAGTGAAGAAGAAGTTAAACATTGTGATTGGGGAACATAGGTTTCTATGAAAGGGTGAATTAGATGAGCTTCATCTGTACTTATCGTTGTGATCTTCATAATGTGAATAATCCTTATTGTACATTCGTTAGTCACTCAATTCTGAGAAGATGGAACACAGTGTGTGACTGGTTAAATCATCATCGTAAAACTACTGGTACCTCAGGATATGGCATCAGAATCTCTTACTGTCCACTTCAGTGTGTCTGCATATTTACTACAATAAGGGTAAATTATAAAGAAATAAAAAACTTTGATGCAAAACGCTACTTCAGTAGTCAAACAGTTAAATCAAAAGATAAGCTGAACTGTTAACCTTAATGCAAGAAAATGCTCAATAGTTACTGCTGTATTTCAAACTACAACTTAGGCTCTTAAAGACTCACTGTAAACACCTTCTGATTTCAGCAACAGAGGGCAGACTAGATTCACAGTCTGTTAGATGGGAAGCGGCCTTCAGTTGTAATTGTAACTTAAAGTGTGCCGTACAATATACTCAGCTTGTCTAATGTTGTTTAATGAGGTAGATCCAACTATATAAAGTTAAAGCACACCGATTTAATATAAAAAGGCAGGTACTGTTATGCACAACTGCAAATCTTAATTACCGCTGTCAAAAGTGAATGTTCACCAGAAAGAACCAAATAAAGAGAGACATAATAGCTCCAGATTGCAAATTTGGGGCTGTGCGTGCCTGTGATTCAGGTGCACTGGCAGCTGCGTTCTTACTGGAGGGTGGCCTTCAACCCCAAATGGGGTTACTCTCCTTCGCTCAACCTCCTGCAGCAGAGCCTCCAGCTCTTCAGCAGCAAAGGGAGCAGTGTTGCACACGTGTTTCTGCTGTGTCATTGTGAACAATTACTTAACTTTTCTGTCACCATCTCGGCTTCCCCTTTAATGTCAAGCTGCAGCTCTTTAAACCAGCTGCCTTATCAGATTTTGCACAGGCCAAGCTCCTTGGGCAAACTTTTCCTGTACCTGTAGCCTATACAAAATAGGGGGCAGGTTTTATAATCCAAAATTAGGCAGGGCGCAACTTCTACTGACACAGATGTGCCTGTGCATTGTATAAGTACAACCTCATTTTTTTGCCTGTCTCCCAATATTGGGGTTTGAGTGTCTCAGCTTAGGAAGCACAAGACGGTGGCCAAAAGCTTTCATTGGTTATAATCACTAGTTTCCTTTTCTTATTGGTGGCTTTTGCTGACTGCTGATTGGTGGTTTTCATATGTCCTTCGTAGCAACACAAGATTTGCATATAGAAAAGTGTGACACCTGAAAGGTGATGCCTGAGGTTTGATGGAAAAAACATGTACTAAAGTAAGATTTGCATCTGACATATCTATCACACTGTAGACAACTCTTGAATGTGTGAGTGAGCATGCACATGCATAGAATGATACAGCAAGAAGGAGGTCATTCGGCCCATCGTGCCTGTGTCGGGCATGTAAGAATCGCATCCATGTTAATACATATGTATTTGCCAGAGTATGAGGAACCAGGTTTCTAATCTAAAGTAGAAAAAGTAACAAAAACCCTAGCATGTAAATGAAAGAATGCAATTGGAAGAGTAGAAAAGGGAAAAAGACAGGCTTTTTTAACCACAATGAAATATAATACTATATCAGCCATACATGCTGTACTGATCATGGCGTTTGCACTTGGTATTGGAAGATAATGATGAAAATCATGTCATGGTGCTGCAGTTTACTCTAAAGACACACTGTGCCTCTCTGAGGACTGAGCTGATAACATTTTCAAGCAGCCAGTTGAGAAGCACTCTTAAGAAAATGTTTCTGGTACTAAAAAGAAAGAAAAATTCTGTAATAGTTATTGCAATCACCTCTTTCTCCTGTCTGTTTTTAGATGGCAATAACTATCACATTCTTTTGGTCTTGTGGGAAGGTACCATCTCTCCAAATGGTTTTGAACAGTCTCTGTAGCTGGTCAGTTAGGACCCTGTAGTTGCATTTGCAACTCTCTGCAGGGATCCCACCTGGTCTTGGCACCTTATCAGTCTTAATTGCATTGATGGCTTCACTAACCTTGGCAATTGTGGGGATCTCATCCATGTTATTACATTGTGGCTATTGTGCTACTCTGTCAAGGACTTCATCTGTAATGATTAATAGTTCATCTATCTGTTCAATAGTTCACCAAGTGCTTGTGTCAACTTTGCATGGTCTAAGCCTTTCCAGTGACAAGCGTGGTATCATTTGAACTCAGCAGAGGTGCAGTATTGGTATATAGTGCAATCTTTCAATGGTAATTCAATGCTTTCAGTGATCTCTGCCTATAGTGAACATGCTTAAATTACAATTTCCAAAATTAATCTATATTAAATCTGTGGATTTTCATTACATTGTTAATATCAGTAAAAGTCAATTGTACTGATTAGTTTCTGCTAAAATCCCCACTGTTTTGCATTTTGATATTGGTTCTCATCTTCTGATACCATCTGTGAGCAGTGTTGTTTGACAACTGGGCAGTGCTGATCAGTGCTCATTGCCACTTTAATCAGCTGATTAACCAACTGCTCACCTTTTCCTCCCACCATCTTTTCTTAAGATCAGGGTTTTTTTTGATACAAGTTTCCCTTAATATTAGTGCTTTTATTATCAGCTGCCCTTAATATCGCAGCTTTAAATACTAACTGACCTGAATATCAAAACTTTTAATATCGTTGCCCTTAAAAATCAGTGCTTTTAATATCTTTGGCCTTAATATTGCAGCTTTTAGATTAGTTGTCCTTAATATCAGTGTTTTTAATATCAACTGCCCCTAACATTGCACTTTTAATGTCAGTGCTTTTATTTTGCTGCATTTGTTCAGTCCCAGACTAACACTTTAAGTGGAATACAAAAGCAAAACACTGCCAGTTCTGACGAAGAGTCATCGACCTGAAATGTTAACTCTGTTTCTCTCTCTACAGATGCTGCCTGACCTGCTGAGTATTTCCAGCATTTTCTGTTTTTACTTTAAGTGGAATGGTGCTCAGTGCCAATTTGGTATATATCAGGATAGTTGGATATGATCACATGGGCCAAATCAATCATTGTAACAGGATTCTACTGCAGTTGGGATAGCATCTGCTTTAACACACTATACAGGTTGTTTAGATCACTCAGGTTGGTTTAGGATTATATTTCATCAGATTTTTTGTTCCACCAATTGTTTTCATTTCTGCACCTTAGCTTGGACCAGTGCACTCAGTTAGGGAAGAGGAGCTAAAAGAGAAAGGCAGGCTTTTTAATCACAGCACTATATAACAATATAACAGAGATATGTTGAATTGAAGTGTGGTCTCTTTTTAAAATTTTCTAATATTTACCCAACTCCTGAAACAATACTGCATTGCATATGATTTGTTTTAATGTAGTTTAAATGTGAATGTAAACCATACTGCAAAATAAATTACATCACGTAGGGCACATATTTATTTTCATATTGCAAAAATCATAAAACTGAAAAATAGATAAACTACTCATAGAGAAACAATTTTCTGATTCAAAAGGAGCCTAAAATTGTAAAGGTAACTATTGAAAATACAGGGGATAAATCATGACACAGCTACATTGTCTTGATGACAGAGATAACTACAATATTGACCTTTAATTAACATTGATCACTGAGGCTTTTTATATATTCCAGTCAGTGCATGTCAAAATCCATCAGTGAGTTTCCTATTAATGACCTTTAACACTATTTAAATTGATTTTCTACTTGTAGATTTATATTTTAGCATTTTTATGTAAACTAAAACATTCACCACAATTTCTTTTCAGTAGATTTTTTTGATGTATCATTTGTTTTTAGAACCACATCCAAACTTGCTTTTAAATAGCATCTTATCACATCTCTCAATGGGGGGAATTGTAACCCCAAAAAACAGGTGGGTTGGGGTTGGGGTTGGGGTTGGGGTTGGATGGGTGGTTAAAGTATTAAAAAACAGAATCCCGACCCCCAACCCGCCTCCAATCCGCCCACTTCCGGTTTTAACGGAGGCGGGCAGCCAACCTGCTCCCAGGAGGCGGGTCGCCCATTTAAATATTATGATGAGGCTGCCATGCCTCAGATTTAACCACAAATTACAAAGTTAACTGTGGCTGGTCGGGTTTCGCAGGCCTCGGGGAACCCGCCAGCTAAAGTAAGGCCAGGACTGCTTGATCTAGGAGGTAAGTGCCTTTACACTTACCTCCTGGACCCAGCATCCCTGCCTCACCCACCCCCCCATGATCGGAGACCCTCCCCCCCCTGAGGCCTCCGATCCCCTCCCCTGAGGCCTCTGTTCCACCCCCCCCATGAGGCCTCCGATCGCTTTCCCGGAATACCCCCTCCAGCCCCGATGCTCCTCTGGCCCCGATCCTCTCCTCCCCTCGATCCTTCTCCAGTGGGCCCCGCTCCTTTTTCCCCCACCCCGATGTTCTAGCCCCGATCCTTCCCCTCCCAGTGCTCCTCCGGCCGGCCCCGATACTTCCCCCCCCCCACCACCGATGCTCCTTCGGTCAGCCCCAATCCCCTCTCCCCTCTCCCTCCTCGATCATCCTCCAGCTCCCACCCGATCCACCCCTCCCTCCTCTCTGCAGCCTAGTGCCGCAGGCCTACCCGCCTGCAGCCAGCCAGCCTCTCCATCTGGCTGGCTGTGGGTGGGAAACAGAGCTTTGAAATGCAAATCAGACACTGCTGTTAAATTTGACAGGGCCTGCGGGAAACCATTCTCCCAGGTTTCCCAACCGGTTTCTAACTCCCGCCGTCCCCGCTCCCGACCCGCCTCCAGATTTAAATTCCAGTCAAAATGTTCCAAAATCCTTCACATCCGATTAATTACTTTTGTAGTCACTTATTATTTAGGAAAAAATGTCATCCAACTTCCACAGAGCAAGGTTACAAAAACAATGGCCCGAAAATTAGACCTAATACGCGAGAGTACGCACTGTGTACTCTCGCGTATTAGGTCCCGAATTGCCGGTTTCCTGCATGCACTGCGCATGCGCGGGAAACCGGCACTTCGTGTATTGCAAAGGGGGCGGTTCCTAAGTGAACCGCGTGCGCACTACAGGCTGCGCGCACGCAGTGCACTTAGTTTTTTTTTTCAGGTTTCAACGCGCAGGTAAGTGGTGAAGATTTTACACATAAAGAAAGCAGGCGTAGGACCCCCTTTTAACAAGGTAAGTAGTTAATTAAGTGTTATTTTAAATTTTTTTCAACAGGTTTATCTTTTTTAGAGACTTTAAAGAAAGGTTAGTTTATTTTTATAACTTTTAAAAAGATTTTAAATTTTTTCAAAAATTTAATTTTTTGTTTAAAGTGGTTAATTTATTTAACTATAGTTATTTTATTAATGTGATGGCTTTTTTAAAAAAATTTGATTGAGGTTTAGCTGTTCTTTTAGGGGCTTGTAGTATTCATAGCTTTGACAGCCCTTGCTGTCAAAACTATGAATGAAAGATGATGTGCTGCCATTGGCTCTAACTGAATCACGTGATCCCAGAGCTCGCACGAACTAATTGCGCCTCTGGGACACGCAAGCACTGCACGGTTGCAACAGGGAGAGGCCCTGAAACTGAAGTTCGTGTGGGCCCCAAACAAAAAGGTAGGCGCGGAGTGCGATATCGCGGGGAATCCTTACCCCCGCGGGAACCATCGATGTTTAATTTCTGGGCCAATAAATAAGATCAATGATCAGTTAATCTGAGGGAGGAATGTTGGTCAGGTCACCATGAGAATTCCTTGCTTTCCTTCAAATAGTGCCACTTCCCCGATTCACAATTTCTGCCATGTTCTCATCAACTCCGTTATAACATGTTATCTACTCAAGAACCAGTGACACACTCAGGAGGAAGTAGTTACTTAGTCAGAAAGGTTTTTACTGAATGAAGCACTGAGCACTAGTGTCCATGAGGACCTGGAAATGGAAGAGGAGGAGAGTGCTGTTCCTCCATGGAGGGTGGACAGATGACCACCCTTGGCTGTGGACTCTAGGGACCCATATCGCACGGGCCCAGTCTTCAAAAAAAAAATGATTTGGTGCCATAGATCCCATGTGCAGGCTGTGGAGACAGTTTCCATTCATACGGTTGAAAGGATGTAAAAGTGGAAGGAGTTTCTCTTGACCTGCAGCTCACCCTGTAGAGAGTGACAGTCTAGCAGATTTCTACAACAACAGGGCACCAGGAAGAGCTTCTAAGGACATTGTTGGTTTCTGGAGTGGCAGCTAAAACTGCTGCAATAGATGTTTTGAAGGTCAGTCTGAACATCATATTTGCACATTACAGTACTTCCAAATCCTGATTGGGACTATTCGTTGTAATGACAACAACCATTAGAGCCTCATATCCTGTGCCCTGCACCAGTTGGCTGTAAGGGTTGGTCACAGATATCACCGTCACTCCGGAGAGGGGCAATGAGCCTATTGCTTTAAGACCCCACTCCACTGCCTACAGAAGAGCCTGGAATCCTTCAACATTGCAAGAAAATGAGCTGGAATGTGCTTGAGAACAGGGTCACCTCAGGCCTCTAAGGCTCGAGGAAAACCATTCGACCCACCCACCGTTCAACCTCATCTCACTCAGGAAGTACTTTGTGGAAGTAGCAGACTAGGAGCTCGAGCAATTAAGTTAGCTGGCACCAAGGGTAGACACAGAGTTAAGAAGTAGTTGTAGTTTGGGCGAATGAATTTTTTGGCACATTTTGGAGAACGTTGTAATGGAAAATAAACATGTCTTTACCATATAGAGTTCTGAGTGCATTTCTGTGTATGCTTGCAATGTTTTGGAATTAAATGACAGCAGGGTAAATGTAGACTTCTGCCATATGAAGGAAATAGGCAGAAGTCTTTGAGAGTGAAAGACTTTGAGATAGTGGGGCAGGGGATTATAGCACAGGCAAGTGTGAAGTGGCTTTATTTAGTGTGTCAACATTTATTAATTGAAAGCCCTGGGCTATAGTTTGCCTCCTCCTCTCTTTGGCTGCTGCCTGTCCAGTTCTACATCCTTCCCTTCCTGTACAGCCATCTCTTGCTTTGGAAATGAAGGCTCTTCATCTCCCCATCTTTTTTCACCGTTCCATTCAGCTTCTGGAAGCAGCAAACCTTTTCTTCATTGTGATGCTATATAGTATACAGCAAGCTATAATGATTCTAGAGGTTCTCACTGGACTGTATTCCAGGGCTCCACTGGATTTATCCAGGCATCTAACACAAAACATCAACATGCCTGTAGTTGGCTCTATCACACTTTGGGGGTGAAATTGGGTGCCTTTGTGCCTCCCGTTACCGGGGCACAAATGGCTTTGCGACCGGGCGCGGCACTGACATCGACTCTCGCCATATTCGGCGGGAGTTTTGCGGTGGCACTACGGTGTTGTGCCCTGATCTCCTTCGCCTGGAGATCGAGACGTCATCGCTGTGCACATCGCCCCGGTAGCGTCCCGGACCCGAAATTGACTTCCGCCCCTGCAGCAGCACCAGTCAAAAACACCGACAGCTGTAGGAGGCATGCATCGGGCGGCCGGCCGCTTTGAGGGCGATGATTAAAGGCGAGGTGGCCAAGGTAAGTAAAAAAAATGTACCCTTCTTGTTGCAGTTTTTTTCGTGGGTTCCTGCCCGCGATCGATCAGCCTGGCACTCTGTTCGAGCGTCGGGCTGATCGCACGGCATCATGGCTGCGTTGGTGGTCCAGGTAGGTACTTTTTATATTGCAGAGCCTGCAGCGATGGTCCTTCCCTTCAAGGGAGGGAAGGAGCCTTTGAACGCGACAGCACTGCATGGCCCAGTGTACAGCGCTGCTGAAGTCTCCGCCCCACCTGCTGCCGATTGCGCTCCAAGAAGTGGAGCGCTTGATTTAGGGCTCCACTTCCTTCTTGGAGTGCAAACGGCAAATTTTTCAAAAGTTTGAAATCATTAGCGCCTGGCGCTAACTTTTCAAACTTTTAAAAATTAGCGCCCCAAACGGGGCGATAGTGAATTTCTCCCCCTTTCTGTAGCGTCATGGACCTCATTATATCTGTTCTTTCCCAGTGTCTGTTGGAAACCTTACTGAAGTCATAAACCATGACTGATTAACAGTCAACTAAACTATTGCCTGGAATTTGAGTCATTAGGGCTGGTGTGGTGGATTGGCACATCATGACCGCTTCCTAGATACTTGTTACTAACATACAGAATAGGATGATTGGCATTGTACACTAGCTAGTTTTTGGGATGAAAATTGGGAAAAATTGAGCGGAAATGTTGGCCACCTGACCTCATTTAAATGCAGTGGAGTGGGCTCCAGGTGGGTGGTAAAGTGAATGGCAGTTTTTTCAGAGGACAATTTGAGTGCATTTTTGAGCTGCAGATTTGAAGCAGGATGCTTTATTGCCTTTATTACACTCTGCTTAGCACCACAACAGCACCTGAAAATTGGTGGTAACTCAAAGGAAAATCCAGCCCCATGACTTATTGCCCCATCACCTTCTCCAACTCATTCTATCCCAGGACTTCAAATATGTAGAACACCTTGGCCGCGATTTCCCCTACCTTGGCGGGTCTGGTGTGGCCGGGGTCGGTGGCAGGGTGCGACCTCGCTGCTGGCTCCAGCCCGCTGTCCAAAGTGATCTTACGCTGATTGGGCTTGTTAAGCCCGCCCAGCACATTTCCTGGCCAATTGAAGGAAGCAGGTCTGATGACGTCACTTGATGACACATCGTCAGCCGATTTCCTTAAAGGGACCATGCGCAAATTTATTTTGACATTTGTGCTGTCAGTGTTCTACAGCATTGAAGTGCTGCAAACACTGACAAGCACTGGACAGAGGTGCATGGCTGCACTCAGGCTCTTCCATGACTCCCTCCATATGCTATTGGAGGGAGTCACAGCACACAGGGAGGTTCTCTTCCCTTCCCATGAAGCAGAGGAGACCTCCCCAGGAGATCAACGCAGCCTGGCTGCACATTGCACAGGAGGACACAAGCAGGGATGTCGTCAGGAGGACCAGGCTGCAGTGGCGCAAACCTTTCAATGATGTCAGTAGATCACGAAATGTTACTGCAAAGCCACACTCAACCTCATCCTGCTGTGCCTCTCATCACACCCCCATCACTCTGCCTTCCCTACCCTACTCCTGCACATCCTTACTCACACCAACTTACCTTGCACCTCCACCCATCCCTCTCTATCTACATTATCACTTCCCCATCTCAGTAGCCACCCCTCACACTCACCCTCATCCTAGTCCAATCATACCAGGTAACAACACACAAGGGTAGGCATTTTGTGTTTTAGCCAATGTTCATGTGAAGTTTCTGTTAATGTGGTGTTAAACATTGAAACCTTTATTTTCAACACTTTGCATTCTTGGATAGATTTGTGTGCACCTTTGGAAGTGGCTTAGTGAGTTGCAGTGAATGGTGAGACATAACCATACCTCCTGCAATGGCGATGAGTGTGAAAGGAATGGCTTGGACATTGTAGGGATGCTTTATGGTGTTGGTGTGGGGTGGTGCCAACCTGGCGCATCATGTGGCTGCCAGGGTGTACAGCGTCAAGTGAAGTAAATCTGCCCATGGTGAGGCCAGCCTTGGCCTCCCGGGCAGCATTGTGGTCGGGTGCTGATGCTCTGTATCCTGTGCAGCATCAGTTGATTGCGGAGAAGGTTGGTGTTGTTCTTAATGCTGCTGGTGTGCCTGGTGCTGCTGGTGTTGGGGCTGATCGTGGTGGGATTCTGAGGACCCAGGTGAGATAGTTTCAAGGGCATTGATGCTGATGGAATAGCTGGCAGGTGAAGTTGAGATGACAGACGCGATCTGTCAATGGTGAGAGAGGTTGTTCCAATGAGGTGACACTGGATACAGAGATTGATCCAAACACTTGCAAGCTGCATAAAGCTCAATCTGTCTTCCAAATGCAGTAAGCAATAGCTTTTGAACTTGGAAAGTGAACAGATATGAAATGGGAGCTTTTATAGAACATTTGCAGCTATCATGGTGACACAACTGCCGACCTGCTGAACTGACGTGATCCCCGAGCAGCAGGGAACCTGTGGGTGACTCTTAAAAATTTAAACTTGAGCTTAAAATAGTTTTTAAGTGCCTGTTAACAAGCTCTTAATCATCTAAATTGCCTCCCCCGTTGCTTGGTGTCGGGTCTGTCCAGCGATGACAGACCCAACATCTGGGAAACTAGCGCGGCGGCGGGTTGTCAGCGGGTTCCCTACCTGCTGTCAGAATTTTTTTTTTCCCTACCTGACCTGCCACCAAACGCGCCCGCTGACCGCCCGAAAAATTCCCCCCCTTATCTCTCTTGATCTTTCCTCTGCCAAAATCTTCAGGCTTTTAAAACCTAAGCTTGGTGTCCACCTAATCTCGCCTTCCTGATTTACCTCATCTTCTCTTTTACACTTTTCAAACTTAATGGTATCCTCCGCCATGGGCCTTAGCCTTTCTCCGAGTTTCTCAATTAGTGAATAAACAAATACAGAGACACATGCACTGATAGGAAATTTAGTATTATTATAAAAGAATAATTAAACTGGTATTGAGCATTAATTTGCTTAATAAAAGATTTAAGTGTCAAAATTGTTGTGAGCGAATGTATCATATGCATGTTTAACCTGTCTGTATGCCATTCCTCTGTCTATTTTATGTAGAAGTGTTAAGCTATTTAAAATATACAGGATAACACCCGTGTTAAAATAATAGATGAAAGAATGGCTTTTGAATATTGTTCATTCGCTAATATTGCCAATGCTAATTTCTAAGTTTTAGTCTGATAATGATATTCTTAAAAAATGTTATTGGATAAAACTAAGTAAATGAGTTACTGCTTGAAGTTTATCATACAGAACTATGTTAAACTTGTATACTGCCTGCTTCACAATGACATGCAAGCCATGATCCTGACCGACGGATCCACCACAGGCCCAATTCATGTACGGACCGGGGTCAAGCAAGGCTGTGTTATCGCACCAACGCTCTTCTCGATCTTCCTGGCTGCAATGCTCCATCTCACCCTCAGTAAGCTCCCCACTGGAGTGGAGCTAATCTACAGAACAAATGGGAAACTGTTCAACCTCCGTCGCCTCCAGTCCAGATCCATGGTCGTCCCATTCTCTGTCATCGAATTACAGTATGCAGACAACGCTTGCGTCTGCGCACGCTCTGAGGCCGAACTCCAAACCATCGTCAACACCTTCACCGAAGCATACGAGAGCATGGGCCTTACACTAAACATCCGTAAGACAAAGGTCCTCTACCAACCTGCCCCCGCCACACAGTACTGCTCCCCGATTATCAAAATCCATGACGAGGCCTTGGACAACGTGGACCACTGAAGTGTTTGCAACCATCTTCAGCCAGAAGTGCCGAGTGGATGATCCATATCGGCCTCCTCCTGAGGTCCCCACCATCACAGATGCCAGTCTTTAGCCAATTTGATTCACCGCATGTGATATCAAGAAACGGCTGAGCGCACTGGATACAGCAAAGGCTATGGGCCCCGACAACATCCCGGCTATCGTGCTCCAGAACTAACCACGCCTCTAGCCAAGCTGTTCCAGTACTGCTACAACACTGGCATCTATCCGACAATGTGGAAAAATGCCCATGTATGTCCTGTCCACAAAAAGCAGGACAAATCCAATCCGGCCAATTACTGCCCCTTCAGTCTACTCTCAATCGTCAGCAAAATGATGGAAGGTGTCATCGACAGTGCTATCAAGCGGCACTTACTCACCAATAACCTGCTCACTGATGCTCAGTTTGGGTTCCGCCAAGACCACTTGGCTGCCGACCTCATTACAGCCTTGGTCCAAACATGGACAAAGGAGCTGAATTCCAGAGGTGAGGTGAGAGTGACTGCCCTTGACATCAAGGCAGCATTTGACCGAGTGCGGTATAAAGGAGCCCAAGTAAAACTGGTCAATGGGAATTGGGGGGGAAAACTCTCCACTCGCTGGAGTCATACCTAGCACAAAGGAAGATGGTTGTGGTGATTGAAGGTCAATCATCACAGCCCCAGGACATCACTGCAGGAGTTCCTCAGGGCAGTGTCCTAGGCCCAACCATCTTCAGCTGCTTCATCAATGACCTTGCCTTCAACATAAGGTCAGAAATGGGGATGTTCGCTGATGACTGCACAGTGTTCAGTGCCATTCACAACTCCTCAGATAATGAAGCAGCCCATGCCCGCATGCAACAAGACCTGGACGATGTTCAGGCTTGGGCTGATAAGTGGCAGGTAACATTCGCGCCACAGAAGTGCCAGGCAATGACTATCTCCAACAAGCGAGCGTCTAACCACCGCCCCTTGACATTCAACGGCATTACCTTCGCCTAAACCCCCACCATCAACATCCTGGGGGTCACCATTTACCAGAAACTTAACTGGACCAGCCACATAAATACTGTGGCAACAAGAGCAGGTCAGAGGCTAGGTATTCTGTGGCGAGTGTCTCACCTCCTGACTCCCCAAAGCCTTTCCACCATCTACAAGGCAGAAGTAAGGAGTGTGATGGAATACTCTCCACTTGCCTGGATGAGTGCAGCTCCAGCAACATTCAAGAAGCTCGACACCATCCAGGACAAAGCAGCCCTCTTGATTGGCACCCCCTCTACCACCTTAAACATTCACTCCCTCCACCACCAGCGTACTGTGGTTGCAGTGTGTACCATCTACAAGATGCACTGCAGCAACTGGCCAAGGCTTCTTCGGTAGCACCTCCCAAACCTGCTACCTCTACCACCTAGAAGGACAAGGGCAACAGGCGCATGGGAACACCATCACCTGCAAGTTCCCCTCCAAGTTATACACCATCCTACCTTGGAAATATATCACCATTCCTTCATCGTCGCTGGGTGAAAATCCTGGAATTCCCTACCTAAAAGCACTGCGGGAATACCTTCACCACAAGGCCTGCAGCAGTTCAAGAAGGTGGCTCACCACCACCTTCTCAAGGGCAATTAGGGATGGGCAATAAATGCTGGCCTTGCCGGCAACGCCCACATCCCATAAAAACGAATAAAAACAAATTTCTACTTTGGTTCTCTGTTGCTCCCTTTAGGAAAGTGACTAGTTTCTGTTAACTTCCTTCCTCTGAAATGGCTGCGATTAAGTGGGTTGTGGAATTTGTGGGCATGAACCCACACCCTCTCACTCCATTGCCATATGTCACAACCTGCATTATGTTGAAAAGGTAGAATTCATGTCGACGGTTGGGGTAGGACTGAGCTTTTCTGTAGAACCAGCAACTCAACAACAACAACAACCAAGGTGCTCCATAGAAGCGTAATCAAAAAATGAGCTGATTTTGCTGCTTGGAAATTTTGCTTGCCACTGTTGCATTCTCAGTGTTGCTGTTTAATGTCAGGATGTTGTGATTAAAACTGAAACAGTTGAGAGGTATGTTCCATGTCATATCGCACTGGAATAGCAGTGCACTGTGCCACCACTGTATTTGCTGATTTTAGAGCAGCATTGTTAATTCAAAAGGAATCTCTATGTCCTTCGGTTGATCTATAAATAAGACAGTCAGTAACTAGATTAATTCTATAAATTGTAAATTACTTTAGCGATTTGGGGGGAATTTTAACCCCCAAAAATGGGAGGGTTGTGGTCAGGTGGGAGGTTAAAGTGTTAAAAATCTGAATCCCGACCCCAACCCGCCCACTTCCGATTTCAACGGAGGCGGAACGGGGGATGGGCAGCCAATCCGCCCCCAGGAGGCGGATTGGCGCTTTAACTATGATAATGAGGCCAAAAGCCTCGGATTTAACCGGCTTTGTAGGTTTAACTGTGGCTGGCCCGGGTTCCCGGACCTTGGAAATCCCGGCAATTAGGGATGGGCAATAAATGCTGGCCTTGCCAGCGACGCCCACATCCGAGGAACGAATAAAAAATAAGCTGCAGCAAGGCAAGGACAGCCTTGGGAAGCACTCTTTGTGGGCTGGGAGGAGCAGAAGTGATTCCCCCCCTCCCCCGGCCCCCAGGCTCCCCCACCATCAGCCCCCTCCCCATACAACCCCCCCCCCCCCACCCCTGCCCGGGGTCAGGATTCAGACCCCCTGGGATTGGGGCTCGTACCTACCCGGGGCTGCAGCCTCTTCTCCAGCGTTCCCTGCCCGACTGAAAGCCAGCCTATCAATCAGACTGACTTCTGGGCGGAGAACCAGTCAGTGACGTCACAAGCACACTGGAGTTAAAACTCCATAGCGTGCGGGGAAACCCGGACTTCTGAGTTTCCTGCACGCTACCGGGCCCCCCCCCCGCTCCCAGTGCATCAGAACATTAAAATTCCCCCCAAAGTGTCAGATGAAATGATTGCAGGAGGTTAGACAGAGTTATGTCATTTCTGTTAAGCTTTCTGTATTAAAGCATGAGAAAAAGAACACAAAATAATGCAAAATAGCCAAAAGGTTTAGTAATTAAATAAATGCTACATTCTCTGTTTCCTGATCCAGAGGTTCCTACCATTTCTGATATGTCAGCTATCAGATGTGAATAGGTTATTTTTCATTTGTGAGACACATCTAATAAACAATATGTCAGATATGCCATTACTCAGATTCAGTGAGATGAAAGCAATGTTGCTTATCAGTGACATATCAGTGGTGTTGTACATAAGGGAAAATTGAACACTTCCAGGGTTTTAGAGAAGTGATGGATTGTCTATTGAAAAAGCATCATCAAATTAAAAACAAACTCTTTCAATTCATGGATTTTCATTTCACTGGTCGGGGGTGGGGGTGGCGCTCATAGCAGTGCCTGATTTTGTTTCAACGGACCATTCACAGACATGCACACTTTACAGCCCTGACAAATTGCATTAAGTTGCTTTTTCAGTTTGCGCAGTTACCATCGTTCATGCATACGAACATACAAACATACGAATTAGGAGCAGGAGTCGGCCACTCGGCCCTTCGAGCCTGCTCCGCCATTCAATAAGATCATGGCTGATCTGATTACTCCACATTCCCGCCTACCCCCGATAACTTTTCACCCCCTTGCTTACCAAGAATCAATCTACCTCTGCCTTAAAAATATTCAAAGTCTCTGCTTCCACCGCCCTCTGAGGAAGAGAGTTCCAAAGACTCACGACCCTCTGTGAGAAAAAATTTCTCCTCATCTCTGTCTTAAATGGGCGACCCCTTATTTTTAAACAGTGACCCCTAGTTCTACATTCTCCCACAAGAGGAAACATCCTCTCCACATCCACCCTGTCCAGACCCCTCAGGATCTTATATGTTTCAATCAAGTCACCTCTTATTCTTCTAAACTCCAGCGGATACAAGCCTAGCCTGTCCAACCTTTCCTCATAGGACAACCCGCCCATTCCAGGTATTAGTCTAGTAAACGTTCTCTGAACTGCTTCCAGTGCATTTACATCCTTCCTTAAATAAGGAGACCAATACTTTACACAGTACTCCAGATGTGGTCTCACCATTGCCCTGTATACTTGTCATACAGCTTACTTGTCATACAGTGGAATAAAAAATCTAAAGTGGAAACAAAATGTTTTGCTTACAAATATTAAGTGCGAGATCCAGTATGCTTTGAGCCTTGTTTGGGCATTTTAACTTCAATTTCTAGTTCCAGCACTTGCAACACCAAGGAAAAGTTTAAATAAACCAATTGCCACACTTATTTGAAGATTAGTTATTTGAAATATATAAGTAGAATTTAATTTTTTAAGGATGGTGGATAGAATTAATTTGGGTAAACATATGTTTTTTTAATTCATGTACAGGATGTTGGCGTCACTGGCAAAGCCAGCATTTATTGCCCATCCCTAATTGCCCTTGAGAAGGTGGTGGTGAGCTGTCTTCTTGAACCACTACAGTCCATGTGGTGAAGGTACTCCCACAGTGCTGTTAGGCAGGGAGTTTCAGGACTTCGACCCAGTGATGATGAAGGAACGGTGATATATTTCCAAGTCAGGGTGGTATGTAGGTTGGAGGGGAACTTGGAGGTGGTGGTGTTCCCATACGCCTGCTGCCCTTGTCCTTCTAGGTGGTAGAGGTCACGGGTTTGGGAGGTGCTGTTGAAGAAGCCTTGGCGAGCTGCTGCAGTGCATCTTGTAGATGGTACACACTGCAGCCACGGTGCGCCAGTGGTGGAGGGAGTGAATGTTTAAGGTGGTGGATGGGGTGCCGATCAAGCGGGCTGCTTTGTCTGGGATAGTGTAAGCTTCCTGAGTGTTGTTGGAGCTGCACTCATCCAGGCAAGTGGAGAGTATTCCATCACACTCCTGACTTGTGCCTTGTAGATGGTGGAAAGGCTTTGGGGAGTCAGGAGGTGAGTCACTCATCGCAGAATACCCAGCCTCTGACCTGCTCTTGTAGCCACAGTATTTATGTGGCGGGGCCAGTTAATTTTCTGGTCAATAGTGACCCGCAGGATGTTCATGGTGGGGGATTTGATGATGCTAATGCCATTGGATGTCCTCCCACCTTTTTCCTGCTTCTGTACTTGCTTAAAACCTGTTACATCTCTAACTTTTTCCAGTTCTGATGTAAGATCATCGACCTGAAACATTCTATTTCTCTCTCCACAGAGGCTGCCTGGCCTGCTGAGTATTTCCAGCATTTCCTGTTTATATTGCCGATTAACATAGGTTACTTATTCTAATATTAAAATACATCATTCACTCACAATACACACTGATGCTATCATTTTTAAAATCTCTTTTGAACAAGTCTTGTATGCCAAGGTTTTATTAAGAATTTAATATCTCCTTCTTTGGCTTGGTGTCAATTTTTATCTGATAAATTTGTTTCAGTCTTTTAAATGTATCCAAAGATTGAAATTCACTATGAATTGTTTATTTTGATTTCTTGGCACTTGCTGTTCGTTTCTATGTTAACAATTTGCCTTAGTCATTAAGTGCAATAAATGCCATCAATTATCTAGTTTGAAGAGATAACAGAGTGTTATAATTGGGTGCATTTTGAATAGGTTTGTAACATTTTGACACAGTATTTCCAAACCCTTTACATTAATTGGAAATTTGGTAGAAGTCAAATTCTGGAAGTAGCTATTTCACTAATGAATTGCTATTGAGTTATACAGTTTTCTGTGTTACAGAAACATTTGTAGATTGATATTAAACAGTAAAAATAACAAGCTAGAAATGTCACAAGTAGTGATAATGATGCATTAAAACTACAGCAGAAATGGCTGGTTAAGTTTCAGTCCTTGTCGTTAGCAGTTAAATACAGCTGAGTATGCTGTATTCCCAGGAGCAAGGCTCCACTGAAATGGAAATGACTAGATGTGCATTTTAGTTGAAAAAACTCACATTTTCTGTCATAGTCGGTACAGTAGATTCTTAATTATAAATCTGAAGCACCATTAATTTCAATAGAAAACATCTCATTATTTTGATATGCTGAAAGCAAGGTTTAATGATTTGTTACTGACAAAAATAAGAAATGTACTAGAATTGAACCTGGGCGTTAGAGTGCTAGAGGCTCTTTGCTGTTGTGAATTTTTGATTTATGAGAATGCACCAATTTACTGGTCACAGAAGAACTTAGTAATATCAAACTTAGCATCAACCACATCGGGGTAATCTTCCATGGTATGTGCTGGTGGCAGGGACCTCAAGTGCTGGTTAAGTATATTGAAAAGTCAGAGGCAGGCTGCCATTGAACTCCAGGGCTGGAATTTTCACATTGCAGAGCTTGCGGGTTTGGGAGCGGGTCGGCAGTTAAAAGCACTGAAATTGACAGTGCGTCAGGAATCCGCCGTCATCCCACCGACTTCATAGAATCATAGAATGGTTACAGCACAGAAGAAGGCCATTCGGCCTGTCGCGCCCGTGCCGGCTCTCTGCAAGAGCACTTCAGCTAGTCCCACTCCCCGCCCTTTTCCCGTAGCCCTGCAAATTTCTTTCCTTCAGATACTTATCCAACTCCCTTTCAGGCAGTGCATTCCAGATCTTAACCACTCGCTACATAAAAGGTTTTTTCTTACGTTGCCTTTGGTTCTTTTGCCAATCACCTTAAATCTGTGTCCTCTGGTTCTCGACCCTTCTGCCAATGGGAACAGTTTCCCTCTTTCTACTCTGCCCAGACCCCTCATGATTTTGAATACCTCTATCAAATCTCCTCTCAATCTTCTCTGCTCCAAGGAGAACAACCCCAGCTTCTCCAGTCTATCAATGTAACTGAAGTCCCTCATTCCAGGAATCATTCTCATAAATCTTTTCCGCACCCTCTCTAAGGCCTTCACATCCTTCCTAAAGTGTGGTGCTCAGAATTGGACACAATACTCCAGTTGGGGCCGAACCAGTATTTTATACAGGTTCATCATAACTTCACACTTTTGTACTCTATACCTCTACTTATGAAGCCCAGGATCCCATAAACCTTTTTAACTACTCTCTCAACCTGCCCTGCTACCTTCAATGATTTGTGCACACATACCCCCAGGTCTCTCTGTTCGTGCACCTCCTTCAGGATTGTACCATTTAGTTTATATGTTCTCTCCTCATTCTTTCTACCAAAATGTATTATTTCACACTTTTCTGCATGAAATTTCATCTGCCACGTGTCCGCCCATTATCCCAGCCTGTTTATGTCTTCCTGAAGTCTATCACTCTCCTTCTCACTGTTCACTATACTTCCAAGTTTTGTGTCATCTGCAAATTTTGAAATTGTGCCCTGTACACCCACATCCAAGTCAATATATATCAAGAAAAGCAGTGGTCCTAGAACCGACCCCTGGGGAACATCATTGTATACCTTCCTCCAGTCCGAAAAACAACCATTCACCACTACTCTCTGTTTCCTATCACTTAGCCAAGTCTGTATCCATGCTGCCACTGTCCCTTTTATTCATGGGCTTCAACTTTGCTGGCAAACCTATTATGTGGCACTTTGTCAAACGCCTTTTGGAAATCCATGTACACCACATCAACTGCATTACCCTCATCAACCCTCTCTGTTACCTCATCAAAGAACTCAATCAAGTTAGTTAAACATGATTTGCCTTTAACAAGGCTTTCCTTAATTAATCCACACTTGTCCAAGTGACTGTTAATTTTGTCCCTGATTACTGTTTCTAAAACGACTTCCGCGTTTAACTGGAGCATATTTCAAAGCGTGCCATGGACCCGCGCGGGTGAAGCAGATGACCTCATTGAGGTAGTTAACTGTTCGTTGAGAGACCCTTAACAGCCTTTTTAATGTTTCAACTTGAACTGGTTGTGCACGGGATTCATGGACCTCGGGAACCTCGCCTGTGAAGGGGAGGCGGGAGCTCAGTGGCCATTGTGCTACTTCATTAAGTGACAGCTGGAAAAAGCACATAAATACTCACACCTTACACCTGCTTCCTTGCCTAAGGGAAAGGCTCTTGCTGACACCATTTTGTGCAGAGATTTTGCTTTCAGGAGTTTGCAGGTGATTTCTGCAACCTCGGAAGCCACTCTCACCACAATGCTGTCACTCTCAGTACATTGGAGGTTTGTGCCTCTGATCTCCACTTTACGTGGCATCTATTAGATCAGTATGGGTGCCGCTTATGCTGTCTCATCTTGGACCTCAGATTCAGACCATGATGAGCCCCAGCACCAACAACACCAGCCACACCAACAGCAGCAGCAACAACAGCAGCAGCAGCAGCAGCAACAACACCAGCAGCAGCAGCAACCACACCAGCAGCTTTCTCCTCACCGACCTGATGCTCCACAGGAGAGAGGGGGTCAGCACAGGGGTGCACCGTGCCAGAGGCGATACCTCCAACAGGGTATACAGGCAGTGGATGAGCTTCCTGGACATGACTGAGCAGCAGTGCTTCAGGAGGCTCAGGGTATTGTGCCAGGTCATCACAAACATTTGTAGCTTGCTGGAAGAGACCTGCTGCCCAGAGGACCCGGTGGACACGCCTTACCAATGGCTGCCAAAGTCACCACTGCCCTCAACTTCTTCGCCTCAGGCTCCTTCCAGGGATCTGCAGCAGACATTTGCAGGATCTTGCAGTTGGCCAGCCACAGATGCATCACCCAGGTCACCGATGCCATGTTTCACAAGTCAGCCAATTAGGTGAACTTTGCCACTGATGAAGCCAGTGTTACTGAGTGAGCGTTCGGCTTTGCGGTTCTAGCTGGCTTCCCACAGATGCAGGGCATCATCGACTGCACACATGTAGCCATCAAAGCACCCCCACATCACCCAGGAGAGTTTGTGAACCACAAGGGCTTCCACTCCCTCAATGTGCAGTTCGTCTGCAACCATAAAAAGATCATCATGCATGTGTGTGCCTGATTACCTGCAGTTATCATGACTCTTTCGTCCTGCGCCAGTTAACCCTCCCTCAGCTCTTTGCACCTCCAAACAGACTTACCGGCTGGCTGCTTGGAGACAAGGGCTATCCACTGAAGACATGGCTGATGAATATCCTTGAGGAGGCCAAGCAATGAGGCCGAGGAGTGCTATAATGAAAGCCACACGTCCTCCAGATGTGTCATAGAGTAAACAATCAGCATGCTGAAGATGAGTTTCAGATGCCTTGACAGATCTGGAGGAGCCCTTCAGTATGCACTAGCCAGGGTCTCCAGAATCATCTTCGTATGCTGCATGCTGCACAACATAGCGCTGCAGCGAGGATTGGAGCTGCAGGAGGAGTAAGGCGCAAAACGCACAGCCTCTTCCGAGGAGGAACCTGAGGTGGAGATGGCACCAGCAGCGGCGCACATTGCTGCCTGGGGGGCCCGGGATGGCCTCATAATGGTGTGATTTACTTAAGTTGCACCAGTGCACCCATCTGGCTCCCAGATGCTCTTCCAACTTCCCCCGCCCAACCAACACCACAAAGCAGTCCTAATATGACCAAGCCATTCCTCTCAACCAAACACCCATTGCTTGAGGTTAACAATGTCTCACCATTCACTCCAAGTGGCAAAGCCACTTCCCAGGTAGCAGGCAAAAAATGGACAGGATGAGAAATTGTTGCAAATAAATAAATTTATGTGTGTCATAAATAGAACTGAAAGTTAACACTAACATATTGGCAAACACCCATGTGCATCTACGATTGACTCTTTTTTCTTTTCCGAGTGCTTCTACGAGGTGTAACCCCTGAGGCTTCAGCAGAGGTAGAGGCAGGCTGATCACCTCCCTGCTGCAACTGCTTAGACACTTTTGGCAGACGTCCTCTGGGTTTTGGAGTCTGTGATGGCCACGCCAAAGACTGCTCCTCCTGCAACTGTGCAGGGGCAGACTTGACCATCGGGATCCGAGGAAGCATATGGGGCTCTGCCTGAGGGGAGGCAATGGGGGAGCAGTGGGAGTGCTTTGAGAAGAGCGCCCACTTCCATGTCCCCTCTCACCATCATCCCTCTCATGGGCCACCGCACTTCCCAGCTAGCAAGGAGCTGGAGAGCACTTTGCTGCACATCAGTGGGGCGATGAACGCCCAAGTCTATGTTGGTATCCCTCCTAGAATCTGCAATCTGTTGTTCACAGCAAGCATGTTCTCATTTGACTGGTGCATTAGCTGCTCCATGCAGATGGCCATCCTTTCCATGGAACAGCACATCGTCGTCATCGCCTGCGATATGGTGGTGCTCATGTTGGAGATGGACTCCTCCATTCTCTGTACAATCACGCACATCACGGCTGGAAAAGCTACCAGAGCCTTGCGCATTTGTTGCTGCCCCTCCAAGATCAACCTCTTTGTCGATGGCCCCCGAGTTCAGTATCTGCATCCAGCTGAGCAGAGCTGGGAGTGTCCTGCGCCCTCCGGTGAGGACACTCCACTGCTGTCCCTGTCTCACCATCTGCTCTTGCTCACTTGTGATGTGTGAGACACCAAGTGACAACACTACTCTTTGTCTTGCTGGACCCACCGGCGTGCTCGTATCTGCACTGGTGCTGGGTGCGCATGGGTCTGGTGACGGTGCACCCTCAGAGGCTGGAGTTGTCATCTTCCTCTGGCTGGACAGTGGAGGGGGCACTTGATGGACCTGTGGGAGAGTAAAGACATGAATTAGAACTCTTATGATCAGAATGTGTAACGTTACCACTATGCACATGATGATATTTCACTGGCTGTTGACATCAGTCACCATGAGTGACTGTTGTATGCCATGTAGATATTTAATTCTGTCGCCAGATTGCTGGGAGGTCCCCCTCTCTCTGACTCCCACCGCCAGCAGCTCTGTCACTCCACTTATTTTGTGAGCCTCCTCCTTTGCAGGCGTCAAATTTGTATATGTTGGAGGGCCACCTCCGGTTTTCTATCTTTCTCTCCTGTTCTGACTTCTCTTCTCCTGCAAGGAGGGAAGGAAGAGAACTTTGAGTGAGAATGATGGAATGAGTGTAAGGGATAAATGGGCTACTTCTGTAGAGGGTGACTATGAGGGAGTGGCGTGACATTGCCAAATGGCCTCCTTTTGTGGCGTTACTTTGTAGGATTGCGTTAGGGTGAGGGTGAGTGTCAGTGGTCCCTGCGGGAAGGAGGGAGGAGGACAGTAGGAGTATGTTTGTGTGTGTGTGTGCTAGGCCAATGTAGCAGAGCCTGGTCTCCAATCGTCTTGGATCCCCTTGCCATTGGACCAAGACCTTGCTCTGTCAAGCCTGTGTGGTAGCTGGTGTGCAATGGCCACCCCACGTTAAAAGGATTCACGCACAGGCATCTTCCACCCTTTAAAATGAAGTTCGGGACCTGGAACGTCAGGACCCTCATGGACAACCCCAGCAGTGACAGACCGGAACGCCGTACTGCTATTGTTGCCCGGGAGCTCAGACGTTTCGACATAGACATCGCCGCCCTAAGCGAGACCCGGCGGGCAGGGGAAGGCCAGCTCAAGGAGCAAGGCGGTGGTTTCACCTTCTTCTGGAAAGACAAACCTGAAGAAGAACGCCGCCTCCATGGGGTAGGCTTTGCCATAAAAAATGAGCTGGTTTAACGTCTCAGAGACTCCCCTTGTGGAATAAACAAACGCTTCATGACCCTACGGCTCACCCTAGCCCGGAACCAGTGCACTACGGTTATCAGTGCGTATGCCCCAACACTGGAAGCCACAAACGAGACCAAAGAGGAATTCTACTCCGGCCTCGAACAATCCCTGTCCCGAGTCCCAATGGGCGACAAGCTGATCCTCCTTGGCGACTTTAAAGCCAGAGTTGGAAACGACACAGACCTCTATGGAGGTGTGATTGGCAGAGAGGGGGTAGGGAAAGCCAACTCCAACGGTACCCTCCTCCTGACGAAATGCTTGGAACATGGCCTTGTCATAACCAACACCTTGTTCCGTCAGAGAGACAAGTACAAGGCTTCATGGCAGCACCCTCACTCCAAGCACTGGCATCTGCTGGACTATGTCATCGTCCGAGCAAGGGACCGCAAGGACGTCTGCATCACCCGCGCCATGACAGGAGCCGACGACTGCTGGACCAATCACCGCCTAATCCGCTCTGTCATCTCCATCAATGTAGCCCCAAAACAGCAGCGGCAACAGAAGCAATGCCGCAGGAAAATCAATGCTGGAGCACTCAAAGACCCTGCTAAGAAAGCCCTATTCAGCCTGCGTCTCACAACCAATCTGACGACTCCCAGTGATTCAGAGACACAGAGGGCTGGATTTTCAATGACCCGTGGAGTCGGGGGGGGGTTAAAGTTGCAGATTCGGGGGTCCCGACCCCATCCAGACTCCAACCCGCCTCCATGCCAGTTTCTCTGGCGGCGGGTACCCGAACTGGTCTGAGACCCGACTCCCCAAGGCGGGAAGGGATTAGTGACAATTAACTGCCTGTTAACAGGTAGTTAACAGGCAGTTTTTTGCATAATCCCTATTTTAAAATGAAAAGTGTGGGCTTCCCGACAGGTGGCAACCTCTCCAAGTTATCGGGTCGGGCCGTGGGTCTGCAGGGGTTGGAGGGGTCGATATGTCCGGTGGGCAGGTGAGTGATGGGTGCATGTGTGCAGAGGTAAGTGTGTAAGGTAAGTGCTAAGTGTTGGAAAAAGTTTTACTTACCTTAACTTCCTCCTGCAGGTGTCAGCCCTTCAGTTCTCGGGAGTTAGAAATCTCACCGGCACAGAAAGCAGGAAAGCCGTGGTTCTGTCAAAACCTGCAGCCTTCTGTTTTCTGTGCTGGAATGATTTCTAACTCAGCCTGAAAGGAAGGACTGAAGTTAGAAATCATATTGTGAGTGTTTGACAGCTTCACAGAGCTGTCAAACGCTGATATTTCATCTGTCAAAAGCTCTTGACAGATGAAATGTCAGTCTGTGACGTCACCTGTTGCCGGGTGGCCCTTAATTGGCCTGCTGAGCCCACTGGGCAGGCTCAACAAGGTCAATCAAGGGAAAATACAGTGGGTTGGCCACATCTCGATGGAGGCGGGTTCACAAGCCAGAATGTGTGATTCCCGACCCCAACCCGACCCCAGATTCAAAATCCAGCCCTATGTGTCCACAGCGCCTGGTCTGCACTCAAGGTCTCCATAATCAGCGCCTGTGAAGAGACGCTCGGAAACACCAAGACTGGTTCAACGAGAATGACCAGGAGATCCAGGAGCATTCCTGATCTGGAAACAGCAACAGAACTCGAGAGCAAGAAAGCAGCTCTACAGATGCCTGAAGGCCGAGGTCCAACAAAAAACTCGCGACCTAAAGAACAGGTGGTGGGTGGAGAAAGCGCAGGAGATCCAGCAGCTAACCGACAACCGTGACGTGCGTGGATTCTTTAGCGCAGTCAAGACCACCTACGGCCCAAGCACCCAAGGTCCTATCCCACTGCGGGCCAAGAACGGAGAGGTACTTATCAAGGACAGAGAGGCAGTCAGTGCCCGCTGGAAGGAGCACTTCGAAGATCTCCTTAACCGAGACTCTCTCTTTGACGTGAGTGTCCTCAACTCCATCCCGCAGCATGCTACCCGTCACCACCTCAGCACAACCCCAGCCCGGCATGAGGTTGAAAAGGCCATCCGACAACTGAAGAATAACAAGGCCTCAGGAGCAGATGGAATCCCCGCCGAGGCGCTAAAACATGGCGGAGAAGCACTATTGGCGCAAATACATGAAATCATTTCTCTTATTTGGAAGGAGGAGAGCATGCCAGGGGATCTCAGAGACGGCGTAATCGTAACCATCTTCAAGAAAGGTGACAAGTCTGATTGCGGTAATTACAGAGGAGTCACCCTGCTGTCTGCCACAGGGAAAGTCATCGCAAGAATCCTCCTCAAACGCCTTCTCCCAGTGGCTGAAGAGCTCCTCCCAGAGTCGCAATGCGGATTCCGCCCACTAAGGGGCACAATGGACATGATCTTCACAGCGCATCAACTACAAGAGAAATGCAGGGAACAGCACCAACCGCTGTACATGGCCTTCTTTGACCTCACAAAGGCCTTTGACACCGTCAACTGTGAGAGATTATGGAGTGTCCTCCTCAAATTCGGCAGCCCGCAAAAGTTTGTCACCATCCTCCGTCTGCTTCATGATGACATGCATGCCGTGATCCTGACCAACGGATCCACCACAGACCCAATTCACCTATGGATCGGGGTCAAGCAAGGCTGTGTCATCGCACCAACGCTCTTCTCGATCTTCCTGGCTGCAATGCTCCTTCTCACCCTCAGTAAGCTCCCCGCTGGAGTGGAGCTAATCTACAAAACAAACGGGAAACTGTTCAACCTCCATCGCCTCCAGTCCAGATCCAAGGTTGTCCCATCCTCTGTCATCGAATTACAGTATGCAGACGACGCTTACATCTGCGCACACTCTGAGGTCGAACTCCAAACCATTGTCAACACTTTCACCGAAGCGTATGAGAGAATGGGCCTTACATTAAACATCCGTAAGACAAAGGTCCTCTACCAACCTGCCCCCGTCACACAGTACTGCTCCCCGATTATCAAAATCCATGACGAGGCCTTGGACAACGTGGGCCACTTTCCATACCTCGGGAGCCTACTGTCAACAAGGGCAGACGTCGATGATGAAGTCCAACACCGCCTTCAGTGTGCCAGTGCAGCCTTCGGTCACCTGAGGAAGAGAGTGTTTGAAGACCAGGACCTCAAACCCAGCACCAAGCTCCTGGTCTACAGAGCAGTAGTGATACCTGCCCTCCTGTATGCCTCAGAGACATGGACCATGTACAGCAGGCACCTCAAAGCACTGGAGAGGTACCACCAACGCTGCCTCTGCAAAATCCTGCAAATCCATTGGCAGGATAGGCGCACCAATGTCAGTGTTCTCGCTCAGGCCAACATCCCCAGCATCGAAGCTTTGACCACGCTCGATCAGCTCCGATGGACGGGTCACATCGTCCACATGCCCGACACGAGACTCCCAAAACAAGCGCTCTACTCGGAGCTCCGACACGGCAAGAGAGCCCCAGGTGGGCAGAGGAAACACTTCAAGGACACCCTCAAAGCCTCCTTGAAAAAGTGCAACATCCCCACCGACACCTGGGAATCCCTGGCCCAAGACCGCACAAAGTGGAGGAGAAGCATCCGGGAAGGCGCCAAACATTCGAGTCTCTTTGCCGGGAGCAAGCGGAAGCCAAGCGCAAGGAATGCACATCAACCCAAGCACCCCACCCACCCGCCCCTTCAACCACCGTCTGCCCCACCTGTGACAGAGACTGTAGGTCCCTCATTGGACTCATCAGTCACCTGAGAACTCATTTTTAGTGTGGAAGCAAGTCATCCTCGGTTCCGAGGGACTGCCTAAGAAGAGAAGTGTGTCAGTGGTGGATAGTCAGATGGGGATGTGAGTAGGTGCATAGACAGTGAGGGATTAACCCCATTGATTCCACATTTCTGTATTAATTATCACATTGATATAGTTTTATTTGTTTTAAATGGGGTCTTCATACATGTTTTTATCAAGGGGTCCACCTATAAACTTATTGCAAACAACATTTAAGGGTTAATTCTTGATGTTCCTGCATAATCTAGCAGCCCTCGTGATTTTCTGTCCACAGAAAACCAACGGAACTGTATGCCTGAACTCCTGATCTACACTCCCAGAGGCAAGGTTCCATCCCAGTGCCATTTTGCAACAGTACACCTTTACTGTAATCCCACATTTGATATTAGGCTAGAAATTACTGCTGCCAATATTAGTAGACAAGCACTAAATGTGTTCAAATAACATTCCTCTGTCTGCTGTTTTGACAGAGCTGAAATAGCGGATAGATGAATATCATATAAATGTGTTGAGCATTTGTCCATTGTTGGTAGCATTTTCCAGGCTATTATGCAGGCATCAAGGCATCGACATATAATGGGCCAGAAATTCGGCTTTCCGGCTTCCTGCGGGTGCAAGCATCACGCGCGTACTTGCCTACCGCGCCTGCAGTTGTGCTTTGGGCCCACGAGGACTTCGGGTCCTGGGCCTCCTCCAGCTGCCGGCGCGCAGTGCTTGCGTATCCCAGGTGCGCAGTTAGTTCGAAGCGTCCCCTGGGATCACGTGGGCCATGGAGAGCCAATCCTAGCAGGGCATTTTCATTCATAGATCTGACAGGAAGACCTGTCAAATCTATGAATAGAGATTGGCCCCAAAACCACACTTAAACTTCAAATAAATTTAAAAAAAATCACATTTTTAAAGTAACTATAAGTTACATAAATTAACTACTTTAAACAAAAATTTAAATTTTTGAAAACATTAATTATACTTTTTAATGGTGCTAAAAATAAACTTACCTTTCTTTAAAGTATCTAAAAAAGATAAACCTGTTGAAAAAATGTTTAAATTGTAATTAATTAACCACTTACCTTGTTAAAAACAGGCCTTGCGCCTCCTTTTTAAAAGTGCAGCTTTTCCATACTTACCCTCCCGGAGAAGCCTGAAAAAAACCCCGAAGTTCGCTGCGTGCGTGCAGCCTCTCCCGCGCACGCGTTCGACTTTTGAACCCCTCCCTTCAGGGGAACGGAAGTTCCAGTTTCCCACGCATGCGCAGTGCATGCAGGAAACCGGCACTTCAGGTGGCCTTACGGGTGAGTACACAGCGCGTACTCACCCGACAAGAGCCGAATTTCTGGCCCAATACTTTCTAAACTGGAGCTTCTACTTTGCAAACCAGAAGTTTCCTTTTCTTTTTGACTTTATAGTAACATAACAAAATGAACAAATTCTGCACATGCACCAACACACGGCATACATGCATATGAAGTGCAAACTTAGGGCAGATGTCAAAACGTATGTCTTCACATAGAGAGTGATCAACAACTGGAACACATTTGCCAGGAAGGGTGACTGAAGCTAGGACACAGGGCTCATTTAAGAACCAGTGAGATGCTATAATAGGAGGACAGTAAAAGTTGGAATTCTAGAAAGATGGGTTTAATGGGCTGAAGAGCTCCTTCAGCACAACCTACCTTGGGATGTGTACATGTGTGAAGGTGCAGAATCGAAAAAAAGTTTCCAGTTTAAGTGATAACGTTGGGAAGTGCTAGCAAAACTGCTGCAAGGGCAAAAGAAAGAAAGACTTGTATTTATATAGCGCCTTTCACAACCTCAGGATGTCCCAAAGCGTTTTACAGCCAATGAAGTATTGTTGTAAGGTAGGAAATGTGGCGGCCAATATGCGCAAGGTCCCACAAACAGCAATGTGATAATGACCAGATAATCTGTTTTAGTGATGTTGATTGAGGGATAAATATTTGCTGTGATTATTTGCACATACACCTTTGTGGCCTTCTGTGCATGCGCTCGGTATACCGGAGCCACGCAGAAGGGGATTGAGTGCGCGTGCACGTTGTATACTGGAGCCGCACATGCGCAGTACCCAACAGTGCCGCTGTGGCCTGCACTGTGGGCCAGGCTTTCCTCGGCTCCATGTGGAGAAGGTCAGGGGATCCGTTAGTGGCTGGGACTGGGGTGGGGGGTGGTGGAGAGAGAGGATCGAAAGGGGGAGAGAGAGAGGGAATTGGAGGAGGCGAGAGGGAGAGGAGATCGGAGGGGGAGAGGAGATTGGAGGGGGAGAGAGAGAGGGAATCGGAGGGAAGAGAGAGAGAGGAGATCGGAGGGGGAGAGAGAGAAGGAATCGGAGAAGGGAGAGAGGGTGATCGGAGGGGGAAAGGAAAGGAGCTCGGAGATGGGAAACGAGGTCAGGAACTCAGGGGGAGAGAAGGTCAGGAACTCGGGGGGTGGTGGTAAAGAGCATGGAGAGCACAGTGGGGATGGGGGAAGAACGTGATCCAGGTCTAAAGGGGGGTTAAAAGCAAGACGTGATCCAGATGGTAAGACGGTCACGTTCTTTCCACCCCCTTTACATCTGCACCATGTTCTCCCTCTCCTCCCCCTAGACCTGGTTGATTTCTCAGAAAGCTCAGTGCGTGTGTGGCAAGTGACATCATTGGACTGGACGAAATCCGGAAGTCATGACACTGTCATTATTCACTTCATACCAATAAACCTGTTATCAATCCGTGACCCACACACAATGGCCCATCTATGGGGGGTGGGGTGGGGGGTTTAGGTCAGGAACTTGGGCAGGGGGAGAAAGTCAGGACCCTGGTGAGGGGGAACTTGGGCAGGGGGAGAAGGTTAGGAACTCAGGGGAGGGGGGAGAAGGTCAGGATCCTGGGGTGGGGGTGGGGGGGAAGGTCAGGAACTTGTTGGGGGTGGCATAAGCTTGTTTGGGGGGGAAGAAGGTCCTAACCTGCGAGGGTGAGCCCTGTCTGTTCCCGGTGAGCTCTGTCTGGAGCCTGGCAGTCAGAATGAATGGCTCAAATTACACATTGCAAAGTACTTGATTACTTAGGCAGGCAGGATCTAATTACACATTCCAGATAAACTGCTGGGTGTGTCTTGTCCTCCAAGGGAACCAATCAGAAAATAGACATGACCATAAATATTGGCCAGGACACCGGAGGATAACTCCCGTGCTCTTCTTAGATATAGTGCCATGGGAGCTTTCATGTCCAACTAAGAGAGCAGACAAGGCCTCGGTTTAACATCTCATCCAAAAGATGGCACCTCTGACAGTGCAGCACTCCCTCAGTACTGCAATGAAGTGTCAGCCTAGATTTTTGCGTTCAAGTCCCTGGGGTGGGACTATGAACCCACAACCTTCTGACTCAGAGGTGAGGGTGTTACCACTGAGCCACAGCTGACACCTGAAGACAGCTGCAGGAGACAAGTGGAGCAATAGTGGTAATTCTTTTGTACTATTGCGCATTTGCGCATTTGCAAATTGGAGTCTGCCAGAGTTTTTAATAGTAGAAGTTTAGCATTTCGTACAAGCGGAATCAATGATTTTATTCATTCTGATCCTACATGATTTATGATGCTAACAATCACAAACTGGAATTAAATACTTTTTGTTTTGGCCAATTTGGCTACTGTTTCTGACTTTAAGTGAGGTACAAGTACATAAGCCATCAAATCCTTCAAAACATGTCAGATTTTAACTTTGGCACATCTTAATCTTCTACGGTATTTATATTCATGATAACTCAAAAGCTTGTCTAGAGAATTAGCAACAAAGGTTAAGTAGTCCAGAAGGAAAAATTAATGCCAAGCATGTTTCGATTGTACCACTGTGATGCCCTTTATTTCTTACACTCTGCTCATTTATTCTTTCTAAAATAACTTGCAGAATGAATATAGAAAGCATGAGTAATGTAGAGGTCGATTTATTTCTGCTGAAAACTGTACCAACTCTTCTTATTCATTACCCATATTAGCTACAGGAGAGAAAAAAAACTTCATCTCATTTGTTGGAGCTGAATTTCAATTAAGCCTCCAAAGATTAACAATTTTGTAACATGCCTAACTACCCACACACCAACATTGAATCAATGCCAAGCTCATAAATTTTCCCTCGACATGATATTTGAAACAAATGTTAAGTCCATATTTTTAGTAATAATTTTCATTGTGTGGTAGGCTGGACTAAATTTGACAAAAACCTGACGTAACCAGTGAACTAAACTGGTTTGCAGCAAAACTGACCAACTACTAACTGAGAACTAATTGTTTGATTTATGAATGCTGCATTAATTCCAGATATTTTTGCCAACATTCTCAAATATGCTGCCATCATCACCCAAACCAGTGCCACAATCTCTGAACATCCTTATGTGGTTACTGTCCACTTTTATAAGGTCAACACTAACCTTTCTGCAGACATCACCAATGTTCAGGCTTGTCTCCATTATTTTTCCCTCATTCAAACCACCATCCACATGGTTGTAGCTATGTTCCCTTGAAGGGATATTTACTAGTCCTAGCCCCTTTAGGGCTCCCCCGGATCAGGCGTATTCCTCAGACGTTCACTTTCAACTAAAGTTTGAGGTAGCCGAATCCTAAAGACGCTCAATTGGGTCTAAAGGTCTGGACCATCTCTCCCTAAAGGAAAGGAACAACCTGAAAATGTTACTGTCCTCCAGAGAGCACTTTTAATAAGTTTAGCTAGACTGTAACATTCCGGATATTATGAGGGTCCGGAAAACTCCCCCAGAATTCTGCAACTCCTCACCAAAGAGTGTACAGAGATTGAGTTTGCGAGTTTTTGATACAGAAGTCTTATGTGAGACATTTCTAAAAATATATAGATTTATTAAAGAACCGACATGTAATTTACAGTTGGTGAGTCAATTGCAACATTAACAGTTCCAAAAAGAGAAAGCTTACAATCTTATCAGAGAACCTTACTTTCAAATCTTAACTTCGCTACAGTTTTACAGTTGTTAAAGTTCTATTCAGGATATCCACCAAAATCAAATACCTTTGATCCCCGAGGTACAAAGAGTTGGAGACTTACAGAGCCGCCTCTAAAGCCAAGAATCGCTTTGCCCCTTCAAAGCGAGTCTGATATCCCATTTGAGAGTTCAATATTTATACCCTTTTCCAGTGGTATTCCCTTTAAGGTTTTCTGCTGATGTAAGCTAATTATCTCTAGTCATTTTTCTGCTGACCCCTGCAATTCTTACAGTCACCTCAGCTGGTAGCATTACAGAATTATGTCTCTTCTCTAGATGTTCTAAGTTTACCATAAAAAACGGTGTAATGGCAGGTGTGTTTTACTTGATGTAATTTTTACGAAGGCAGATGTTTCTTACTTTTATGTGCTTCTTTACGAGGTATAAATTAGAACACCTTATCCAGGGTGAACCATTGTTTCATTCCAAAAGGTTCAGCCTGCCGGAGCCTTTAACCTTCTGTTTCAATAAGGTTATTGATTCAGTGTCAACAACTATCTTATCTCTATAGCCAGAATGCTTTCACAGCTTTTTCATAGTTAGGTTTCTAGATTTCCAAACCCAGTTTGTCATGTTTTAATAAGGCCAGAATTCTTTCATAGAATGGTGTATTTTTCTGAATAGGTTATATGGCTTATTCCTTCACACCCTGATACCACTTTTGAACTTCGTGGGGGTGATTTTTGCTTCCCAATGGGAAACCGGTGGAAAGTGGGCAGGGAGAGGTCAGTGGCCATCTGGAGGAGTTGGTGGAGGACCTGTGCCAGTTTCCAGATTGCTCCTCATTAGCACGGTGGAGGTGAGCTGCAAGCTCAAAACAGCCTCCCATTGGCAGCTCGCTGATTAAGAGGTGGAAAATAAAGCGCATCTGTGGTTTTGACAGGTCTGCAGCAGCTTAAAGAGGAGGTGCTTTTTTTCCTGGCAAAAGAAAGAAGCAATACTGAGGAGCTGCAGGAAGATATCTGTGGACAGCCTAAGTTCTAGCCTGGCTATTCTGAGCCAATCAGCAAAACGTGATGGGGTAGTGTGGCAGGAAGTAAGCGTCAATTTACAGGAAGTGTGTACTATATGTAAGGTATTTATGTATTACATATAAATAGTTAGATAATGGTCTATGTTAAAAAAAGACATATCAGGTAATACAAAAGAATCAACATTCTTCACCTTTACATTGTTTAAAATTGATCCATATTCCAGGCTCAGTATTTGAATCAGGCAATCTCAAAAGAGTGAAGCTGCTTTGGTTTTACTATTGGCTCACAGTGGGGCATCTCCACTCCACAAAATACATGATGCGGAGATGCCGGTGTTGGACTGGGGTGGACAAAAGTGAGAAGTCGCACAACACCAGGTTATAGTCCAACAGTTTTATTTGAAATCACAAGCTTTCGGAGCTGCTGCCCCTTCGTCAGGTGAAGTGAAGGAATACGAATCGGCAAAGCATATATAGACAGAGAACAATGCCTGTGTAGCGTACAATGTCAGACGACTACATTTTATCTTTCTGACTGCCTTTCATCACACCTCGGCAGAGAAACAATCAGGTCAGCCAGGAAGGCACCACATCAAAGACATAGCAAGATACAACTGAGACAATGAGGTGGGGTCACAGGGGGTCTAATGTGTCAAATGCAGTCTGTATGGAAAACCATAAACTTTAACATTTTTACTTTTTTTACTGGAAATCACATCTGTGAACAAGCCAACGACGACTCGAGTCTGGATGACTCTACGTCATGTAGCGTGACATGAACCCAAGATCCCGGTTGAGGCCGTCCTCATGGGTGCGGAACTTGGCTATCAGTTTCTGCTCGATGATTTTGCGTTGTCGTGTGTCTCGAAGGCCGCCTTGGAGAACGCTTACCCGCAGATCCGAGGCTGAATGTCCTTGACTGCTGAAGTGTTCCCCGACTGGGAGGTAACAATCCTGCCTGGCAATTGTTGCACGGTGTCCGTTCATACGTTGTCTCAGTGTCTGCATGGTCTCGCCGATGTACCATGCTCCGGTGCATCCTTTCCTGCAACGTATGAGGTAGACAACGTTGGCCAAGTCACATGAGTATGTACCATGTACCTGGTGGGTAGTGTCCTCACGTGTGATGATGGTATCTGTGTTGATGATCTGGCATGTCTTGCAGAGGTTGCCGTGGCAGGGTTGTGTGGTGTTGTGGTCGCTGTTCTCCTGAAAGCTGGGTAATTTGCTGCGAACGATGGTACTTTTGAGGTTAGGCGGCTGTTTGAAGGCGAGTAGTGGAGGTGTGGGGAAGGCCTTAGCGAGGTGTTCGTCGTCATCAATGACATGTTGAATGCTGCGAAGAACATGGCATAGTTTCTCCGCTCCGGGGAAGTACTGGACGACGTAGGGTACCCTGTTGGTTGTGTCCCGTGTTCGCCTTCTGAGGAGGTCTATGCGATTTTTCGCTGTGGCCCATCGGAACTGTCGATCGATGAGTCGAGCGTCATATCCCGTTCTTACGAGGGCGTCTTTCCGCGTCCGTAGGTGTTCATCGCGTTCCTCCTCGTCTGAGCAGATCCTGTGTATTCTTGGGCTTGTCCAGAGGGGATGGCTTCTTTAACGTGGTTAGGGTGGAAGCTGGAGAAGTGGAGCATCGTGAGGTTGTCCGTGGGCTTGCGGTAGAGTGAAGTGCTGAGGTGTCCGTCTTTGATGGAGATTCGTGTGTCCAGGAATGAAACCGATTCTGAGGAGTAGTCCATGGTGAGTTTGATGGTGGGATGGAACTTGTTGATGTTATCGTGTAGTCTTTTCAGTGATCCTTCGCCGTGGGTCCAAAGGAAGAAAATGCCGTCGATGTATCTGGTGTACAGCGTTGGCTGGAGGTCCTGTGCAGCGAAGAAGTCTTGCTCGAACTTGTGCATGAAGATGTTGGCGTATTGGGGTGCGAATTTGGTCCCCATGGCTGTTCCGTGTGTTTGGGTAAAAAACTGGTTGTCGAAGGTGAAGTCCATGCTCTCAGCCTGTGCTCAGGACATAGCAGACCAGCTACGAGACACCGCCAAACAGACGAGGCAACGGAACTACGCTGCCTACATGCGCATCAAGAACAGGAAGCTTGAGAAACTCGGCATCACCACCAGCAGCAACCAAGCCTCCCCCAGTACCACGGTTGCAACCACAGGGAAGTCCATCGTCAACTTGTCCGACCACACCCTTCAACCAGACGAAATCGAAGTTCTCGCCCTAGGGCTCAAGTTCTGCCCCACCACCAAAATGGACCCCATCGGTCTCGCGGCAGACACAGAGGAATTCATCAGGAGAATGAGGATCCGGGAATTCTTCCACGAATCCCAAGATGTCAGCAACGAACCCAATGAGACAATCAATGATCCGGAACAGCAGACAGAGGGACTCGCAGTGCAGCAACCGAAGAAGAAAGAGTCAAATTGGACCCCTCCGGAGGGTCGCTGCCCTAAGCTTGACATGTATGCTCGAGCTGTCAGGAGATGCATCAACGCCAGATTCATCAGCCGCACTCACAAGACAGTCCAGAATGTCACCCGAGCACAACGCAATGCCATCCACGCTCTCAAGACCAACCGCAACATTGTCATCAAACCAGCGGACAAAGGAGGAGCCATCGTCATACAGAACAGAATGGACTATTGCAAAGAAGCATACCGACAACTGGACAACCTGGAACACTACAGACAGTTACCTGCAGATCCGACCAAAGAACACACCCGCCAACTCAATAGACTGATCAAGACCTTCGATCCAGACCTTCAAAGCATCCTACGCGCTCTCATCCCACGTACTCCCCGCGTGGGAGACTTCTACTGCCTCCCAAAGATACACAAAGCCAACACACCCGGACGTCCTATCGTATCAGGCAACGGAACCCTGTGTGAGAACCTCTCTGGATACGTCGAGGGCATCCTGAAACCCATCGAACAGGGAACCCCCAGCTTCTGCCGCGACACCACAGACTTCTTACAGAAACTCAGCACCCATGGACCAGTTGAACCAGGAACACTCCTCACCACGATGGACGTATCGGCACTCTACACCAGTATCCCCCACGATGACGGCATCGCTGCGACAGCCTCAGTACTCAACACAAACAAAAGCCAATCTCCAGACGCCATCCTACAACTCATCCGCTTCATCCTTGACCACAATATCTTCACCTTCGACAACCAGTTTTTTACCCAAACACACAGAACAGCCATGGGGACCAAATTCGCACCCCAATACGCCAACATCTTCATGCACAAGTTCGAGCAAGACTTCTTCGCTGCACAGGACCTCCAGCCAATGCTGTACACCAGATACATCGACGACATTTTCTTCCTTTGGACCCACGGCGAAGGATCACTGAAAAGACTACACGATAACATCAACAAGTTCCATCCCACCATCAAACTCACCAAGGACTACTCCTCAGAATCGGTTTCATTCCTGGACACATGAATCTCCATCAAAGACGGACACCTCAGCACTTCACTCTACCGCAAGCCCACGGACAACCTCACGATGCTCCACTTCTCCAGCTTCCACCCTAACCACGTTAAAGAAGCCATCCCCTCTGGACAAGCCCTGCGAATACACAGGATCTGCTCAGACGAGGAGGAACGTGATGAACACCTACAGACGCTGAAAGACACCCTCGTAAGAATGGGATATGACGCTCGACTCATCGATCGACAGTTCCAACGGGCCACAGCGAAAAATTGCATAGACCTCCTCAGAAGGCGAACACGGGACACAACCAACAGGGTACCCTACGTCGTCCAGTACTTCCCCGGAGCGGAGAAACTACGCCATGTTCTTCGCAGCCTTCAACATGTCATCGATGACGATGAACACCTCGCTAAGGCCTTCCCCACACCTCCACTACTCGCCTTCAAACAGCCGCCTAACCTCAAAAGTACCATCGTTCGCAGCAAATTACCCAGCTTTCAGGATAACAGCGACCACGACACCACACAACCCTGCCACGGCAACCTCTGCAAGACATGCCAGATCATCAACACAGATACCATCATCACACGTGAGGACACTACCCACCAGGTACATGGTACATACTCATGTGACTCGGCCAACGTTGTCTACCTCATACGTTGCAGGAAAGGATGCACCGGAGCATGGTACATCGGCGAGACCATGCAGACACTGAGACAACGTATGAACGGACACCGCGCAACAATCGCCAGGCAGGATTGTTACCTCCCAGTCGGGGAACACTTCAGCAGTCAAGGACATTCAGCCTCGGATCTGCGGGTAAGCGTTCTCCAAGGCGGCCTTCGAGAAACACGACAACGCAAAATCATCGAGCAGAAACTGATAGCCAAGTTCCGCACCCATGAGGACGGCCTCAACCGGGATCTTGGGTTCATGTCACGCTACATGACGTAGAGTCATCCAGACTCGAGTCGTCGTTGGCTTGTTCACAGATGTGATTTCCAGTTAAAAAAAAGTAAACATTTTAAAGTTTATGGTTTTCCATACAGACTGCATTTGACACATTAGACCCCCTGTGACCCCACCTCATTGTCTCAGTTGTATCTTGCTATGTCTTTGATGTGGTGCCTTCCTGGCTGACCTGATTGTTTCTCTGCCGAGGTGTGATGAAAGGCAGTCAGAAAGATAAAATGTAGTCGTCTGACATTGTACGCTACACAGGCATTGTTCTCTATCTATATATGCTTTGCCGATTCGTATTCCTTCACTTCACCTGACGAAGGGGCAGCAGCTCCGAAAGCTTGTGATTTCAAATAAAACTGTTGGACTATAACTTGGTGTTGTGTGACTTCTCACTTTTGTCCACAATATACAGACAATGTTTCTTTTAGAAAAACATCCTTTTTATACCTCAAATAAAACTGCAATTTAATAAAATGGGAGGAGGTAAGGGTTGATTTGGCAGACATTATGACAGTGGAAAGAATGGTAAAGTAATCAGCATGTGGCTGATTTGGATCTGATGTGAAACCTCTTACGGAGATGGGCCTTTGTTTAGCGTAGATAATCAAAGAATTTAGCTGATTGAAAATTTGACACTGCAAAATTCCCATCAGGTTTCTGCCCTGCCAAAGCAGTGAAAAAGCTCTAATCAAAGTCAGAAATGACATCCTCTGTGACTGTAGTGCAGTACCCCTCCTCGTCCTCCTTGAACTCTGCTCCCCTTGACACGGTCAACCACATCATCCTCCTCCAATGCCTGACAACGCCCAGCTTTACCTCTCCACCACCTGTCCTGACATCTCCATTGCCTCTGGATGAGCTATAATTTCCTCCAGCTAAACATTGGTAAGATCAAAAGTCATTGTTTTCACGCTCCGCCACAAACACCGCACCCTTGCCATCGATTCCATCCCCCTCCTTGGCCACTGTCTTAGGCTGAACCAGACGATTCACAACCTCACCATCCTATTCACTCATGAGTTGAGTTTCGGACACCATATCCTCTCCATCACAAAGACTGTCTACGTCTGTCTCCGTCCCTGCCTCAGCCCATCTGCTGCTGAAACCCTCATCCATACCATTGTTACCTTCAGACTCGATTATTCCAGTGCTCTCCTAGCCGGCCTCCCATCCTTAAGGATCCGTGAACTTCAGCTCATCCAAAACTCTGCTGCCCAAATGTTATCCCACATTAGGTTCCGCTCACCCATTACGTCTGTCCTTGCTTTCTACTTAACTTAAGTTTCTGATATAGCATCAGATCTGAATTCTATAAATCATTTATCCTCAATACCCTAATAATTATGGACTCTGAGTATGATATATACAAAGTAGAAATGAATCAGAACATTGTGAAATTGTGACTTCACAGCTCTTCTAGTGGTTGTTACTGATAAGACGTTCTGTTATTACAAAATTACCGTGCATTTGATTACAAAATGTTAAGTTCCCAGTTGAAGAAGGGGGTGTCAGAGGAAAACCAGTAACTGTATGTAGGAGATCACCTACTTGGTAAAATGTGTGGAAAATTAAGAGTGTTACTGCAATGGAGTAATGAAACTCCTGCTTGTGTTATGTGTCAACTTTTGGGGTTTCTTAGTGAATGAGCTGTACCATATTCTGAAAACTTATTTATCACTAGGTGGAAGTTTAGGAGATAACTATGTGAAGGTTTTTGTTTGGAATAAACTACTGGATTTTTGAATAAAAAATTGTTTCTCCTTGCAATAACTTGAATTCATCCAATGAGGCACGAAAGAGCTCACTGTTAGACTGTGCTTATCTGATATAAGAACATAAGAACATAAGAAATAGGAGCAGGAGTAGGCCATTTGGCCCTTCAAGCCTGCTTCGCCATTCAATAAGATCATGGCTGATCTTCTACCTCAACTCCACTTTCCTGCACTATCCCCATACCCCTTGATTCCCTTAATATTCAAAAAAATATCGATCTCTGTCTTGAATATATTCAACAACTGAGCCTCCACAGCCCTCTGGGGTAGAGAATTCCAAAGATTCACCACCCTCTAAGTGAAAACATTTCTCCTCATCTCAGTCCTAAATGGCCGATCCCTTATTCTGAGACTGTGACCCCTGGTTCTAGACTCCCCAACCAGGGGAAACATCCTCCCTGCATCTACCCTGTCAAGCCCTGTAAGAATTTTGTATGCTTCAATGAGATCACCTCTCATTCTTCTAAACTCTAGAGAATATAGGCCTAGTCTACTCAATCTCTCCTCATAGGACAATCCCCCCATCCCAGGAACCAGTCTGGTGAACCTTCGTTGCACTCCCTTTATGGCAAGTATATCCTTCCTTAGGTAAGGAGACCAAAACTGTACACAATACTCCAGGTGTGGTCTCACCAGGGCCCTATATATCAGAGATCATTTTCATCTGCCTAAACCCCCATTCACACTGACAAATGGGGCAGTAGACAAACAAAAATATTTTAAAAGACCTACTGCTCACTGGCCACCTGAACGCCACGTGACTCAATTTTCTAGCATGCCTGAAAATGGTTAGCCAGCACTTCCACCCGTAACAGGAGGGAGGCTTATTAAAATATTTAAATGATGGTCCTACTCTATTTGTATGTACTAGTTGGCAGAATGTGCTGTGCCCAGTAGAGCTAGACATAGAGCAGCCTAGCCAGTGATCTATAAAGGCTGCTTGAAAATGGCATCAAAAAAGCAGTGCCACTGTTTTATGTGGGGCGAGGTGGAGTGTGAGCAAATAATCTAGGCTGACACTTCAGTGCTGCACTGTCTGAGGTGCCGCCTTTCAATTGAGACGTTAAACTGAGGCCACATCTGTCCTATCAGGCGGACATAAAAAAAATCTCTTGGCACTATTTGAAGAAGGATAGGGGAGTTCTGTTGTCCTGTCCAACCAGCATTACTAAAGAAAAAAAACCCAGATTATCTGGTCATTTATCTTACTGTTGTTTCTGGGACTTTGCTGTACACAAATTGGGTGTTGCATTTCCGTGCATTACAACAGTGATTATACTTCAAAAAGTAATTAATTGGCTGTGAAACACGTTCACATGTCCTGAGGACATGAAAGGGCTATATAAGTGCAAATTCCTTCCTAATAAAGGTTTAGATTAAATCATGGTTACATTTGATATTACATTTTAGTGGAGAGGTTGAATGATAAGCAGAGTATTGCATTGGGATAAGTGGGAGTGTTGGAATTCATAAGTAGGAATTTAAATGCTGAATTACATAAATGGAAGAGAGGGAAAGAGGAAAGAAAGAAAGTAAGAGAGAGAGAGAGGGAGAGGGAGACCACTATCACTATACTCGGGTTAAATTAGATGGCAATATTCCAGCTTGTTTTCTAGATAAATTTGTATTCTCTAACCATTATAATTCAAGATTGTTAATTTTTAATCAATATTATGCAGCAGTGCAGAGAATAAGGAGATTCATTAATCTGCATAGTACTTGGTACAGATTTATCTAGATGGCTCGATTGATTTTTCCAATGAGTGATGGAGGCAATAGAGGGAGTCCTGAATTTGACATTGTGAAACTAGTTTTGAAATTAGTAATAAGCTCCTTTAATATGCTTGTTTTCTGCTTTCCCACCTCAAGTTTCGCCCTGAGATATCCTCCCTCCTTTCCTCTCCACTGAGCAACTCTTCAGCATTAGTGATTTCAACCTCCATCTAAGCTCCCTTTGCCCTCTCTCTTTCTGAAATCTTCAAACCCAACTTTCTTCTGAATCCACACTTGGAAAAGGTCTCCATCAAGTTACTTACAACTGATGTAACTTTCAAACTTCCCAGGCTTTTGCCCTGCATTAGCCATGATAATTATCCAGCCATTGATTTGCTCAACAACTTCTTCACCTCCACTTTTGATGCCCTTGTAAAACCTTTAGGGGGAAAAATTCGGTTGCTTTGCGCCTCCCGTTACTGCCCTAAGAGGGCAGTAACGGGGCGCAAAGCAACTAGCGCCCGGGCGCGACACCGCCAACGCCACCCGCGAAATTCAGCAGGAGGTTAGCGGCAGCGGTAACCGGTAGTGCCCCGCGGTGCTGCGCCACCGGCGATGACGTCATCGCCATGCGCAGCGCCCCGCTCATGCCCCAGCCGTGATCTTCGGGAGCGCCCCCTGACTTACCGCCGGACACTATGTCCGATGGGGTCAGGGGGGGCTACCTGCGGCCAGGTTGGCGCTATTTAAAGGCGAGGTGCGGGGCGGCCATTTTTGTTGCTGGCTGCCTGCCAGCACCTGCCTCCGCTCCCGTCCCCCTTACCCAGCCCCCGTGGAGTGCCGGCTGCGCTACATGAGACCGGCACTTCGCTTGAGTGCCGGGCTCTTTTTTGCCGGCACTCCCAATCCCCGAGGGCCCAGCTGGGCCCTGGGTCGCGCTGCGCAAGGTCCCTCCCCTTTAAGAAGGGGAAGAAGGCCTGCAATACTGCGGCGCGACGTGCTGCAGCGCCGCGATATTCCCTCGCAGCGCTCCAAGAGGGATAAAGGGCGCTTCCAGTAGCACCCCGCTTCCCTCTTGGGGTGCTATCACTCAATTTCCGTCGCGGGGGCGCTAACTTTTCCGGGGTGCCCCCACTCAATTTTTAGCCCTTTCTCTCTCCTATCCCGGCTGTTTCTCCCTGGTATGGCCTCCAGCTTTGCTATGTCAAGTCCAAAGAGTGCAGACTTGAGTGTATCTGGTACACAATGGCCCAAAAATTAGTGCCGCTACGCGAGAGTACGCACTGCGTACTCTCGCGTATTCTGTCTCCAATTGCCGGTTTTCTGCATGCACTGCGCATGCGCTGAAAACCGGCACTTGGTGAATGGAAAAGGGGGCGGTTCCTAGCTGAACCACGTGTGCGCTACAGGTTGCGCGCATGCAGTGCACTTAGTGGTTTCAACGCGCAGGTAAGTATGGAAGATTTTACACATAAAAAAAGGAGGAGTAAGACCCACTTTTAACAAGGTAAGTAGTGAATTAAGTATTATTTTGAATTTTTTTTAACAGGTATATCTTTTTTAGAGACTTTAAAGACAGGTAAGTTTATTTTTATAACTTTTTAAAAGATTTTAAATTTTTTCAAAAATTTAATTTTTTATTTAAAATGGTTAATTTATTTAACTATACTTATTTTATTAATGTGATGTTTTTTTTTAAATTTAATTGAGGTTTAGCTGTTCTTTTGGGGGGTATAGATTCATAGCTTTCACAGCACTTATGTGAAAGTTATGAATGGAAGATGGTGTGCTGCCATTGGCTCTAACTGAGTCACGTGATCCCACAGCTCGCACGAATTAACTACGCCTGTGGGATACGCAAGCCCAGCACAGCAGCTGTCCAGAACATCAAGTTCGTGCGAGCTGGAACTGAAAAAGCCAACGCGCAGTGAGAGATCGCGGGGAAGCCTTACCCTCGCACGAAGGCTTCCTCACGAATTTTTGGGCCATTAGGTTTAGCCATCTATCACCAGATCTGGCTGGACCACATCAAGCGTGATTGATCCACCCTGTGTTCTGCTAAAACTGTCCACTACTCTAGGATCATCCTGGAGAGCAGTGATAGCGGCGGGATACAAAGAGCGTAACCGGAGGCCCAAGAGCACAGCGAGAGTGGGACCATCGGCAGGGATATAAAGAGCGTAACCGGAGGCCCAAGAGCACAGCGAGAGCGGGACCAGTGGTGAGAGCAGCGGGGAGAGAGAGAGAGAGAGCAAAAAAAAATCAAGGAGTGACATCATAGGACAGCAGGAACTGTCTCTGCCTTCAGTCACTCTGGCTCAGAGTCATTGAGCTGGACTGTGAGTTAGAGACACTCCAAAACATAAGGCAGGTGGAGGAATTTCTGGACAGTTGTATCCACAATACAGTTACACCCCAGAGGAAAGCACAGCTTCAGGAAGGGGATGGTGTGACTGTCAGGGAGCCAGGTAGCGGGAACTTAAGAGAGGTTGAGAAGGAGGTCCCGCAGACACTGGTCCTGTCCAACAGTTATGATGTACTCGCTACCTGTTAGGACAAGGAGAAAGACTGCGGGGAGGGCAGCCACAATGCAGACGAAGGCGCCATGGCTCATAAGGCTGTCCAAGCGGGGGAAAAGCAGAATAGAAATGTGGCAGTGATAGGGGATTCTATAATTAGGGGGATAGATAGCGCCCTCTGCAGCCAAGAACATGAATCCCGAAGGGTGTGTTGCCTACCGGGTGCCAGGGTAAGGGATATCTCACGGCGGCTGGAGAGGAATTTTGAAAGGGAGGGGATAAATCCAGTTGTTGTGGTCCATGTTGGAACAAACGACATTGGTAGGAACAGGGAGGAGGTCCTGCTGAGGGAGTATCAGGAGTTAGGATCTAAATTAAAAAGCAGGACCTCGAGGGTAATAATCTCTGGATTATTATCCGAGCCATGTGCAAATTGGCATAGAAACAGTCTGAACAGGAGAATTAACATGTGGTTAAAGGGCTGGCGTGGGAAAGAGCGGTTCCTTTTCATGGCACAGTTCTGGGACAGGAAGGAGCTGTACCGGTGGGACGGGCTCCACCTGAACCGAAATGGGACCCGTGTCCTAGTGGAAAGGGTAAATAGGGAGGTGGCAAAGACTTTAAACTAGTAAGACGGGGAGAGAGATCTACAAGAAAGGAAACCAGCCTAAATATAAACAAAACAGGAAAGGAGAGCATAGGAAAGAATAAAGTAAGGGAGGACATTGATGGCTAGGAAGTTATAGAACAGGAGTTTAAAAAGATGGTTAAAAATAAAGTAAAAGGAACTGCTATTAAAAATGAGTTAAACTATCTGCACAGCAATGCACACAGTGTTTGTAATAAAACAGGGAAGCTGGAAGCAATCATGTGTTGTGAGGAACCAGACATAGTAGGGATTACTGAGACATGGGGCTGGATTTTGCCAATGGGGAACTTTTGGAGGCGGGACTCCCACTTGTCAGGTTTCAGTCCTGCCTCCATCAACTTCTGGCCAACCCATGCTATTTTCCCTTGATTGAACTAGTTAAGCCCGCTGCAAGCCAATTAAGGAAAAGCCGATTACAGAGAACATCAACGTATGACGTTTCATCTGTCAAAAACTTTTGACAGATGAATTGTCATCGTTTGACAGCTCTGTGAAGCTGTCAAACACTGACATTCTCTGTAGTTTGATGAGTTCTTGAATTCAAGACCTCATCAAACCTCTTTCTTTTGCAGAAATGAGATGGTTGATGCATTGGAGAATGCAACGACCATCTGTCATCTCTGCCGCGGAGGTGCGAGACTCTCCGCATCCCCAACTCTTGAAGCCTGCAGGAAGAAACAAAGGTAAGTAAACTTTTACTAACACTTTCCACTTACCTCCCATACTCACCTCTTCACACTTGCACCCATCACTTACCTTCACAGCGCACTTTTGCACCGCTCCGACCCCCGCAGACTCACTACTTACCTCGGTGACCCTGGCGGGGTTCAGAGCCTTCGGGAAGCCCGCACTTGTGTGGGCAAAATGGGGATAAACCTCTTATCTGCCTGTTAACTACCTGTTAACAGGCAGATAAGTGGCACTAATCCCCTTCCCGCCTCCAAGGAGACGGGACCCGGTGTGGGTCGGCTACCCGCCTCCTGGCAAGATGGCACGGAGGCGGGTTGGGGGCGGGTTGGGCACCCACCCACAGATTCTGCCATTTTCCCGGCAGTCCCGCCTCCATACCTGCCTCCCTAGGGCTGGCAAGATCGCGCCCATTGCTACAGAAAAATCAGGACTGGGAATTAAACATTGCAGGGTATAACATATTTAGAAAAGATAGAGAAGGAAAAAGGGGAGGTGGAGTAGCTGTACTTATCAGGGATAACATAATAGCAGTAGAAAAAAGTTACACAGCTATCAGCAAGGCAGAAATAGAATCCATGTGGAAAGAATTAAAAGATAATAAAGGATCAAACACACTAATAGGGGTAGTCTACAGACCACCTAATAGTGGAAGGGAGGTGGAGGAAGAAATATGCAAACAATTTAGGGAAATGAGTAAAAAGCATAGAATAATAATCACGGGGATTTCAAGTACCTCGATATTAATTGGACAGAAGAGGTAGGTAAAGGGGATAAGGGAATGGAGTTCCTACAATGTGTACAGGACTCCTTTCTAACCCAATATGTAGAAAGCTCAACAAGGGAGGAATCACTATTGGATCTAGTAATGGGGAGTGAACCAGAGCAGATAAGAGAAGAAAAAGTAGGGGAACATCTAGGCAATAGTAACCATAATATAATACGCTATAAGATAATAATTAAGATGAAGAAAAGCTGATTTTGAGGGGCCAAGAATAGAACTTGGGAAAATAAAATGGACAACAATATTGGCAAAAAATGATGTAGAGCACCAATGGGAATGATTTAAAATGGTGTACAACAGAGTCCAGGAAAAATATATTCCGCTAAAAAACAAGAACAAGCTAAACACTAATAAGACACCATGGATGAATAAAGCCATAAGGGAAAAATTGAGGGTAAGGAAAGAGGCATACATTAAGTACATGGACAACAGGGGAGAGCATGATAAGGGAGAATATGAAGAGATTAGGAGAGAAGTCAAAAAACAATTAGGAAAGCAAAGAGGAACTATGAAATTAAATTATCAAGGAATCTCAAAGTAGTAAAATATTTTACAGGCACATAAATAAAAAAAGGAAGGTTTGGATGGGAATAGGGCCACTAAGGGTAATACCGGATAATACCACAGGTAGCGATAGAGAGATGGCAGAAATATTAAATAATTACTTTGCTTCAGTATTTACCAGGGAGACAGAACAGGTGGACATGACATCGGATGATGAGATTAGTAATGAGATAAGTGCATTTAAAATAAAAAGAGGAGATATATTAAATAAACTAATCAAACTCAAAGAGGATAAAACCCCTGGTCCGGAAGGATTGCATCCACGCATTTTAAAAGAATCTAGGGAAGAGATAGCAGAGGCATTACACATATTTAATAATTCGTTAGAACAAGTTGTAGCACCAGAGGACTGGTGGCTAGCTAACGTAATATCTATATTTAAGAAGGGAAATAGCACATGTCCAGGGAACTATAGACCAGTCAGCTTAACATGGGTGGTAGGAAAAATAATGGAATCCCGACTAAAGGAGAAAATAGAAGAACATCTATGAATCCAAAAATATAATAATGAATAGTCAGCATGGATTTCAAAAGGGAAAGTCTTGCTTGACCAACCTCATTGAATTTTTTAAAGAGGCAACAGAGAGAGTAGACAAGGGTAATGTAGTAGATGTAATTTATCTATATTTTCAAAGGTCTTTGATAAGGTACCACATAATAGAGTAATGAATAAGATCAGAGAATGAGGAGTCAGGGGACAATTAGCTGGCTCCAAGACAGAAAGCAGAGAGTAGGGGTAAAGGGTAGCTATTCAGAGTGGCAGAAGGTGGGAAGTGGTGTTCCACTAGGATCAGTGCTGGGACCACTGTTGTTCACAATTTATATTAACGATTTAGACTTTGGAATCAAAAACACAATTTCTAAATTTGCGGATGACACCAAATTGGGGGGCTAGTCAATACTGAGGAGGACTGCAACAAATTACAGGAAGACATTAATAAACTTAAAGAATGGGCATATAATTGGCAAATGAATTTCAACACAGATAAATGTGAGGTATTACATTTTGGTAGGAAGAATAGGTCACATATTACTTGGCAGGTGTGAGTCTGGGTGGGGTATGGAGCAAAGGGATCTCATAAGAACATAAGAACATAAGAAATAAAAACAGAAAATGCTGGAAATACTCAGCAGGTCAGGCAGCATCTGTGAAGAGAGAAACAGATTTAACATTTCAGGTCGATGTCCCTTTGTCAGAACTGGAAAAAGCTGGAGATGAAACAGGTTTTTAAGCAAGTGCAGGGGCAGGGAAAGCGGGGAGGGGAGGAAAGAACAAAAGGGAAGGTCTGTGATAGGATGGAAGGCAGGAGAGATTAAATGACAAAAGGGATGATGGTGAAAGGCAAAAGGAGATGGTAATGGGACAAGCAAAGAAACAAAAGATGGCTCTAGATGAAGTGTAAATGGCACTGACAGAATGAAAGACAGCTGTCATGTGGGAGAGAGGAAAAATAAAATAAATGGAAAAAAAAGGATAGGGGCAGAGGTTATGGTCTGAAATTGTTGAACTCGATGTTGAGTCCAGAAGGCTGTAAAGTACCTAATCGAAGGATGCTGTTCCTCGAGCTTACATTGAGCTTCATTGGAACAGTGTAAGAGGCCGAGGATGGTGAGATCTGAGTGGGAGTGGAGCGGAGAATTAAAGTGACAGGTGACCGGAAGCTCGGGGTCACCCTTACGGACTGAACGGAGGTGATCTGCAAAGCGGTCACTCAATCTGCGTTTGGTCTCCCCAATGTAGAGGAGACCGCATCGTGAGCAGTGAATACAGTATATTAATTTGAAAGAAGTACAAGTAAATCGCTGTTTCACCTGGAAGGAGTGTTTGGGGCCCTGGATAGTGAGAAGGGAGGCGGTAAGAACATAAAAAATAGGAGCAGGAGCAGGCCATTTGGCCCCTCGAGCCTGCTCCGCTATTCAATAAGATCATGACTGATCTTCTACCTCATCTCCACTTTCCTGCACTATCCCCATATCCCTTGATTCCCTTAATATCCAAAAATCTATCGATCTCTGCCTTGAATATACTCAACGACTGAGCCTCCACAGCCCTCTGGGGTAGAGAATTCCGAATCCAAGCCCATCTTTTCCACAACTCCATCTAAATCACTCCAATTAAGTTTATACCCTGCCACAGCAACAAAACTGCCCTAACCAAAGTAACAAACAACATTCTGTGACTATAACCATGGTGCATTATCCCTCCTCAACATCTCTGCAGCCTTTGACACAGTCCACCACACCATCCTGCTCCAGTGCGTCTCCTTCATTGTCCAGCTCAGTGGGATTTCCCTTGCTTGCTTCCAATCTTACCTATCCAATCATAGCTAGAGCATCTCCAGCAATATCTTCTCTTTCCATCCCCATACTCTTACCTCTGGAGACCCCAAGGAGCTGTCCTTGCCCCCCTCCTCTTACTCATCTACATGCTGCCACTGGACGACATTATCGAAAGACATGGGATCAGATGAAGGGATTATTACTAGTCCAAGCCCCTTTAGGGCTACCCCAGATCAGGTGTATTCCCCTAGATGTTCACTTTCAACTAAAGTTTGAGGTAGCCGAATCCTAAAGACGCTTAATTGGGTCTAAAGGTCTAGACTATCTCTCCCTAAAGGAAAGGAACAACCTGAAGATGTTACCGTCCTCCAGATAGCACTTTTAATAAGTTTAGCTAGACTGTAACCTTCTGGATATTATGAGGGTCCGGAAAACTTCCTCAGAATTCTGCAACTCCTCACCAAAGAGCGTACAGAGATTGAGTTCGTGAGTTTGATACAGAAGTATTATGTGAGACAATTCTAAAAATATATAGATTTATTAAAGAACCGACATGTAATTACAGTTGGTGATTCAATCACAACATTAACAGTTCCAAAAACAGAAAGCTTACAATTCTATTATCAGATCTTAACTTCGCTACATTTTTACAGTTCTCAGTCTTTATTCCAGGATATCCACCAAAATTAAATACAGTACAATACCTTGATCCCCGAGGTACAAAGAGTTGTAGACTTACAGAGCCGCCTCTGAAGCCTGAGAATCGCTTTGCCCATTTACAGCGAGACTATCATCCCATTTGAAAGTTCAATATTTATATCCTTTTTCAGTGGTATTTCCTTTGAAGTTTTCTGCTGATGTAAGCTAATTATCTCTAGTCATTTTTCTGCTGACTTCTGCTATTCTTACAGTCACCTCAGCTGGTAGCAATGCAGAATTATGTCTCTACCCCAGGTGTCCAAGCCCACCATAAAAAACGGTGTAACAGCAGGTGCATCTATTTGATGTCATTTTTACCAAGGTCTTCTGTTTGTGTCTTTTTACGAAGTGTAAATTAAAACACCTCAACCAGGGTGATCTATGCAATTCTTAGTCACCTCAGCTGGTTGGAACACAGAATTATGTCTCTCTAGGTGTTCCAAGTTCAACACAAAAACGGTTTGATGGCAGGTGTTTATTTTACTTGATGTCATTTTTACGAAGGCATATGTTTCTTAATTTTATGTGTTTCTTTCCGAAGTGTAATTTAGAACACCTTAACAGGGTGTACCATTGTGTTCTTTCCAAAGCTTCAGACTTCAGGAGCCTCCAACCTCCTGTTTCAATAAGGTTATTGATTCAGTGTCAACAACTTATCTTATCTCAATAGCCTGAGTGCTGTTAACAGTTTTAGATTGTTGAGGCTTCCAGATTTCCAGACCTAGTTTGTCATGTTTTAATAAGGCCAGAATTCTTTCATAGAATGGTGTATTTTTCTGAATAGGTTTTATAGCTTATTCCTTCACGCAGCTTCCACATGAATGCTGATAACACCGAGTTCTACCTCTCTACTATGTCTCTCGACCTCTGCACTGCCTCTGTTTTGTCTGATTGCTTGTCTGACGTCCAGTCTTGGATGAACTGCAATTTCCTTTGGCCATTGTCCTTGGCCCCCGTCATAAATCTGTACTCTTGCCATCTCCTCTGCCCCCCTCCCTCCCTTCTCCACCTCCTCCCCCCCTCCCATTTGGAGCCTGCACCATGCTCAGAACTTTCCTCTCTAAAACCATCCACCTCTCCATCTCCCTCTCCTCCTTTAAGATCCTCCTTAAAGCCCATTTTTAAAACCAAGATTTTGGTCACCCCTCCTTATAACTTTGGCCCGGCTTCATTTTTTATGATTATGCCTCTGTGAAGCAAGTTGAGATATTTTTCTACATTAAAGGTGCTTTATAAAGTTGTTGTTATTGATTCAGTGTTGCTCCCCACTATTTTCCAGATCTCCTGCAGGCAAGGCCTGACATTGTATTTCCTGTCATTTGTGCCATAGTAACACTGAATGCCAGGGACTCCTGTAGGTCCCGAGCATCCAACTATGCCATTGCTATGGCAGCAGAAGTGTTGCTTTCAAATTTTTTAACCAGCAGAAAGCCTGGCCAATTGAACAATCTATGATCGATGACACAGGGCAGGGGTGAGGAGGGGGATTTAAATATTGATTCACATTTTAATACTTTCACCAGTAGCTCGGAGGCTGCTGGCCCCACTCTGGCTGGACTCCCCATGGATACTTGGGAGCTCACTGTCAACGAGTTAATGACTGGAAGATTGGTCCAGGTAAGGGGCACATCTTTGTGGCAGGTGGAAGTCTTGATAGACCTGAGATGCACGATCTTTAAATGTGGAAAATCTAAGCCACGCTGTTCAATTTAAGGTAGTAAAAGAGAGGAAGTGCTTTAAAGTCCAAATCAAACTATCAGGCTGGCCCTTGAAAAGATTTCCTTTCTCTCTCTAGCCCCTTCTTCCAAAATCCAGTTTTGTGGAAGTGAAGAGAAAAAGGCTGAAGAACAACCAATCTGCAGCTACTCCGAGATCACACAGAAAACAACAATAAACCTCTCTCCAGATTCTTATGAATCACTGTGGAATTCAGGACTTTTGCTTTGCCTGTGCATGCTGTTGATGTGCTATTTAATTTCTTATTCCCTGGCATTTCTTGACCTGTTTGGCTATTAGGCTCCATGTCCTACAGATTGGGAGCTGATTTCCTGAGTACACGCTGCTGGTGGGCGAGCTTCCCTGTTGGCAGGCGCTACTTTGAAAATCGGCCCTTACCTTTGAGCACTTCTGCCATTTCAAGAAATATTTCTTGCAGTCTTAACAGCTGCTTTCTGTGGCATTTGCAGTATTACAGTTCTTTAATATTAATCTTTAAAATCTATGTAAACTGATGTACAGTAGCACTGTTTGTTATTCATGTAATTCATGGAACCTGCTGTCCACTGCTGCCCATCATAATGCCCTGCCAGCAATAAAAAGAAAAACAGTAAGCTGAAAATGAGAAATAATTCCTAAATTTGTGTACATTTTAAAGCAATACACCTTGAAGTATGTTCCAAGGCAGTAAAATAGACCTTCACTATCTTCAGTCATCTCAGCTCCTCGATGTATTGCACTGCAGAATGTGTATTATCATATTGTGTCAACAATTTTGCTACATTTCTGCATTGATATTCAAAGGTTTACAAAGTATAAATAGCTGATCATAGTCTATATTTGCACTTGGGATATGTGATCCAGATCTCTTTAGCTGTATTTCATTCATGATTTGCACTTACTTGTTTAAATGCAAAATCCATTTCACTTTTTCATATATTGCTCGCTCAACGCAATTTTAATTTTCATCAACATTTGAACTTGGAGACGTTGATCAGGGTGTTCTTTGGTTAACAGAGGTTTGGCTTTGGACACACAATCTAGTGCAATAAAAAATAATTTCACCAAGCTTACTATGATTAATTATCTTTGTTCTGAAGGATGTAGGCTTTTGTTCAATCATGTGCAATGCAAAACATTGAATTTTCTTAAAGTTTTAATGCAGCCAAGAGAATTATAGTACAATGTGCTGCATTAACATTCATCTGTGAGAAAAACAGGCTGGTTGTATTTTAAAGCTGTAAATGGAAGCATAATTTTTCTTCATCATCTGTAGTGACAATGTAATGTAATGACTTCTTAAATGCGAACAATGATAGATAATTGTGCAATAAGCTGTCTGGCATTTATCAATGTTCCTTTTGTACTTATTTTTCTTACCTTGGTTACTATAGCATCTGACACTTGGGTCAGCTCAGACAATTGCAATAAGCTTGTACCTTAATGATCGATGGACCCTTCCTGCGTTAATGATCAACCAATTTGTTTTATGTTTGGTCCAGTAAAGGACCAACACAGAATTTTTCATTACCCACTGGTCTGGGCTCCATACTAGTCTGCCATTGAGAAGGGTATTGACAACTGTAATTTTATTTCTCTCCCAAACAGAATAACTAGAACCCCTCCCTACGCCTTCAATCCTACCTAAAAAAGTCGCAAAAGGTGAATTTTCTTGGTGAAATCGGGCCAATTCTGGGTGGTATAGAGGCAGTGTGGCAAGAGAAATGAGGTGGGAAGGCCCTCCGCTGATACCTGCCCCAAAAAATGTCCACTCCAATTTTCCTCCACTTATCCTGCAATGACCCAGATCTGTTTGCCCTGAGCCTACATGTAGATGAAGACAGATGGACGTGGTTAAGTAGACTTCACACAAATTTCCTTCACCCTAGAAAGCACGGTCTGTATAAAAGGGCTGATGTTGGGACCAGTTCAGCGTTCTGGCACCAGGAAAAGATGGTGAAGGCCAGAAGACAGTTCAAACAGAGTTCCTGCAAGAGTTTGAAAACTGGAAGGGACTTCCATTGCACTACAGCACTGAGGTATCAGCATTTAAAAGTATTTGAAAATAATTTAAAGAATAACCTTGTAAATAAATAATGGATTTATCTCTTGGCTTTCCTTATTCTCATTCGTTGAGGAAGAGGTTGGTGAAGACAGGAGGAGGAGAGGAGGGAAGACCTGAGAATTCGGCATCACGTACACAAGTGCCACCCAAAATGTAAGTGCCCATGCCAAAGGGCCAACAGACCAAAGAGGTAAAAAATGGATTTCTCCCAAAGGTAGTGTGTAAGAAGGCTGCGGCTTCTTCTTTGAGCAGTCAGTGAATTATACCAGCTGTTGGCATCTTGTCCTGAAGCCTCTTTTTACTAGGGGTATAACCCTGCCAGTGAAATGAAAGGTTAAGAACATCTCTAAATTCTGTGTCACCAAAGGCCTACATAAAAATATTCTGAAATGCACCAATGTACCAAAGATTTGCACATTTATTGATTGTCTCTTTATTATGTCCTATTACTATTTGTTATCACACGCTTACCCCTTGTGCCTAAAACCCTTTTCACTCACGATCTTAACCGCTGGTGCTATCTCAGGAGATTGTGAGGTTTGGTGGCTAGGATGGAGATGGCACTCATCTCAGTGATGCTGATGTTCATGCTGAACCTGCTTCTGGTGTCATATTGATTGTGCGTTCCATGCCTACCTGACCCAGGCTAGAAGCTCCTTTCTGTGCTGACATTAGAGGAGCTTGGATTGATGCAACCACAATGTCACTATCATCAGAAATGCCAACATCTGTGTCCACTCCGTCCACAGCCCACCCGTACTGGGTACAGGTTTAGTTGGGCTTATGGTCTACATGCCCAATTAAATTCTGAATGTCCTGAGCTGGGGTGCTTTTGAAGGAATCTATAGAAGCAGTCGTGATTGCTACTCTGGAAGCAACCATCACCTTCTGCCTGATGTCTTGTTGCTGTACAAATCTCTTGGAATGCCACACTCACCAAAATGTTCAGCATGCCCTGATATACTTCTTTCATTGTGTTGCTGATGCGGGTTGTGGACTCCTCCAATGTATCCACTATCTGTAACACATGAGATGAGACCACTTCCACTGCCTGCTCATGAGATCTACACTCTTGCATCATACTTCTGTTCTGAGATCTGGATCCCTTGGTTTCTCAGCTGAGGCCAGTTGTTTCTGTTGTCCTCAGCCCCCAGGTAGAGACAACTGACTCTTCATCATCCCTTCACAGTTCCTCTTCTCACTGCTGCTCTGTGTTTCACTCTGTCTCACAAGTTACTCCAGAGTGAATGTACCTGGGCTGGGGCTTGAATCAGTAAGGTGCCATGACAGGGAATCAAATGAATGAATGGGCTCTGTGGAGCTGCTAGGTTGATCATCACATTCTTTCTTCTATAAAGGGACAGCACCTGTGAGAGATACAAGGGTCATTCATTTTAGGAGTGTGCACTCTCACTTGTGATTCAGAATAAATTATTGAGCAATTGATAGAAGGCCTTTCAATACTTAGAATGTTTGAAAACTGCAACCATTCACAGTACTGCAGCTAAACAATTCCCTACCAATCTGAACCTGACAGCTCTCCTCCAAATTCTTCCTCTCCCATTACCTCCCTGGTGTGTCTCCCAGGGAGTTGTAGAGTTTCCTCCTCATTCCTACTTAAGGGCCTGATGGTTGCCCCTCCTCCACCATGGAACTTTTTTCTGCTGATTGTGGGTCACCTTTTCCTCTGCATAAAACAAGAAGACATCAAAAGTCTAGGGATTCATTCAAAATTAAATGTCGCCAAGATGTCTGCAGACATTCCATTGTGATCCCTGTTTTCAGATACAGACAAGAAAGCATTCTCTTCACTGTTTACCGAACCCTTGCTCTCAAGGTGAGATAAGGGACAGTAGAATGATCAGAGAGGGATGTGTGACTGTTGGGTGGGGAAATTAACTGTCTTAATCATCTGTTCATTTCCATTCCGTGGAAATGGATAGTGTGGAGGCGAATCATGCTTCCAGCATTATTTCAGGATGTGTGTGGGTACTCAAGCTTTAACTTACCTTTGCCAACCTGATGAGATCATTAAAACCTTTCTGGCACTGCATTACTGTTTGTGGGATGGTTGATGAGACACTACCTCCCTCCATATTGCCTGCACTACCCTTTTCTGGGGCTTACTGTCTTGGGTTCCAAATACTCTAGTCCTCCTTGCCCTTATATCTGCCAATATCATTTCCACGGAAGCTTCCGAGAATCTTGGGGTACTGACCACAGCAGACACTCTCACTGCTGGTCAACCTCTGCCATCCTCCTCAATGTGTGCACTTGCTCTGCCTCTGCCTCTGCTTCCTTAGGACCTGCAGTACCTTCTGGCCATTTAAGCTGCAGAAGCCTTTTAAGTACTGTAGCTAAACCATATTTCCCTCTCAGTGGCAGTGAACCAATCAGCAGTAGGATGAATCTATCTTGCATATTTAATTAGGACCGCCGACTCAGGAAAATGCAGTCAGTTTCTGGTGGAATTACATGGGCAGGCACGAGTCCCATCCCACCATGTTTCTGACAGGCAAGAAAATCCAGGCCCACAAGAAGCTGTATTCAGTGTTTGAAATATGTATGAAGTGAAACAGCTCATCATTGTAGACATCATTGATGTCTTTTGCACTTACCTCTATTGCACAGAAATTAGTCTTCTCAGCGTTATTTATTTTCAGTGTCACTGATTAAACATTTTGACGAGATACACATCAATACTGCTGCCCTTTAAAAATTTGTACAATTTTCTTGATGGATTTATTTTCACTACCTATCGCATCAATATCTAGCAGTAGGTGCAATTAGGTAAAGTAATAATAAAAAAAAACTTGTATTGAAAAGGAAACGGAATAACTCAGCAGTGAAATCAATTGTGACATTTACAGTGTCTATGTTGTCAAGTAATGTAGCAAAATAATTGCAGAAGAAAAGCAGCGTTACGATTTTTTGAATTGCTTCTGCATTGTACTCAATAGCATGCTCAAAAACTAATTTACAGTAAAATAGGCATTTTATTGTAAAATGTGGAACTTTTTTAAAGCTTTTTTATTGTATTGTGGCTAATATTGAACTACAGAACTGAAAGTTTAACTATGTTCCAAGGCCAGCTTTAACATTTACTCTACTTGGACCTTAACTGCTCACATTTTTAAACCTTTTTCAGCAACTTTCTCTGTGTACTTGCTATAGCAAAGTCATATAGCAGTCTTAAAGAATGAGTTTATGTTTTCACTACACCCAGCACACAAAGGAAATATCCCTCCCATGTTGGCCAGCTGTGGGGGAATGAAGCAAAAATTGTTCTGCTCACTATTTCTCTCAATTATGTTTTTCTATTTTCAGTGACAGTTCGTCCTCACAAGCAGTGGTGGATTAACACACAGGCCCCAGCCAAATATGAGGCCCCACCATGGGGCAGTTTCATTTAAGCGCTGTATATTTTGAGTTATAATTATTAATGTAGTGTGTAGACATTCTATGGGCTTATTTCTTAATACATTTTAATATATGTTTGTATGTTAATGGATTGAAAGGGGGGGCAGTTGTGAGGACAGTGGGGGGAATGGCAGAGGGGCTCAAGAACTTTTAATTCTAGCTCTGCTCACAATTATATAAATATATATTAATTCAAGATGTGATTTAAGAGAGATAAGAAGGTATAATATAAAATTTATCAGTTTACCATGCAATTTGTTAGCTTCATGAGTAAAACCAGTCGCTACCCAACTACTGCCATATGTCTATCATGTTCAGGCATTATATAGCAGTAATATCACCTAAAAAGCCTGCTGTTCAACAACTTTCATCCGTATAGTACCTTTATTGTAATAAAATGTCACAAGGCGCTTCACATGGGATAGAGATTGACCGAGTGGTAGAAGATTTAGTAGAGCTGGTCAAAGGTAGTCAAAAGGTACATTTTCCGGAGATTTTTAAAGGTGGGGATGGAAACAACAAGGCGAAGATATTTATGAAGGTAGTTCTAGAGAGTGGGAGCAAGATAGAGGAATGCTGGGAGGGGGATGTATAGGAACCCAAAGGCAGATGACCATGAGGCACTGACGGGACGTAGAGCTAGAGATGTGGTAGCGGTGAATTGGGAAGGATCAAGAGGGATTTTACTGAGGTCAATGAAAATTTGACAAGATATTTGATTTTTTTTTAGTGTTGATGTGGAATCATGGGATGAAGATTCTTGACTTGATGGTAAAAATAACAACATTTGAGTGGGTGGCCATATAAATGTAATACTTGTTTTGAAGATGTTTATGATAGAAGATGTTTTGTATACAGAGAGACAAAATACAGTCATGTAATTCAGCAAGGGTATTTAATCACTAGTCATGGTGATTAAATCACCTTATTTGAGTTTAACATCTCATCCAGAAGATAGCAACTCTAACAACAAAATATTCCCTTAGTATTGCACTGAAGCGTAGACCTAGAATATGTGTTCAAATTCTGGAGTGGGTTTAAGGTTTTTTTTATTCGTTCAAGGGATCTGGGCATCGCTGGCAAGGCCAGCATTTATTGCCCATCCCTAATTGCCCTTGAGAAGGTGGCGGTGAGCCGCCTTCTTGAACCACTGCAGTCCGTGTGGTGAAGGTACTCCCACAGTGCTGTTAGGGAGGGAGTTCCAGGATTTTGACCCAGCGACAATGAAGGAACGGCGATATACTTCCAAGTCAGGATGGTGTGTGACTTGGAGGGGAACTTGGAGGTGGTGGTGTTCCCATGCGCCTGCTGCCCTTGTCCTTCTAGGTGGTAGAGGTCGCGGGTTTGGGAGGTGCTGTCGAAGAAGCCTTGGCGAGTTGCTGCAGTGCATCTTGTAGATGGTACACACTGCAGCCATGGTACGCCGGTGGTGGAGGGAGTGAATGTTTAAGGTGGTGGATGGGGTGCCAATCAAGAGGGCTGCTTTGTCCTGGATGGTGAGGAGCTTCTTGAGTGTTGTTGGAGCTGCACTCATCCAGGCAAGTGGAGAGTATTCCATCACACTCCTTCCTTGTGCCTTGTAGATGGTGGAAAGGCTTTGGGGAGTCAGGAGGTGAGACACTCGCCACAGAATACCCTAGCCTCTGACCTGCTCTTGTTGCCACGGTATTTATGTGGCTGGTGAGAGAACTATCAACTGGGTCAAGCTGACACTTGGGAATATCTCAAATCAGAGATACTGGCAAATTCTACAAATGTTCTAGAATATCAATGGCATCAACATTTTTGAGAGACCTTCTCCAAAGTAATGTAAGGTCAGAAAAAAACAGCAGGCTGGTGAGGGAGGCCCTTAAACGTGTGATGTAAGAAATGTTTACATTTCATAAGAGCATCCAGTGAAGTTTGTGATTGGTACTGTTAGAAAGCAGTTCTGTTAGTTTAGATTATGTCTGAGAATTGACATGAGAAATGAAGGGGCCGGATCACAATACCAGTTTTACAACCGGTGGCAAATTGAAAATCTACCACAATGGATCAAGTAGTCATATTATCCTATATTGTTTCCCCATTAGTGATCATTTTCTGGCTCACAGCAAAGGCCTTAATGAAAGCTATCAGTCCTCCAGAGTTTGAATATGAACGTGTATAAAAACAATACTGTTATTGGTCAATGCATATCAAAGCTTGTTGTTTAAAACCACTCGGGCCTGAATCACACGGAGGTTATTTGCAGGACTAACAATCCTTTGTTGCGACCGTAACCATGAACGATTTAGATTCATCGTTTTAAAGAAGGACCAGCCTAAATCTGATATATCCCTGAAGCATCCAATTCACCGTATGAAAGGCTTTCGCCATTTTGAAAGGGAAAACCTTTGATTGCATACCATTAACAACATTTAGCAATACTGAAAACTTTGTGTAAGCTGTCAAATGAAAACTTGCTGCTTATGAATTCTAATTGAGAGAAACATTTGCTAACCTCTGGCCATTATTTTGGGTGGGATCTTTTTAGATGAGATGGATCTGGAGCAACAACAACAACAACAACAACATCTTGTATTTATATAGCGCTTTTAACGTCGTAAAACATCCCAAGGTGCTTCACAGGAGTATTAAAAAACAAAAAAATTGACACCGAGCCACATAAGGAGAAATTAGGGCAGATGACCAAAAGCTTGGTCAAAGAGGTAGGTTTTAAAGAGTTTCTTAAAGGAGGAAAGAGAGGTAACGAGGAGCAGATATAATAAAGGTAAGGAAGATTTATTCAGCTAATTGCACGGAATCCCAAATGGCGTAGTCTAATTAATTATAGCTAAAATGGCCTGTGCTGACAGAGAGACATTCCCTTATAAAGGTCAGAAGTAAAGACATTAATACATGAAAACTGACAGCTACCATACTTGGAATAGCTCTTCGCAAGTTTGTAACATAAGTTTCCCATTGATCCTTACTTAAATAAACTTGTGAGTACTCAATTTTAAAAAGAAAAGACATCTATGTGACTGCTCGCTCTGCAGAACTTTGAGAAACATACATGGGGCAGATTTTCTGTTGCTGTGCCTGAGCATATTGAATCACCTGGAAGCAGTGCAGAGCGGGAAATTGTACGCCCGTAAGGGGGCTCACCCAATTTTTAAATCAACTTAATTTAAAAGAAAATGGATGGAAAATCACAAAGGCTCTCATTCAGGCATGCAATCCTCCCCACCTGACTTTCCTCTATGTGCCGCACTCAAGTGGTCCAATACACTCAGATGCTGGAACGGGAACATGTTCCCCATTACAGCTTTTCATTGAAAATCTAAATCTAAGAACTAATTTCTTTTGATGCAACTCAGATTGAACCAGAGTATACGTCAGCCATGTGTTTTGCTGCTTAGGCCTCACACTCTGGACTTCCTCCCCCCATATTGCTTTGGCTCTCTACTTCCAACCCTCTGCTTAAATTCCCTCCTCTTAACCAAAATTTTGAGCACCAGGTTAACGCCCTGGCAGCAATGTTGAAAATTACCCCAGTATGTCTTTGAACTGAGGAGGGGCTTGGATGTGTGAGAATGACTGTTGAGGTTACTTTTGGGATAATTATGTTCTGGTTAGTCTGATGAAAATCATTGTTTTAATTTTTTTTAATAGATTAAGAATCTATCAATTGTGAAGTATAAAAATGCTTTAAAGTGCTTAAAAAATGGAATGCATCATTTTAATGTTAAAATTCAATGTTTTCTGTGGGAGCGTGCTCCTGGACCCTCCTGGAAATGCACCATCAATTTTATGCCTTCAACACTTGGATTTCCCTTTTTAGACTTTCATATCCATTTTTATGTCTTCAATACAAGTGAAGGAATGTTGGGTGTACCTACTGCTTAAGTTAGAAATCCAAAGCAACCACTTGTTTTCACAAGTCAGAGGTTTATAATCGAGGCCTTTCTTGAGCTGTCAGGTTCCTGAAGGCTGTGTCAGCTTTATTTGAAGCTGCAGGTTATTTTTTTAGGTTGTCATGTATGATTCTTGGGCTCATCGGGGGCGATTTTCTCAGCCCCGAGGAGGCGGGTATGGAGGTGGGACTGCCGGGAAAATGGCAGAATTTGGGGGCGGGTGGCAAACCCGCCCCAACCCGCCTCCATGCCATCTTCCCAGGAGGCGGGTTGCTGTCCCGCGCCGGGTCCCGTCTCCTTGGAGGCAGAAAATAGGATTATCCCCTTTTTGCTCTCACAAGTGTGGGCTTCCCGACGGCTCCAAAACCCGTCAGCTCAGCGAGGCGAGTAGGGGGTCTGCGGGGGTCGGGGGGGTGCAAAAGTGTGGTGTGAAGGTGAGTGATGTGTGCAAGAGTGGAGAGGTGAGTATCTGAGGTAAGTCCTAAGTGTTTTTAAAAGTGTACTTACTTTTGTTTCTTCCTGCAGGCTTCAGTCGGTTTCTATACGGAGAGTCTCGCACCTGCGTGTTGCAGATGAGAGATGTCCGTTGCATTCTCATATGCAACAAACATCTCAATTCTGTAAAAGAAAGAAGGTTGATGAGGTCTTGTATGCAAGGCCTCATCAAACTGCAGAGATTGTCACTGTTTGACAGCTTCACAGAGCTGTCAAACGATGACAATTCATCTGTCAAAAGTTTTTGACAGATGACATCTCATACGTTGACGTGCTCTGCAACCGGCTTTCCCTTAATTGGCCTGCGAAGCCCACTGGGTCAATCAAGGGAAAATAGCGTGGGTTGGCCACAACTTGATGGAGGCGGGACTGAAACCTGACAAGCAGCAGTCCCGCCTTCAACGCACCCCCATTAACAAAATCACCCCCCGTCGACTTTGAAATTGGGAGGAACAAGGCCTGTTCCTCCTGGCAGCCCTTTGAAGAAGCTTCATTGTCTATTCAATTAATAGTGCTGCACTCAAGAGTCACTTTTTTAGACTCTAATGGCTTTGGGTTTAGTGCACTTTTTTGCAAGAAAATGTTCTTTCTAGCCAGTAAGTAGTGCAGAATTTGGTGGACGAGGAAGGGACCAATAATAGGTTCTCGGGGGGACTCTGGAGGTAACGCTCCGAAGGCAGGAAGAGAAGTAATTGCTGGAGATACTTTGGCTACGATTGGATAGATAAGAGTGGAACCAAGCAATGATAGTTCCACTGAGCTGGAAAATGAAGGTGAGAATTGGAGGAAGATGATGTGATCAACTGTGTCAAAGGCTGCAGAGAGGTCGAGGAGGGTGAGAGGGATAATGCACCATGATCACAGTCTCAGAGGATGGCTTCTTATAGTCTTTGAATTTACTTCAAGTTGTGTGCTGGGCATCTAATCTCCTAGCCCACTGAACAATTTTGCCATTTATGCAATAAGCTCATTCTGTCACTGTAACCAGGACAAGAGCCTGTCAATCTTTTATTGTTGGAACATTATCATTCGATTTCACATCACAATTAAATTATTAACAAATTAATAATCTGAGAGAAGAAAGGAGGGATACAGTGCTCCCCCACAGAGTACTGTCCCCCTTTAAAAGCTGGAAGGAGGGGATATAACATTCTTCCTAATGAAAACTGGAAAAATGCCTATTCTTCATAATTAATAACTCACTAACAGAATAATAGTCTCTGAAATGATACATTTTAAAGCTGTGCATTCTCATGATTTCTTTGCAAATCATTGGCCCGTATTTTCCGATACGGGTGGGTACGCGCTGTATACACACCCGTAGGGACTGTCAGAAATGCCAGTTTCAGGCATGTGAAGCGCATGCGCTGAAAACCGGCATTTCTGATCTGTCAAGAATGCTCTTGACAGATCGGACGCCTGCTCTAGAGAAGGGCCTCTGCGGGGGGAGAGTTCCGCTTTCTGCAGAACCTCCGCCCGCTGAAAACCCTTAGAAATCTTACGCCTGGTAAAAGCAGGTGTAAGGCCTGCTTTTACCAGCATAAGAGTTGAAAAAAAGTAAAAAAAAAAAATGTTTTCACTCATTTATAATTTAAAAATACTTTTAAAAAAGGTAAGTTTATTTTTAGCCCTCTAAATAAGTTTAATTACTTTTTTCAAAAAATTAATTTTTAAAAAATATTTAATTTAATGTAATTTTAACTCCTTTTAAAAACATGATGGTTTTTAAAAAATTTATTTAATGTTTTAGTGTCTTTTTGGGGTGATCTCCATTCATATATTTGACAGGTCTATCTGTCAAAAGTATGACGGGAGATTCCCTTCTCCTATTGGCTGGCCTGGCCCACGTGATCCCAGGGATGCTTGCGAACCGCATGCGCCCCTGGGATACCTGGGCCCTGTGCGGAAATGTCCGGACCTCGGGAGCCCTCAGGTAAGTTTGGAGATTTTTTTCCGATAGGAGGCATCCGCATGCAGGAAACCTCCTATTGGAAATTACGGGCCATTAATTATGAGAAAAACAGGCCTTTCCTGTTTTAGTTAGGAGAATGTTTTAATCCCAAGTGTCTCCAATGGTTAGACCTCCCCTTTCATGAGAAATTTAGAATTTATGTTCCAAAGGCTTGGACTGTGATGTGAATCTTGTAAAAGTTGGAATTACTTTGAATATAGAACTAATTATTTTTGAAATATTATCCAAACAGCAAATTAAGAGGGTTCACTATTTTATTCTTAGGGTTGTAACACACCATACATCAACCTAGAAGAGGCCTGTCACTATAACGTGTGAGAGACTACATATAAAATAGCTACTGTTAAAAGCCACAATTGATATTAAAGTATGTTTTCTGTGGCTGGTAAGTTGCAGGTGTAGTTCTGCTCTATCTATCTTTAACCTGTGCAAATACTTTGATGTATGTTGAAATTCTAATCAATGATCTTTTAGATTTTTTGTCTCTTTCCATTTCTCTGTTGAAGTAAATAAGAAATAAGCATAGGTCCAATATACATATCACTATAGGATGAGTGTAATTCAGAAGAAACCATAATCTTTTATAGATGCATATTGAGAAGAAAAAGACTTGAAAAGTAATCTATTCATAAGAGCACCCAATATTTGCACCCTTACCAAGCACAGTGTCCTGAAGTAGAATGAAAATTGTACTTTAAGAGTATGAATTCCTTCATTTTGTCCTCAGCCCATTTGTTCTCCTTAACTGTGGCACAGACTTTGACCAAGAGGCCAAGCACATGACCTGCTCCATGGACTTCCCTAATGACACTTTAAATAAGCTGCTGGAAAGGGATCCGAATAAGATTTAAATTTATCTCATATTATAGAAATAGGAGGATAGGAGCAGATGAATGCATGGCTGGAGAGATGGTGCAGGAGGAAGGGCTTTAGATTCCTGGGACATTGGGAGCGGTTCTGGGGGAGGTGGGACCTGTACAGGCCGGACGGGTTGCACCTCAACAGAGCCGGAACCAAAGTCCTCGCGGGGGAGGGTTTGCTAGCACTGTTGGGGGGGGGGGGGGGGTTAAATTAATTTGGCAGGGGGATGGGCACCAGGATGTAGCACTAGAAAGGAGAAACAAGGTAACAAGGTGCACAAAGGATTGGGAGAGACAGATAGCACTACAGTAAGAAATAGTACGGTGTTAGGTGGGGTCAGACTAAGAGAGAATACAAGAAGGTCTAAGATAGGTTACAGTGCATGTGTGTGAATGCACGAAGTGTGGTAAATAAGGTTGGTGAGCTGCAGGCACAAATAGACACACGGGAATATGATGTCATGGTGATAACTGAGACCTGGTTCAAAAAAGGGCAGGATTGGGTACTAAATATTCCTGGAAATAAGGTGTTCAGGGAAGATAAGGAAGGAAAGAAAGGAGGTGGGGTGGCAGTATTGATTAAGGAGAATATTACAGTGCTGGAGAGAGAGAGGATGTCATGGAGGGGTCAAGGACATTATCTATTTGTTTAGAGTTGAGAAACAATAGGGGTGCCATTACACTACTAGGTGTATTCTATAGGGACTAGTGGGAAGGATATAAAGGAACAAATTTACAGGGAAATTACAGAGAGGTGCAAGTACTATAGAGTAGTGATAATGGGGAACTTCAACTATCCTAATATAGACTGGGATAGTAATAGTGTAAAGGACAGAGAGGGGGAAGAATTTCTGAAGTGTGTTTAGGAGAACTTTCTTGATCACTATGTTTCCGGCCCAACAAGGAAGGAGGCATTGCTGGATCTGGTTCTGGGGAATGAGGTGGGTCAAGTAGAGCAAGTGTCAGTAGGGGAACATTTAGGGAACAGTGATCACAGTATCATAAGGTTTAGACTAGCTATGGAAAAGGACAGGGAGCAATCTAGAGTAAAAATACTTAATTGGAGGAAGACCAATTTCAGTGGGTTGAGAATGGATCTAGTCCAGGGTCAATTGGAATCAAAGATTGGCAGGCAAAACAGTAATTGAACAATGGGCTGCCTTTAAAGAGGAAATGGTTCGGGTACACTCGAGGTACATTACCACGAGGGGGAAAGGTAGGGCAACCAAAGCCAGAGCTCCCTGGATGACGAAAGAGATAGAGAGTAAAATGAAGCAGAAAAAGGGGGTGTATGACAGATGTCAGTTTGAGAATACAAGTGAGAACCAGGCTGAATATAGAAAGTTCAGAGGGGAAGTGAAAAAGGAAATAAGAGGGGCAAAGAGAGAGTATGAGAATAGATTGGCAGCCAACATAAAAAAGAATCCAAAAGTCTTCTATAGGCATATAAATAGTAAACGGGTAGTAAGAGGAGGGGTGGGGCCCGATTAGGAAACAAAATAGAGACCTATGCATGGAGGCAGAGGGCACGGCTGAGGTACTAAATGAATACTTTGCATCTGTTTTTACCAAGGAAGAAGATGCTGCCAAAGTCATAGTGAAAGAGGATGTAGTTGAGATACTAGATGGAACAAAAATTGATAAGGAGGAGGTACTAGAAAGGCTGGCTGTACTTAAAGTAGACAAGTCACCAGGACTGGATGGGATGCATCCTAGGATGCTGAAGGAAGTAAAGGTGGAAATTGTGGAGGTACTGGCCATAATCTTCCAATCCTCCTTGGATATGGGGCTGGTGCCAGAGGACTGGAGAATTACAAATGTTACACCCTTATTCAAAAAAGGGTGTAAGGATAAACCCAGCAACTACATGCCAGTCAGTTTAACTTTGGTAGTGGGGAAGCTTTTAGAAACGATAATCAGGGACAAAATTAATAGTCACTTGGACAAGTATGGATTAATCAAGGAAAGCCAGCACGGATTTATTATAGGCAAATCGTGTTTAACTAACTTGATTGAGTTTTTTGATGAGGTAACAGAGAGGGTTGATGAGAGCAATGTAGTTGATGTCGTGTACATGGACTTCCAAAAGGCATTTGATAAAGTGCCACATAATAGGCTTGCCAGCAAAGTTGAAGCCCATGGAATAAAAGGGACAGTGACAGCTTGGATACGAAATTGGCTAAGTGACAGGAAACAGAGAGTAGTGGTGAACGGTTGTTTTTCGGATTGGAGGAAGGTATACAGCGGTGTTCCCCAGGGGTCGGTACTTGGACCACTGCTTTTCTTGATATATATTGGCCCAAAAATTAGTGCCGCTACGCGAGAGTACGCACTGTGTACTCTCGCGTATTCTGTCTCCAATTGCCGGTTTTCTGCATGCACTGCGCATGCGCTGAAAACCGGCACTTGGTGAATTCAAAAGGGGGCGGTTCCTAGGTGAACCGCGTGCGCGCTACAGGCTGCGCGCACGCAGTGCACTTAGTGCTTTGAACGCGCAGGTAAGCATGGAACATTTTAGACATAAAGAAAGGAGGCGTAAGACCCTCTTTTAACAAGGTAAGTAGTTAATTAAGTATCATTTTGAATTTTTTTTAACAGGTATATCTTTTTTAGAGACTTTAAAGACAGGTAAGTTTATTTTTATAACTTTTTAAAAGATTTTAAATTTTTTCAAAAATTTAATTTTTTGTTTAAAATGGTTAATTTATTTAACTATACTTATTTTATTAATGTGATGGTTTTTTTTTAAAATTTAATTGAGGTTTAGCTGTTCTTTTGGGGGGGTATAGATTCATAGCTTTCACAGCACTTATGTGAAAGCTATGAATGAAAGATGATGTGCTGCCATTGGCTCTAACTGAGTCACGTGATCCCACAGCTCGCACGAATTAACTACGCCTGTGGGATACGGAAGCCCTGCACAGCTGCTGTCCAGAACATCAAGTTCGTGCGAGCTCGGACTGAAAAAGCCAGCGCGCAGTGAGAGATCGCGGGAAGGCCTTACCCTCGCACGAAGGCTCCCTCACGAATTTTTGGGCCATTAATGACTTAGACTTGGGTGTACAGGACACAATTTAAAAATTTGCAGATGATACAAAACTTGGAAGTATAGTGAACAGTGAGGAGGATAGTGATATATTTCAAGAAGACATAGACAGGCTGGTGGAATGGGTAGACACGTGGCAGATGAAATTCAACGCAGAAAAGTGTGAAGTGATACATTTTGGTAGGAAGAACGACGAGAGGCAATATAAACTAAATGGTACAATTCTAAAGGGGGTGCATGAACAGAGAGACCTGGGGGTATGTGTGCACAAATCATTGAAGGTGGCAGGGCAGGTTGAGAAAGCGGTTAAAAAAGCGTACGGGATTCTGGGCTTCATAAACAGGGGCATAGAGTACAAAAGCAAGGAAGTTATGATGAACCTTTATAGAACACTGGTTTGGCCTCAACTGGAGTATTGTGTCTAATTCCGGGCACCGCACTTTAGGAAGGATGTGAAGGCCTTAGAGAGGGTGCAGAAAAGATTTACAAGAATGGTTCCAGGGATGGGGAACTTCAGTTACATTGATAGACTGGAGAAGCTGGGGTTGTTCTCCTTAGAGCAGAGAAGGTTGAGAGGAGATTTGATAGAGGTGTTCAAAATCATGAGGGGACTAGACAGAGTAGATAGAGAGAAAATGTTCACATTGGCGGAAGGATCGAGAACCAGAGGACACAGATTTAAGGTGATTGGCAGAAGAACCAAAGGCAACATGAGGAAAATCTTTTTTATGCAGCGAGTGGTTAGGATCTGGAATTCACTGCCTGAAAGGGTGGTGGAGGCAGATTCAATTGTGGCTTTCAAAATGGAATTGGATAAGTACCTGAAGGAAAAAACTTTGCAGGGCTACGGGGAAAGGGCGGGGGAGTGGAACTAGCTGAAGTGCTCTTGCAGAGAGCTGGCACGGGCTCGACGGGCCAAATGGCCTCCTTCTGTGCTGTTATGATTCTATGATTCTATGATTATAAGATAATTAGGAACTATAGAAGGAATTTAATAATACCCTCAAAATATACAGCCACATTTCCCTTCACCAGTACTGATTCTTTGGACTTAAGTTTGCTGCTACAACTACAAATGTAGTGTCAGTGTGAAACAGTTTTGCTTTGCACAAATACTAAGAAGGTGTAGTGTAAAGTCAGACAAAGGGCCCAATCAGACTCTGGAATGAAGTGGAACAAAGCTCCTACCTCCGGAGTCTCATTCTGCCTCACTCCAAAGTCATCTCCTATTCCGAACTCTAGATTTGCACTCCAATTTCTTAGTGTACGTGCAGATACTACAGATGTAGTGTAACTGGAATTTGAAGCTTCTGGAACTTGGCCAAGTATATTACTTAAAAGACTTATCTATTTAATTCTCACTAAGTTTATTCACTACAACTCTTCCAGGGCCCCACAGTCCTGCTTAGATCATGCTTAATATGAATCAAAATGACAGGAATAGAATGCTGTCACCCAGCAGTTTATATTGAGAGCTACCCATATTCAGTTAATACACTGAGCAGTATTAAATTGCCAGATCAACACATAGACTATTTTGAAATCCCATAGAAAAGGTAGGAAATTTGTAGGAATTTGACACAAATTTTCTGTTTGATAGCCTGTCAATTCTGAGGTTTTAAAAAATGAGAACTTTACCTAAACCAATTTTTTTTTAAAGTCAGTTCAATGTAATTTAAATGTCACAAATTTAAACCAAATTAAAGTTGCATGTCAAGTATAAATGTCGGCATAAAATTAAACTCTATAATGGAGCTGAATAACTTAATTTGAAAAAAGGGAAGAGAATTCTACATAGGTCATTTTACATTTTCTTCACACAATATTAAGAGCGACAAACACTGAATTTATTGACACAGTTCAATACGTTAGGAAGGTATTGTGCAGTGAGGGCATTCAGAATGTTGATAATTGGATGAGATAGATGACCTGTGGGTGCAGGGTCTGTAGTGTATTCACTTTTATGCAACCCTTGGTGCCTAGTATTATACATAACACTCTTACAACTATCATGATCTTTCAATATTTTGTTAATGCACATAGAAAGATATATTAAAATGGTGAGCGGTCTCAAGATGCTAAATGTATTGCACCTGTAGGTGGCAGTGTAAACATTAGCATTATATGACCAGTTAGTTATAAGGGGGCAAGACTGTTATCCTCATGGAACACACAGGAATAGCAAGCATCCCAAGATTTTGCCACCTTCCCTGATGAACAAGATTTCAGCCCCCTCCCCCAACAGAATTACAGCCCTTCTCCTGATGCACATGATTGTGGTTCCTTCCCCAGATTTCAGCCCCCTCTTCCCCCCAATGAGTATGAATTTAGCTGCCTCTTGCCCCAAAAAGATTTCATCTCCTTCCCCCAATGTACAAGATTTTGACCCCTTTCCCTGAGCAAGATTTCAGCTATCTCCCTTTCCCCTCTGCTGTCCCTTTGCCTCCCATTGCTTTTCCCTCTCTAACCACTATTTTCTCCTTCCCTATCCCCTCTCCTTCTCTCTTCCTCCCTCTTCTCTCCCCCTCCTCCGACTCTTCTCTTCTCATGCAAGATTTGAGTCTCAACAATGGCAAAACTTTTCTGCACTTTCAGGTTTGGGAACATTGTTTTGAAACTCCTAAAACAGAGGGATAGCCTAGAAAAAAAGAATCCTTGTGCTTTAAATTCCCTTTATTACTTGTCCATGGTGCTGAAATTATACCATGGATTACCAGTGCATGAACGCTTAACTGGCTTGTTTGAAATTCGTCTTCCCGCCTCTTTAGAGACCCATTTATTTTGAACACCATTATTCCCCCAAAGCAGTTTAAGGGCCAATGTTTCAGGAGTTAAAATGTGTTTGAATTAGTAATTAGCCTTGATTTTGTCTGTTTTATCACCCACAGTCATATTTGCCTTTTGTTTGCTTCAAAACATTGCCAACAGAAAAGTAACAAACCTTTTCAGACGACTTTAACTTTTCATTTTACTTCATCTTGTGACAACCATGTTGGGGGGTGGTGGGGGGTGGTGGGAGAGGAGAGTTGGACCTAAGAATTGCCTGCTCGCACCTCATATTTTCTGGCACAGTGGTAGATCATATAAAAGGAAAACAAAAGCTGTTGACTTCAATTAAGAAGCATTCCTACTTATCTGTTGGCAATATTGCTATTCTTCTCCCTAGGGATTTCCATGCCGGACTGTGATACCATGGTTTTTAATACTTTCTGACACACAGTGCAGTTCTCCTGGAGCACATACAGAGAAGCAAGATTAGAGTTTAGAAATATTTCTTCTAAAATTTTCATTTAATGTTTTATTTGACAGTAGGAAATGTCACCTTATAGGGCATTCAGCCTCGCTATATTTTACAAACTTTTTGTTTTCAGAAGAAATCATACTGTAATCTGAATGACACTATAGTCTGATTTAAGACAGGTCAACTACCATTTTTCTATTTTTATACTAAAAACAGATCCTTCTGAAGAACTTGCTAGAAACAAGTCAAAATTCATTAGATAGTCAGCTTTATCTATTGCACCTTTATCAGAAAGGACTGGCGTCTACGGGGGGGGGGGTGAAATTGGTCAACGCCAGTAGCGCAAAATGGGCTAATAGCGAATCGGAAGCCTGTTTTACACTGCACTAGATTTTTTCTTCCATTGACTTATCCCCCCCACCCCCACCCGTTTCCAGGTGATTGTCCACCAAAATGTAACTTTGACTGCTTAATCTATCTAGCCTCACATTGCCTTGCCTCCTGACCCCTGGAGCACCTCCATTCTATGGGTCTCTCATCCATCTCTTTCCTTCTTTCCCTGTACAGTTGATGAACCATTCTCGTCCACCCTCTTTGCCCTCGCTGGGTGGCTGGTTCTCCATTATATAAGTGTGAAAAAATATTTTAATCATAAAACACCAGTACTCGACCGTTGGTTAAAAATACAAAACTATGGGTGATGAGATGGAAAAGGAATCAAGATAAGGTGAATTGTTACAATTTGCATTTAATACTAACATTGAAAATACGCGTAAAATTACGAAGTTTGTTCAAATGTTAGTGTCGTGAACAGCAGCTTACATATGGTAACCGGCGTGTGTGAAAGGCTTTGGAATATTTTTTGAACTCTAGCATCCTTACTGGTGTAAGCAGTGTGTACCATCTACAAGATGCACTGCTGCAACTCGCCAAGGCTTCTTCGGCAGCACCTCCCAAACCTGTGACCTCTACCACCTAGAAGGACAAGGGCATGGGAACACCACCACCTCCAGGTTTCCCTCCAAGTCACACACCATCCTGACTTGGAAATATATCGCCGTTCCTTCATCGTCACTGGGTCAAAATCCTGGAACTCCCTCCCTAACAGCACTGTGGGAGTACCTTCACCACACGGACTGCAGCGGTTCAGGAAGGCGGCTCATCACCACTGTCTCAAGGGCAATTAGAGATGGGCAATAAATGCCGGCCATGCCAGCGTCGCCCAGATCCCATGAACGAATAAAAAAAAGCTTCATCATATTGGAATGGTGACATAAACTATCTTTTCAGATTAAAAGGGAAAGTTATACATCTTCTTTCTCACTCGTACACAGCTCTTTGGGGATCAGTCATAAGTTATATTGTGCAGAGTGCATTCACAGGAAAAGCATAATAATAAGCTGCTGATTATGCGATGTGCTTCACCAGTAAGGAGGACTGATTATGTCAGGAGCGCCAGCAGTGCTAATGAGTTGTATGGTTTCTGAACACTGGCAGGATATTTTCTATTCAATGGCTTTTACAAATCATTTTAAAGTAAAATCTGGTTTAATACTATGGCCAATAATATAAAAAAATGTTGCATTACCTGAAGTTCTCAAAATTCTGGATGATGATGATAAGATAACGCTAATACCGCTATGTAAAAAGGCTTTCCCTCTTCTCCAAATATCGCTTAATTGGGGATTAAAATTAGAAATGATGTATTTCTAAAACTGCAAGAGTTACTTTTAGAGTGAATGCTTCAATGCTTAATTAGACAAAACTTACATTTTCTCAACTTTTGTTTTATTTCATGTTTAAAATGTCATTTTCCAGAAACATTTCATATTGTTTGTATCCGCATTTTGTTTATTACTCCCAGGTCATTCTCTTTCTCCTACTTTTTGAAAGCAGTAACTTCCTAATTTTTAATTCAGCTTGAAGTGCACAAACTGTTATTTCCTGAAGCGTATTTTCTGCTCTCCGATGTGCTAAAAGGTCAGTTTTCAGAAATATTTCCTAGAATTTCAACTAATACAGGTTTTTATTACTTTCTGTAGTTGTGGCAGGGTTCCACAGCAAAATTCCTACCCCGACCCCAATTGTGCTCTGAAATAGTTTGTTTGTCCAATAGCCTGACCGTGAGATTTCAGACATAGTTAAGGAAACAGTGGCTGATTATTGCCTTATCAACCTCCTCACAATCATCAATAACATGATTGAGGGAGTCACAAATAATGCCTTCAAATGGCAGTTACCCACCTTCTGGCTCCAGACCTCAACATGACCTTGATCCAGGCATGGATGTAAGAGCTAGATGCAAGAAGAGAGGTCATTGTCTTCAACATCAAGGTAGCATTTAACTGAATATAACAGCAAACTGAGGTCAATGGGGGGCAAAGGAAAAATCGTCCAGTGGCTGGAGTTATCTGACCACAGGAAGGTGGTCATGGCCAATCATCTCAATCCCGGAACATTTGCTACAGGAGCTCCTCAGGGCAGTGTCCGCAGTCTAACCATCTTCAGCTGCTTTATCAATGACCTTCTCGCCATCATAAGATCATGGGTGTGTCTGTTTGCTTATGAATCCAAAGTATTCAGCTCCATTTGCAACTCCTTCAATAATGAAGCAGTCTAAGCCAGCAAACCACAGGACATGGACAACGTCAAGGCTTAGACTGATCAAGTGACAGATAACATTTATGCCACATAAGTGCTAGGCAATGATCGCCTCCAACAAGAAAAGGTCCAACCACCTCCCCCTTACCTTCAATGGTATAAACATTGCTGAATCCCCATCATCAACACCTTGGGGGCTAGCTTTGATCAGGAGCTTAATCGGACCAGCCATATCAATACTGTGGCTACAAGAGCAGAGCAGTGGCTGGGTACTCCACGATGACTGGCTCACCTCCTGACCTCTCAAAGCCACTCCAGCATGTACAAGGCTCACAACAACAACTTGCATTTACATGGTGCCTTTAATGTAGGAAAATGACCCAAGGCACTTCACGGAAGCGTAATCAGTCAAAAATTGACAGTCAAAGATGGAGATATTAGTAGGGGTGACTAAAAGCTTAATTGAAGAGGTAGGTTTTAAGGAGGGTCTTAAGGGAAGAAGGAGAGGTGGAGAGTCAGACTGGTTTGGTGGGGAATTTCACAGCTTAGAACCTAGATGACTGAAGGTACGGCCACCAATGATGGGTGAAGGGAATAGGTGATACACGAGAGACCAGAGTTGGAGGAATACAGAGTTCTTGGAGAGTTTTAGGGTTGGAGGAGATTACAGAGGTGGGGTGGGATGAGGCTATGAGGGATTTGAACACAAGGATTATAGTTATAAATTGGAGGCTTTGGGGGACTGGGAGCCAATGTAGGACAGCGAGAACAGGGGTGACTGGTGAATGGGACAGTGCAGGATAGGATGCGGGTGTCAGAGTTTTCGATGAGATAAAGTTTGTGGAGGGTGGAGAATAGGAAGCCAGCCAGGAGAGCATTGGAATAGCCCAGTCCTGAGGTGGCAAAGGCATAGATGAGGGTTTTGACAGTAGATGGGCTGAAGCATGTACAGAGATGAGTGACGTTATGGAGATGGAAGTAGGTAGTCTGTGAGAGGATATCCGGTCAGAAGGTCAACTCAGGGTCAAATAGCTGAGGTTGTGGACAGTTGGCTTCAACCTGAGACAGCGTCCGGGGAGGGGAATGCAATTGGTGATGAGAGTACTGATTTTGTGGTGGGGGCGGAAGATGATGGCTTCAGTCTGCCTAATATTTAACTGGAGGAAGTTGTGGCTCTTCCAGAACAGGATGCCAGACAAGCAGGCTGACAACACAGAGGCAGTGAGGTGGGGTTGGGGAGGGAGGGTTGAAAGAGGTGGTGGAGAGTTAGACCTGGGTGTCATCAGGGTGCATGTGGAACCTAACATTATGTCCCCTGAGAAGTCGCTGAGGGGCAGCATGTAGATGAGCAAGAGGAGGAAACCAAGAATAGTGGGACTCCAGAGGTAACAGTGTGAGGGCAGGAAGAGCAGCCTTTACTTGAGATACACTGCCTAAAATTGGATAGATAAGAATGGAACCAAGCAAGGGTAGTCCCACTCCGTTGGACAATGGAGGAGAGATGTTGGAGGTGTGGTCAACCGTATCAAAGGTTACAAAGTGGTCCAGAGGATGAGGAGGAATAGTGCACTGTGGACACAGTCACAGAGGTTGCCATTTGTGGCTTTGATTAGTGTAATTTCAGTGTTGTGGCAGGAACCTAGTCCTGATTGGAGAGATTTAAACAAAGAGTTGCGGGAAAGATGAGCATGGATTTGGGAGGCAACAACATGTTCAGGGACTTTGGAGTGGAAAGGGGGATTGGAAATGGGGCAGTAATTTGTAAGGGCAGAAAGGTCGAGTGTGGGTTTTTTGAGGCATGGGTGATGTCTAGTTTTGAAAGGGAGGGGACAGTACCTGAGGAGAGGGAATCATTTACAATGTCAGCTAGCATGAGGGACATGGAAGGGATGTTTTGTGGTCAGCAGTTTAGTGGGTATGGGGTTGTGAGAACAGGAGACGGGTCACATGGACAAGCTGAGCTCGGAAAGGGCATTAGGGTAGAAAGGAGGGAAATTAGGGAAAGACATGGGTTCAGGGTTTGTGCAGGGGACAAATTTGGGGGAAGTTTGGCATGATGGGCAAAGGGATGGGAGGGTGGGATGTGGCAGAGGCAGCTGAATGGATAGTCTCAATCTTAGTGACAAAGATGTCCATGAGCTCTTCATACTTGTTGTTGGAGGTGAGGGGGAAGGGGTGAGGGAGGGGTTTAAGTAGTTGGTTAGTAGTGGAGAAAGGAAGCTAGTGGTTTTTATATTGCAGAATGATCCGCCAATGGGAACAGTTTCCCTCTATCCACTCTGTCTCGACCCCTCTATCAAATCTCCTTTCAACCTTCACTGCTCTGAGTAGAACAACCCCAGCTTCTCCAGTCTATCCACGTAACTGAAGTCCCTCATCCCTGGAACCATTCTTGTAAATCTTTTCTGCACCCTCTCTAAGGCCTTCACATCCTTCCTAAAGTGCAGTGCCCAGAATTGGACACAATACTCCAGTTGAGACCGAACCAGTCTTTTATAAAGGTTCATCATAACTTTCTTGCTTTTGTACTCTGCCTCTATTTATGAAGTTGAGAGGTCGCACAACACCAGGTTATAGTCCAAGGGGGAAAAATTCAGCTGCTTGTGCCTCCCGTTAGCGCCTTAAGAGGGCGCTAATGGGGCGTAAAGCAGCTAACGCCCGGGCGCAGCGCCGCCCACGCCTCCCGAAAAATTTAGTGGGAGGTTAGCGGCGGCGGCAGCCGGTAGCGCCCTGTGGCGCTGCGCCGCCGGCGATGACGTCATCGCCGTGCGCAGCACCCCGCTCGCGCCCCGGCCGTGATCTTCAGTCGCGCCCCCTGATTTACCGCCAGACGCTATGTCCGACGGGTTCAGGGAGGCGTACGTGCGGCCGGGGCGGCGATATTTAAAGCGGAGGTGGCAGGCGGCCATTTTTGTTGCTGGCCGCCTGCCAGCACCTGCCCCCGGCCCCCGTGAAGCCCCCCCACCGTGAAGTGCCGGCTGCGCTCCAAGTGCCCGGCACTTCTCTTGAGTGCCGGGCTCTTTTGCCGGCACTCCCGATCCCTGGGGGCCCAGCTGGGCCCCGGTTCGCGCTGCGCAGGGTCCCTCCCCTTTAAGAAGGGGAGGAAGGCCTGCAATACCGCGGCACGTAGCGCCAGGATATTCACTCGCAGCGCCCCAAGAGGGATGCGGGCTGCTTCCAGTTGCGCCCCGCTTCCCTCTTGGGGCGCAACCACTGAAGTTCCGGCGCGGGGCCGCTAATTTTTTCGGGGCGCTAAAAGTCGCGCCCCGGCGAGGTTAGCGCCCCAAATGGGGCGCGACTCAATTTTTACCCCCAACAGTTTTATTTTAAATCACAAGCTTTCGGAGTTACAACTCCTTCATCGGGTGAAGTGAGGAGATACAGAATCGTCAAAGCATATATAGATAGAGAACAATGCATGTGTAACTTACAATTGCAGACAACTAAATTCAATCATCCTGACTGTTTATCTGCCGAGGTGTGATAAAGTTAATCAGGTCAGCCAGGAAGGTACCACATCAAAGACATAGCAAGATACAACTGAGACAATGAGGTGGAGTCGCATGGGGTCTAACGTGTCAAAAGCTGCCGTCTGTATGTAAAACGATTAACTTTAAAATTTTTACTTTTTTACTGGGAATCACATCTGTGAACAAGCCAACGACGACTCGAGTCCGGATCACGTCATGTATCGTGACATAAACCCACGATCCCGGTTGAGACCGTCTTCATGAGTGCGGAACTTGGCTATCAGTTTCTGCTCGATGATTTTGCGTTGTCGTGTTTTCCTAAGGCCGCCTTGGAGAACGCTTACCCGCAGATCCGAGGCTGAATGTCCTTGACTGCTGAAGTGTTCCCCGACTGGGAGGTAACAATCCTGCCTGGCGATTGTTGCGCGGTGCTCGTTCATACGTTGTCTCAGTGTCTGCATGGTCTCGCCGATGTACCATGCCGCAGACTCGAGTCGTCGTTGGCTTGTTCATAGATGTGATTCCCAGTAAAAAAGTAAAAATTTTAAAGTTAATCGTTTTACATACAGACGGCAGCTTTTGACACGTTAGACCCCATGCGACTCCACCTCATTGTCTCAGTTGTATCTTGCTATGTCTTTGATGTGGTACCTTCCTGGCTGACCTGATTAACTTTATCACACCTCGGCAGATAAACAGTCAGGATGATTGAATTTAGTTGTCTGCAATTGTAAGTTACACATGCATTGTTCTCTATCTATATATGCTTTGACGATTCTGTATCTCCTCACTTCACCCGACGAAGGAGTTGTAACTCCGAAAGCTTGTGATTTAAAATAAAACTGTTGGACTATAACCTGGTGTTGTGTGACCTCTCAATTTTGTCCACCCCAGTCCAACACCGGCATCTCCGCATCATGACCTCTATTTATGAAGCCCAGGATCCTGTATGCTTTTTTTAAACCACTTTCTCAACCTGCTCTGCCACCTTCAACGATTTGTACACATATACCCCCAGGTCTCTCTGTTCATGCACCCACTTTAGAATTGTACCCTTTAGTTTATATTGCCTCTCCTCATTCTTCCTACCAAAATGTATCATTTCGCACTTTTCTGCGTTAAATTTCATCTGCCACGTGTCCGCCCATTCCACCAGCCTGTCTATGTCCTCTTGAAGTCTATCACTATCCTCCTCACTGTTCACTATACTTCCAAATTTTGTGTCATCTGCAAATTTTGAAATTGTGCCCTGTACACTCAAGTCTAAGTCATTAATATATATCAAGAAAAGCAGTGGTCCGATTACCGACCCCTGGGGAACACCACTGTATACCTTCCTCCAGTCTGAAAAACAACCGTTCACCACTACTCTCTGTTTCCTGTCACTCAGCCAATTTTGTATCCATGCTGCCACTGTCCCTTTTATTCCATGGGCTTCAACTTTGCTGGCAAGCCTAATATGTGGCACTTTATCAAACGCCTTTTGGAAGTCCATGCACACTATGTCAACCGCATTGCCCTCATCAACCCTCTCTGTTACCTCATATCAAGTTAGTTTAAAATAGGCAATGATTTTTCTCGCATAGACACCAGAAAGGAGAAGTGAATTTGTGCTGCTTGTGACCTTAACAGTGCCAGTTACCTTAGGAACAGCTAGCTTGAAAGTGAGTTTTAAAGAAACATAGAACAGAAGCAGATTTGCATTTTTATTGTTCTTATGGACCAAGGAGCAACATGAAATTGAACTTCACTGTGAAGACTGTATTCTGTTCATTCATGTATTTTATGTAAAATAAATCCATTGTTGGTTTACAGTCAGCTGTGGTTTAATGGATAGCATGCTCATCTTAGAGTCAGAAGGTTGTGGGTTGAAGTCCCACTCCAAAGACAGAGCACAAAAATCTAGGCTGACACTTCAGTGCACTACTGAGGGAGAGCTGCACTTGGAGGTGTCGTCTCTCGAATGAGACATTAAACCGAAGCCTCGTCTGAACATAAGAACATAAGAAATAGGAGCAGGAGTAGGCCATTAGGCCCTTCGAGCCTGCTCTGCCCATTCAATAAGATCATGACTGATCTTCTACCTCATCTCCACTTGCCTGCGCTATCACCATATCCCTTGATTCCCTTAATATTCAAAAATCTATCGATCTCTGTCTTGAATATACTCAACGACTGAGCCTCCACAGCCCTCTGGGGTAGAATATTCCAAAGATTCACCACCCTCCGAGTGAAGAAATTTCTCCTCATCTCAGTCCTAACAGCCGACCCCTTATTCTGAGACTGTGACCCCTGGTTCGAGACTCATCAGCCAGGGGAAACATCCTCCCTGCATCTACCCTGTCAAGCCCTGTAAGAATTTTGTATGTTTCAATGAGATCACCTCTCATTCTTCTAAACTCTAGAGAATATAGGCCTAGTCTACTCAATCTCTCCTCATAGGCCAATCCCCCATCCCAGGAACCAGTCTGGTGAACCTTTGTTGCACTCCCTCTATGGCAAGTATATCCTACATTAGGTAAGGAGACCAAAACTGTACACAATACTCCAGCTGTGGTCTCACCAGGGCCCTATATAATTGCAGTAAGACGTCTTTACTCTTATACTCAAATCCTCTTGTAATAAAGGTCTGCTCTCAGGTGGACGTAAAAGATCCCGTGGCACTATTTTGAAGAAGAGCAGGGAGTTTTCCCAGGTGTCCTGGCCAATATTTATCCCTCAATCAATATCACTAAAACAGATGATCTGGTCATTATCACTTAGCTGTTTGTGGGAGCTTGCTGTGCATTTCCTATATTACAACAGTGACTACACTTCAAACGTATGTCATTTGCTGTAAAGCGCTTTGGGACTTCCTGAAAGGCGCTATATAAATGCATGTTTTTCTTTCTTTCTTTCTGCTAGCATGCTTTTCAATGTACCTTAGTGTAAATGCATGTGAGAGATTACAGTAACCAATATACACAACAAGGGTTCTATGTTATGATTCCTGATTATATTATCATTTAACTGGATATTAGCCAGTAAAAGTGCATTCTGGATCGTTCGGAATGCTAGGTCTTCTTACGGGAGTGACTGGTGTCACTGAACCTGAGACAATAGTCAGTGAAAAATTGTAACACTGCTATATCCATGTAAATTCTTTCTTTCCTTCCTCATGTTTTTATTGCAAGGTAATTCCAATGCCTTTAAAATTGGTACGTACGTTTACTTTGGATAATCCTGGGTTTTACAAGTTTATATCATTGACGTTTTGCAGGATGCACAGCAGCCTTTCCTTTAAGTTTGCTTACAGCAAGAAAACAAAATGTCTCTCGGTATCTCCAGTGAGAGTTCTATGTACAGCCATTCATTCAGATTGTCTGGAACTTCACAAGGACATCTGTAGACACTTTAATTATGGATAATGGACACTTACACAGTTTAAGAACTTTTTGATTGATGTATGTACAGCATAAATATATTCATGAAACCTCAGATGCAAACACAAAATGATTTTGAGTTGCCTTGAGTAAGAAGTAATCTCATTGTATCCTGTTAGAGTCTAGATGCTCTTTCAGCAATACTCTTGATGTGTATAATTTGTGAGCTCTCAACCTACATTCAGTTTTCCAAAACCAATTTAAAGCTAAACTAGCATATTCTGCACACAACAAAAGCAAAACCTTTCTATGCACAACAGGCATGCAGATAGAAGAAAACCTAAAATAACAACAGAAAATGCTGGAAACACTCAGCAGGCCAGGCAGCATCCGTGGAGAGAGATACAGAGTTAACGTTTCAGGTCTGGTAGAAGGAAGACCTATCGGAAGCACTTGTATGGAAGGTGGCATCGTCAGAACAGATGCGGCGGAGATGGAGAAACTGGAAGAATGGAATAGAGTCCTTACAGGAAGCGGGGTGGGAGGAAGTGTAGTCCAGGTAGCTGTGGGAGTCAGTGGGCTTGTAGTGGATGTTTGTCGATAGCCTATCCCCAGAAATGGAGACAGAGAAGTCGAGGAAGGGAAGGGAAGAGTCGGAGATGGACCATGTGAAGGTGAGGGAAGGGTGGAAATTGAAAGTAAAGTGAATGAAATTTTCTAGTTCCAATTTCCACCCTTCCCTCATCCACTACAAGCCCACGGACTCCCACAGCTACCACATACTAGTGCTTCCGATATGTCTTCCTCTTTCCTCAACCGAGGATTCCCCTCTACCGTGGTTGGCATGGCCCTCGACCATGTCCGTTCCATTTCCCGTACTTCTGCTCTCACCCCTTCCCCTCCCTCCCAGAACCACGATAGGGTTCCCCTTGTCCTCACCTTTCTCCCCACCAGCTTCCACATTCAACGGATCATCCTCCGCCATTTCCGCCACCTCTAGCGTGATCCCACCACCAAATGCATCTTCCCCTCCCCTCCCCTTTCAGCATTCCGAAGGGACCGCTTCATCCGCAACACCCTAGTCCACTCCTTAATCACCCCCATCAGCCCCTCCCCTCCCCACAGTACCTTCCCGTGCAAGTGCAGGAGATGCAACACCTGCCCTTTTACCTCCTCCCTTCCCACTGTCCAGGACCCCAAACACCCCTTCCAGGTGAAACAGCAATTTACTTGTACTTCTTGCAATTTAGTATACTGTATTCGCTGCTCACGATGCAGGTCTCCTCTACATTGGGGAAACCAAACGCAGATTGGGTGACCGCTTTGCGGAATACCCCTTTCAGTCTGTAAGGGTCGCTTGTCACTTTAATTCTCCGCTCCACTCCCATTCTGACCTCTCTGTCCTCGGCCTCTTATACTGTTCCAATGAAGCTCAACGTAAGCTCGAGGAACAGCACCACATCTTTCGATTAGGCACTTTTACAGCCTTCTGGACTCAACATTGAGTTCAACAATTTCAGACTATAATCCCTGCCCCTATTTTTTCACATGGCAGCTGTTGATGATTCTGCCATCCCCATTTGCAACATTTAACCACTCCTGCCTTCCACCCTAATCACAGACCATCCCTTTTGTTCTTTCTCCCCTCCCCCTTTCCCTGCCTCTGCACCTGCTTAAAATCTGTTACATCTCCAGCTTTTCTCAGTTCTGACGAAGGGTCACAGACCTGAAACGTTAACTCTGTTTCTCTCTCCACGGATGCTGCCTGACCTGCTGAGTGTTTCCAGCATTTTCTGTTGTTATTTCAGATTTCCAGTATCCGCAGTATTTTGCTATTGTAGAAGAAAACCTAAGCTTGTTTTAATTGTAAAATTTTCTGTGACACTTGACATTAAGCTCAAAGTCTGGAGCATATCTTAATTTTCAAAGCAGTTTCCTTATGCATAGAGCTGGTTTCTCAGTGAATAAAATTCAAGAAGTGCATTACAATGTCTAGTTGTGGCTAATTTACTCATAACAACTGAAGTCAATGTAAAAGAAAATTGGGCGGCAATAAAACAGGCTATCGCTGACTTTACGCTGCCACTCAAGACCAATTTCACCCCCATATAGTTTTCTGAATAGTTTTATTTGAATTTGAGTTGCTTCAGATTCGAGCATTGATATCTTAGAATCATAGAAACTTACAGCACAGAATGAGGCCATTCGGCCCATCGTGCCTGTGTTGGTTCTTTGAAAGAGCAGTCGTGCTTAGTCCCACATCCCCGCTTTTTGTCCGTAACCCTGTAAGTTCCTCATCCTGTAGTATCCTGTCCAACTCCCTTTTAAAATTATTTATGGAATCAGCTTCCACCACCTTTTCAGGTCGAGCGTTTCAGATCCCGACAACTCTCTGAGTGAAAACATTTCTCCTCTTCTCCCATCTAGCTCTTTTGTCAATGATTTTAAATCTATGATCTCTAGTTATTGACCAACTCGCCAGAGTGAATAGTTTTTCTCTCTCTACTCTATCAAAACCTCTCATCATCTTGAAAACCTCTATTAGGTCACCTCTTAACCTTCTCTGTTCCAAGGAAAACAGTCCTAACTTATCCTGTGCACCCATCTTTCTCTCAACTTTCTCGTGTAGTCTGGCCTATCGATATCCTCATCTGACTCCTCTGCAGCAGAACTAGTGTGCGACCTCACCCTCCGACGAACAGGCACCTGCGCTATCCTTTCCCGCCTGCCTCGGCTTCTGTACACTTGTGCCCGGTGTCTCACCACTTGCAGACCTCTCCACTTTCCTAGCCTCTAAAATACATGCCATTTCAGTCTCTGAGCTGGTGGCTGCGAATGTAAGATCGAGTGATGGTGTCTCTTCATCTTCACTGTCTTCTTCCTCTTATGACTGGGAAGGTTCCAGTTCTTGTGTATCTGAAATGAAAAAGGGGCAAGGGGTGAGTTTTGGTGAGGGGAGAGGAGAAAGTAAGAAGCTTACACCATCTGCAGCTTGTGAGTCAGAAGAGATTGTGGGATGAGGGAGAAGTGGGATGAGAGAAGGAGGATTATGTATGCAGATACCCTGATCATCGATTGCTTCAGCCCCACCAGTGGCCACGGCCTCAGCAATGCCCCTTCCCATGATGGCCAGCACTGTCTCCTCCATGGGGGTTAAAACATGCAGGCGCACTTGCCCTCCTCCAGTTCTTTCCTGCTGCCTCCTGTTATGCGTCACCTTCTCCTGCAAGAAAGAGGGAAGTTTGTCAGTGAGTGACCTGCAATATGCTTGGGTGATGTGGCTATCAAAGTTGAGCAGCTGCCAGTGTGTGTGAGCTATGAGTTGCGGATGCGAGGCTTGCAACAGTGCCAAGTGTGTGAGGGTGAGGTAAAGCATATGAATTGAAGGGTTGAGTACTGATTGATAGAGATTGTTGGTAGGTGGGTGATGGGGGTGTAGAGAATTGAACAGTGGATGAGGCTAGTGATGCAGTTGGTAGGAGTTGCCATTTGAAGATGAACTCACTCATCTTCGCAACTCGTGTCAGATCGTCAAACTTCTTCCTGCACTGCATCCATGCTCTTGGAGCAACATTCCTGGCATTGACCTCCGCCGCTACTTCTTCACATTGCCTCCTAAGGATATGTCTGGAAGCCCTCCTGCCCCCCACCCCCACACCCTGCAGGTATAGGATGTCTCTCCTTCTTTCCATCTGTTGCACCAAGATTTCCAGTGGATTGTCTGAAAACCTTGGTGCTCTCTCTCTTGCATGCTCAGCCATTCCTCAAAGTATCACAACCCAGATTCACTTCGGAAAAATATCCCACCACTTGGCAAGTAAAATCAAGGAAAACCCAAAGATGTTTTATAAATACATAACGAGCAAGAGGATAACTAAAGAAAGAGTCGGGCCTATTAGAGACCAAAAAGGAAGCTTGTGTGTGGAGGCGGAAGACGTGGATATGGTTCATAATGAATACTTTCCGTCTGTCTTCACAAAAGAGAGGGACAATGCAGACATTGTAGTTAAGGAGGAGAATGTGAAATATTAGATGAGATAAACATAGTGACAGAGAACGGCTGTGATTTTGCTGACCTCGGCGGGTCATGGCGGGCGACGTCGGTGGTGGGTCCCGACCCCGCTGCTGTCTCCATTCTGGCCTCTGAAATGAATTTACCTTGATTGGGTTTCTTAAGCCTGCCCAGCGTGTTTGCCGGCCAATTAGAGGAAGCGGGTCTGATGACGTCATTTGATGATGCTTCATCAGCCGGTTTCCTTAAAGGGACCATGGCCAACTTCATTTTGACATTTGTGCTGTCAGTGTTCTACAGCACTGAGGTGCTGAAAACACTGACAAGCACTGCACAGAGGCACAGGGCTGCACCCAGGCTCTCCCATGACTCCCTCCATATGCTTATGGAGGGAGTCACAGCACGCAGGGAGGTCCTCTTCCCTTCCCATGGGCGGAAGAGACCTCCCCAGGAGATCAACGCAGCCTGGTTGCACATTGCAGAGGAGGGCACAAGCAGGGATGTGGTCAGGAGGACCTGGGTGCAGTGCCGCAAACCTTTCAATGATCTCAGTAGATCAGGAAAGTTTAGTAAAAAGCTACACTCAACCTCATCCTGCTGTGCCTTTCATCACACCCCCATCGCTCTACCTTCCCTACCCTATTCCTGCACATCCTTACTCACACCAACTTACCTTGGACCTCCACCCATCTCTCTCTATCTACATTATCACATCCTCATCTCACAAGCCACCTCTCACACTCACCCTCATCTGAGTGCAATCATACCAACTAACAACACACAAGGGTAGGCACTGTGTGTTTATGCAACATTCATGTAAAATTTCTGTCAATGTGGTGTCAAACATTGAAACCTTTATTTTCAACACTTTACATTCTTGGACAGATTTGTGTGCACCTTTGGAAGTGGATTAGTGAGTTGCAGTGAATGGTGAGACATAATGGTACCCCCTGCAATGGTGATGAGTGTGAATGGAATGGCTTGGGCATTGTAGGGATGCTTTATGTTATTGGTGTGGGGTGGTGGCAACCTGGCGCATCATGTGGCAGCCAGGGTGTATAGCGTCAAGTGAAGTAAATCTGGCCATGGTGAGGCAATGCCTGGCCTCCTGGGCAGCAATGTGGTCGGGTGCTGATGCCCTGTGTCCTGTGCAGCATCAGGTGATTGTGGAGAAGGTTGGTGTCGTTGTTGGTGCTGCTGCTGGTGTTGGGGCTGATTGTGGTGGGATTCTGAGGACCAAGGTGAGAGAGTATAAAGGGCACCCATGCTGATGGAATAGATGGCAGGTAAAGTAGAGATGATGGAAGCGATCTGTTAATGCTAAGAGAGGTAATGAGATCAGACTGGATGGAGACTTGTGTAAAGACTTGCAGCATGGTGAATCTGTTGTGGAAATGCAGTGAGGAAGAGTTTGTGGCTGACGGAAGATATCTCTGTAAGGTGGGAGCTTTTACTGTACATTTAAAGCTGTCAACTCAACAGCTGATTCAATGGCCACTGAACTCCCGCCTCAGCTTGACAGACGTGGTCCATGACCAGCGTGGACCCGTGGGTGAGCTGTCAAATACAGAAGGTGAGCTGAAATTCATTCGTAAGTGGCTCTAAACAAGCCACTAATTACCTGAATTGGGTTCCCACTGTGAAGCCACCTCTGCGTGTCGGGTCTGCTCAGTGCTGACAGACCCGACATTTGGTAAAGGCACGTTGCGGCGGGTTCACAGCGGCGTCCTGACCCGCTGGGGGAAAAAAACACTTTCCCACCCGACCCGCCACCGATCGCACCCGCTGACCACCTGCAAAATCCAGCCTGAAGTATTATGGGGTTTAGCATCTTTAAAAGTAGATAAATCACCAGGTCCGGATGAAATGTATCCCCAGCTGTTAAGAGAAGCAAGGGAGAAAATAACGAAGGCTCTGACCATCATTTTCCAATCCTCTCTGGCGACAGGTATGGTGCCGGAGGACTGGAGGACTGCAAATGTTGTACCATTGTTTAAAAAGGGAGAAAGGGATAGACCAAGTGATTACAGTCCAGTCAGCCTAACCTCAGTGATGGGCAAATTGCTGGAAAAAATTCTGAGGAACAGTATTAATCGTCATTTAGAAAGGCACGGATTAATCAAGGACAGTCAGCATGGATTTGTTATGGGATGGTCGTGTCTGACTAACTTGATTGAATTTTTTGAGGAGGTAACAAGGAGGGTTAATGAGAGTAGTGCGTTTGATGTAGTCTACAATGATTTTAGCAAGGCTTTTGACAAGGTCCCACATGGTAGACTGGTCAGAAAATTAAAAGCCCATGGGATCCAAGGGAAAGTGGCAAGTTGGATCCAAAATTGGCTCAGTGGCAGGAAGCAAAGGGTAATGGTCGATGGATGTTTTTGTGACTGGAAAGCTGAAGTGTTGTAACCTACAAGGCTATGGACCAAAAGCTGGAAAGTGGGATTAGGCTGGATAGCTCTTTTTCAGCCAGCACATACACGATGGGCTGAATGGCCTACTTCTGTGCCGTAAATTTCTGTGATTCATGATTCTATGATTCTATGTCTTGTAGCCACAATACACCTCCCCTTTAAGAGGTGCAGGTTGCCTTAAAGTAGTGTTCGCCACTTGCGATATCGGGCCCCCTGCTGATGCATGCAGGCAGTGAACAGCGCGGGTAGTGCTGGCTGTATGCAACAATTATGTAAAACAGCAGGCATGAATTTAACGTGCTGCCTGCAACACAATGAACGGGCGTGGGTTAATCGCGTACCGTGCTCTCCACGCCCGTTTTCGAGGGTTAGCCAATTTAACCCCCACTGCTTTTACACATCCTAATAATCTGATTGCAGGGATAAGGGTCACAAATGTTGACACATGTGTTCATAAGTAGAAAAAGTGTATGTGATGCTGAAAACTGGAGTATGTCTGAAGATAATAAAGAGGTTTTACATTGTTACTGGCACCACCAAGGACAGTCTCTCAGATTCTTATAAATGCTAGAGTGGTTAATTGATGCTGTAGTAGAAGAATATTTCTTAAATTTATATCAGCAAAATAACTGTTTACTTATAGTTATATTCCTCTATTCTTCTGGAAACCCTTCTTAAAAGCCATGTCACCCCAATCACCACTGTTAATTCTGCATTGTCTATTAGACTGTTACATTCATTTACTTAGAAGGCAGTACTGTAGAGCTTGGGTATTATGTGCTGTTTCCTGTGCTGCTGCTGAACCATCACACAAGATCCAGGATTTTCTGAAGTTAGCTGTTATTGTTAACTACTACGATAGCAAAATACTGCGGATGCTGGAAATCTGAAATAACAACAGAAAATGCTGGAAATACTCAGCAGGCCAGGCAGCATCCGTGGAGAGAGAAACAGAGTTAACGTTTCAGGTCTGGGACCCTTCATCAGAACTGGAAAAAGCTGGAGATGTAACAGATATTAAGCAGGTGCAGAGACAGGGGTGGGGGGGGGGAGGGGGGGCGTTTAGGAGGGGAGGAAGGAGTTGAAAGAACATACTGTGCTTATGTAAGAGGCAGGAAAGATAAAATGTTGCGAATGGGAATGGCAAAATCATACAGCATGAAAAATGGGGGCAGGGATTATTGTCTGAAATTGTTGAACTCGATGTTAAGTCCGGAAGGCTGTAAAGTGCCTAATCGAAAGATGAGGTGCTGTTCCTCGAGCTTACATTGAGTTTCATTGGAACAATGTAATAGGCCGAGGACAGAGAGATCAGAGTGGGAGTGGAGCGGAGAATTAAAGTGACAGGCGACCGGAAGCTCAGGGTCACCCTTACGGACTGAACGGAGGTGTTCCGCAAAGCGGTCACCCAATCTGCGTTTGGTCTCCCCAATGTAGAGGAGACCGCATCGTGAGCAGCGAATACAGTATATTAAATTGCAAGAAGTACAAGTAAATTGCTGTTTCACCTGGAAGGGGTGTTTGGGGCCCTGGACAGTGGGAAGGGAGGAGGTAAAAGGGCATGTGTTGCATCTCCTGCGCTTGCACAGGAAGGTGCCAGGCGAAGGAGAAGGGCTGTTAGGGGTGATTGAGGAGTGGACCAGGGTGTCGCGAAGGGAGCGGTCCCTTCGGAATGCTGAAAGGGGAGGTGAGGGGAAGATGTGTTTGGTGGTGGGGTCACGTTGGAGGTAGCGGAAATGGCGGCGGATTATCTGTTGAATGTGGAGGCTGGTGGGATGAAAGGTGAGGACAAGGGGAACCCTATCGTGGTTCTGGGAGGGAGGGGAAGGGGTGAGAGCAGAAGTGCGGGAAATGGAACGGACACGGTCAAGGGCCGTGTCAACCACAGTAGAGGGGAACCCTCGGTTGAGGAAAAAGGAAGACATGTCGGAAGCACTGGTATGGAAGGTGGCATCGTCAGAACAGACGCGGCGGAGACGGAGAAACTGGGAGAATGGAATAGAGTCCTTATAGGAAGCGGGGTGGGAGGAAGTGTAGTCCAGGTAGCTGTGGGAGTCAGTGGGCTTGTAGTGGATGTTTGTCGAAAGCCGATCGCCATTTTATTTTTCCTGCCTCTTACATAAGCACAGTATGTTCTTTCAACTTCTTCCTCCCCTCCTAAACACCCCCCCCCCCGCCCCCCCCGTCTCTGCACCTGCTTAATATCTGTTACATCTCCAGCTTTTTCCAGTTCTGATGAAGGGTCCCAGACCTGAAACGTTAACTCTGTTTCTCTCTCCACGGATGCTGCCTGGCCTGCTGAGTATTTCCAGCATTTTCTGTTGTTTTTGTTATTGTTAACTGTTGCCTGTAAGCATGAGAGCCAAGATGTTTACTTCAAAACCAATGTGATCAAGTTAAGTCTCATTGGAAGGAGCTCAGTCAAACTGGAAATGGACCACTTGATCTATCCCACTGTGCAAATGGCAGCAATTCTTCAGCCGACTAAGCCGGGAAAACTACTGGTGGCGACATCATGATGGAGTACAGCATGTGGTTTCTTCAGTTTGTTATTTAGAGGATAATGTGTGAAGAGGCACAGCAATTATAGAATGAGGGAATGAACATGGTTAGAGGATAATAAGGGAAGTGGTGAAATTGCTGAACAGGGAGCAGAGAATACACTATTTTTCAATTAATCTATTGATTGGACTTGTTTCACAAAATGAAATACTGATGAAAGCCAGTGCATCTGCTGCATCACACTCTATGGATTTGACTGCAAGCCTTCAACACAATCTTTTCATGCTCACTTCTATCCAGAATACTAGATGACACTTCAGTTTGTGATTTACCAACTACATCACACAGATTTAAGAACATTTTAATGCAAGTTGTATCTTTGGAAACTATTAAATTAAAATAATTAAAAAATTGTAGTCAAAGTTTTGAAAATTTTATAAAGGTCAGTATTTTTCTGATTTATTAAAGTTCCATTCTAATACAAGAGAAAAGAGCAGTTATAAATTTAAATCATAAGCTTACTAGCTGTTGACAGCAGGTTCCCCTGGTAAACGACCTCAGGTCAGTACTGAACTCATATTACTAACATGTTTTTTAGAAAACAAACATTATCCAAAATCAGTAAGAATAGAAGGCCAGTTGGTGTATAACAAGTAACCATGCTGGCATATCATTAACCAAAACATAACAATAAAGAATACTTTTAAAAGATTCTATAACATTGAATGAATCGATCTTTTCCTAAAATTGCTCATATCATGAAACAAATGTTTTCTTTGAGGGAAAGTATTATCTATGCAAATTTGATTGTTTTTAATCTCTCTATTAGCTGTTGGCATTTCTAATATTGCCATCACACTTTGCTGCCTTGGCCTTTCTCGAAATCCCTACGGATAGGAAACCCTTCAACTCATATTGTTCAAGATTGCTAAACATAATTAAAAACAAAATACAGCCAAGAGCTCCCAATTCTGTAATATAAAATATTTTGACTTTTGTCCTTTGTATTATATGCTGAAGTTGAGAAAATGAAAGAGATTGGAGGCAAATAGACTGGTTAATTTAACTTCTAACACAGAACATGATGCCGTCTGATGCATGAATGGAGGGTGGAGGATGGAAGGCTGGCCAGGAGAGCTTTGGAATAGTCGAGTCTTGAGTTGATAGAGACATGGCTGAGGGTTTTAGCAGCAGATAGCTGAGTTAAGGGTAGATGTTATGGGGGTGGAAGTAGTCATTCATTGTGATGGATAGGATATGAGGTTAGAAGTGCAGTTTGGGGTCGAATAGGTTACAAACAGTTAAATGCCACTATGTTAACTACTCAGAATAGAAGGTCCATGATGCGAACGTTCTTCTTTTAATTGAAGTGAAACTTGGCAAATAAATAAATTACATGACAGCCTTGTTCATATGAATGGTTTGGGACCAATACAGACTAAGTTGAGACTTAAGGATCCAAGGTGATAAAAGAAAACTACAAATCCATATAAACTACTGTCAAATTTCAGCTGAGGCAACTGTACCCTGCCAACTGCCTTTAATACTGCAGATAGATGCATGCAGTGTATTGGACCATCAAGATTTAAAAAAAGGATATTATGTACCACAATCTGTTTTAAACTAATTGTATTTCATCCCAGTATACAATACAATGTAGAATGTTCTCCAGCCTGCCATGTAGAATATTAGGACCTTCTCATCAGTGTTTTGGGAAATGAACTCCTCATGCACACGAGGAAATGTCTGTTGCTCTAATAAATTATGGCGCCCAGTCTCTGCCAGCAACCATTTTTAAATTATAAACAATTTATAGGGGTACGGTAGCAGAGTGGTTATGTTACTGGACTGGTAATCCAGAGGGCTGGACTAATGATTCAGAGACATGAGTTCAAATTCCACCACGGCAGCTGGGGAATTTAAATTCAGTTAATTAAATAAATCTGGAATAAAAAGCTAGTATCAGTAATGGTAACCATGAAACTACCAGATTGTTGTAAAAACCCGTCCGGTTTACTAATATCCTCTAGGGAAGGAAATCTGCTGTCCTTACCTGGTCTGGCCTACATGTGACTCCAGACCCACAGCAAGGTGGTTGACTCCTAACTGCCCTCTGCCCACTCAGTTGTACCAAACCGCTATAAAGAAGTATGCTAAGCCCTCCTCAACAGCACTGTGGGAGTACCTTCACCACACGGACTGTAGCGGTTCAAGAAGGCGGCTCATCACCACCTTCTCAAGGGCAATTAGGGATGGGCAAAACATGCTGGCCTTGCCAGCGATGCCCACATTCCGTGAAAAAATATCCTATGGTGAATAGGAAATGGTGCTTAAAACTATTAAAGATAAAAATACTACTGATGATTGTTTATTTAAGAGTGTGGTATATACTAAAGTAGCTTATTAGCACGTCATTCAGGGAGAACATATTCAATACAATTCACTGCAGTCCTTTTAGCTTGGAAGGTACAATGGGTTACAGTCTAGCTTTCACCTCTGGAACCTGGGTTAAAACCCAGCCAGATTGTAGCTCTTCTCCCTCTGCTGATTGTGAATTGATTTAGGCAGTCTCAACCCATCTCCTAGTGAGCCACAGAACAAAACTGGCATCAATTTGACAACCCCCTCACCGAGACGATAAGGGGGTTGGTGTGGAAAATATCACACTGGTGAAATATGGAGCACTCTTCTAAAGTTGAGACAGTGGCACATTGTTGGGGCAGAGTAGAGGGAGATTTACTCTACATCTAACCATGCTCAATCAGTGAGCTGATAGCGGAGTGAGGTGGGAACAGAGTGAAAGTAAGGACTTCTGAAATAGGAATTTGCAGAGAGTGGGAATTAGGCTCAGAGGGGGAAAGATGTGCTAAGTAGATGAACTGATATTATTTGTAACTAATAAAAACTTTCAAGTAGAACCAACTAATGTAACTTAATAATGGCAGCACAGAAAGGGACAGTGATGTGCCATTCCAGCAAGATGTGAGAGTTTCGAACACCAAAGCTCCAATATTAACGAGGAGGTGGGGAGGGTGCGGGAGAGTGCTGTAGTGCGGGGAAAACCCAGCAAGGATGGGGACATGGAGACCCTGCCGATCTTAATGGCAGGGCCTCATTCAAATAATCTGCTGCAGACTTTGTCCGACTGCCGGCCAAATTGGCAGCCTGGCTGGCGGGTGGGAGCGGGAATTTGCAGCAGGACGCCACAGCCGGGATCTGTGGGAACCATCCCTGGCAGTTAATAAAGGCTCTGGCTGCGATTGGAAATTCTTGCCGCGATCAGGAGATGGGGGAGGTCTTGCCGCAATCGGGAGGCCCAAGGCTTACTTGTGAGGTCTGGAGAAGCACTCCTGCCCTTCCTGGTCCACAAGGAAATCTGAAACATAAATTTAAAACTTACCTTCTGGGCGTCATGACAGGTTTGTCTGACGGGAGAGCCGACACTGAACCCCCAACTCAGGACTCAGCTTAAAATTGCAGATGGGTCCTGATGACATCATCGGACCCAATCTGCATATTTAAAGTAGGACCCCGCTTCCTTCCTGTGGGTGTCCTGCTCGCCTGCTCCAAGCAGCTTCCATGTTTCCGGTTTTCGCCAAATGGGGCAGTTAAAATCAGGGCCCAAGTGTTGACTTGGGCAAACATGTTTGTGGGAAATGTCTCCAACTCACATTACTCGCGTTGAAAATCTCAGACCTTGAGAAGGAGATGGAGACAATCCAATGTGTCAGTGATGGAGAGAAGTCTCTGAAGCTAAAGTTTGAGAGGTGGTCACACTGGTGAGAGATCGGGACTCGGCAGTGGAAGTGGAAAGATGGGTGACTATCCAAGAGGCGGGGAAAAGCAGGAAGAAAAGGTTAGAACAGGAGCGGCCAGAGCAACTTATGCTCTCAAACAGATTTGAAGCTCTAGCTTTCTGTGGGGAAAATGAGGACTCTGGGCAGGGCAACCAAATAATAATCAATGGCACTGACAAAGAAGAGATGGCTGAAGGGAGGAAGGTTAGCAAGACAGCTAGAAATACAGTACTGATATGGGATTCAATAGTTAGAGGGGCTGACACAATATTATGCAGTCCAGACCAAGGGTCCTGGATGCTTTACTAGGATAAAGGACATATCGAATAGAGTGGAAAAGATTGTGCCGGGGAGGGAGAGCAATCAGTTATCGTGGACATGATGGGCTCGAATTTACCAGGCCCGAGGAGGCAGGTTTGGAGAGTGAGAGCTGTCAAAATCGCAAAAAATGGCGGGTGGGTCCGATCCCGCCTCCATCCCACCACTGAGCAATTTTCCCACATTCGTGGTTTCAGACTCCATTTCCATTCCACCCCTCTCCCCACCTTGACTGAGTGCTTCATCAACTGAGGTATATACCAGAAGCATGGGAACCATTTATTTCCTTTCCTCCTGGACATCAGATTCAGACGAAGACCAGTCGCGGCAGCAGCAGAACCCTGAACAGCAGCAGCACCAACTGCAGGAGCAACAACAGGAGCGCCAAGCTGCTGCTCACCCACCTGAAGCTGCACAGGCCAGAAGGCGCCAGCGCGTGACCACATTGCTGCCTGGGATGCAAGGGACGCACTCATGTTGGCCAGATTTGCTTAGTCTGCACAATCAAACACTTTTGCCTCGCACCTTCTTACCAGAGCATCGACAATGGACAAGAACCTGCGGATTCCTATCACTCTGACAACCATACTGACAATTACAAGTCGCCCTAAGCCCTCAATGTGGAAGTCCCATTTGTGAAATGACACAGGCCACAACTTCAACAGTTTGCCATCAAATCTGTTTATCATAACAATTCAAGGATGGCTTGTCAAAAATCAATACAACAGAACACCCAAGTGACTACCCTTGTGACTACTTGAGCTTTATCTTTCTCTTACGCGTGCTCCTACATGGTGCTTCCCCTGTGGCTTCAGCAGATGTGGAGGCCCCTTGCTCACTTTCTTGCTGCTCCTGTCTCGACACCTTTGGTGACTGTCCTCTGGGGTTGCGAACCTGTGAGGGCTCGGCAACAGTCTGCTGCTCCTGCGGCTGTGCAGGGGCCGAGATGCCCATCTCAGTTGGGTGAGGACTCTGGTGGGGCTCTGACCGAGGGCTTTGCAGTGGCATGGTCGTGTGAGCGCTTGGAGAGGAGCCCCCACTTCCTTGTTGTCTGCCACCAACATCCCTCTCATGGGTCAGCCCCACTTCAGAGCTAGCAAGTGGCTTGACAGCACCTTGCTGCACTTCAGGGGGGCCATGAGGACCTGTTTCTGCACTGGAAGTCCTACTCCAGAGGACTTCCATGAAGATCTGGTTTCTATGCGCAATAGCTGACCATCGCTCCTCAAGAGATGTCAGTCTATTCTGAACAATTACCATGTTTTCAATACCCTGGCGACTAAGCTCCTCCATGGCCGTAGCCATCCTCTCCTCTACCGTAGCCATCCTCTCCTCTACGGTAGCCAGCCTCACCATGGAGGTAGCCATCCTTTCCACGTAGGTTGCCATCCTTTCCGCGGTGATGCGTTCATGCACCAATGCCTCCACAAAGGCTCTGCTCATGTTCGCGATGGACTCCTCCATTCGCTCCACACTCGTAGCGACCCTGGAGACAAAACCTGCCAGAGACTCCTGCACCTGTTCCTGGAGTTCCAGCTCTCTTCTGGATGGACCCAGAGGCACAGGGTTGACATGCAGCTGAGCCGAGCTGGCAGAGTCCTGCGTCCTCCGATGAGAACTCTCCACTGCTGTCCCTGTCTCCACCATCTGCTGATGCTCACTTGTCATCTGTGATACACCAGGTGACTATCTCGTGAAGGTCCCACCAAGGTGTGAGTGTCTGCGCTGGTGCTGGGTGCGCTGAATTCTGTTGACGCTACGCCCTCAGAGGTTGCAGCTTCCTCTGAGGAGTCTTGAAGCTCAGGCTGTTCCTCCTGGACAGTGGGGACCGGGGCTCTCGATGGTCATGTGGGGGAGTAAAGGAAAGAGTTAGAGATGTGAGGTAAAGGTTGCATGCACACTGAATTGTGCAGATGATCATAAGTCAATCTGTTAGAGCATCAGAATCATTATCAGTCACTCATGCAATGTCAATGAGAGAGATGCTAAATTAGTCTGTCGCCAGCTTGCTGTGATGCGCCCGTCTGTCCGTCCCCTACTTGTGAATCGTCCTCCACTCCGGCGATCTCCAGGGCCGCCTCCTCTGAAGTGGTGAGCTGGGCTTCTGAGGGTGGCCCTCCTCCTGTCCTCGCTCTTTCCCTCTTATTGTGGGCTCTCTTTTCCTGCAATGAGGAACACAAGTGGAGTTTGAGTGAGAATGAAGGAGTGAGTGTAGAGAATCCATAGCATAGATGCTTAGAAGGACACAAAGGGCCCTCCCTGTGTGTTGTAAGTTGTTGTCATTGCATCACAGTGATAGGGAGTGTGAGGGCTGCATGGTTGAATAGTTAAGTGAATGTGACCATAGAGAGAGAGGGAATGGGTAAGGGTGCAGGGATGTAAGGGTCAAGTGGGATGTGGAGGAAGAGGTTGGCAAAGCAGAGTGCTGGTGATGAGATGCGATGAGGATCAGATTGAGGCTGATGGGAATGTCATACTCACTTTTCCTGTGCGGAGAAGGTCATGAAACCTCTTCCTGCACTGCAGCCAGGTTCTGCTGCACATAGAAATTGCGTTTACCGCTTGGGCCACTTGCAGCCACACAGCTTTAGTCTGCTGGGGAGGCTTTTTCCTCCCTGAGGAAGGGAAGAGCACCTCCTTATTTGATCTTGCTCCCTCCACCAGAGCTTGGAGGGAGGCCTCATCGAATCTTGGAGCACACTTTGGTCTACTGGTGGACATAATTGGTGAAGGAAGCGCTCAGAACAATGGGCATAAAGTTTAGCGGCTGAAAAAGAAGCAAGGCTGCTTGCAGGCCTTAAATCCAGCAGCATTGATGACGTCATCGGAGGCGACTTTCTGTATGAAAAGACTCATTGTCCCAGGAGTTTCCACACGCTGGAAATCAAGTGCCCAATTACGGCAAAATCACACTTTTGTCCCACTTCACATCGGAGTTAGGATCCTGACATGACGACCACCTGACACGCCCCAGCCCGCCCCCAATGACAAAAACCAGCCCGATGTGGGTGCCAATGATGGAGTTAAAAACAGGTCTGCTGCCATCCAAATGAATTTCGGAGATTAGGATACAAGTTTAGGAGCCGGACTTCACAGGTGGTAATCTCCAGATTACTTGCCCAGCCATGTGCAACAATAGGGAAGGACAGGAAGATTAGGGGAATCAATGCATGGCTAAAGGTGTGGTGTCAGGAAGAGGGCATTGCATCAGTTCTGGGACACTGGGAGCTATTCCCCAAGGACGGGCAGTGTATGAATGTACCAGCAAAACGGTTAAATAGAGAAGAGAAGAGGTTTTTAAACTAGGAAGGAGGGGGCTGGGAAAATAACAACAACCAGGAGCAGTTAATAGAGAAGGCAGAAATAGATAAGGATTATATTCATGCAGAAAACAATTTAGCAAGAGGGATATAGAGTAGAGGAATAAAATCAAATATAATAGTTATAAATGAGGAAAGACTGAAGGAAAGGTAAGGACTAATTTAGACAAAAAAATGTGGAAAAAGGAATAGTGTTAAAAATAAAAACAAAAAACGATTCAAATGCATGTATTGCAATGCGCAGAGTGTGGGAAATAAACCGGGGGAACTGGAAGCAATTATTTTACAGGAAGATTTAGACAATTAACAGAAACCTGGCTGCAAACTGGACAAGAATGGAAAATAAACATATCAGGATATAATATACTTAGGTGGGATCAAAAAAATAGAATAGGTGGTGGAGTGGCAATAATGGTAAAAGAGGGAGTAGCTGCTGTAGAGAGGGCTGATGTAGACATAAAAGGGGTATAGAAAGCGTCAATAGGGTTGGAGCTCAAATATAAAAATGGCTTTTTGTATTAGTCGGGGTGTGTTATAGACTTCCAAATTGTGGGAAGGAAATGGAAGAGGAGATCTGTGGTCAGATTAGAGAGAGGAGTAGGAATAACAAAATTGTTGTTCTTGGAGATTATTATTTATCCACATATCGATTGGGACAGTGAGGGTGTAAATGGGGAAAAGGGAATGGAATGCCTAAAATGTGTTCATGGTTCTTTCCTCAAGTATTAGAAGGGCTACAAGGCTGGAGGCGTTGCTGGATCTGGTCATGAGTAATGAAATAGATCAGGTAGATGAGCTAAATGTGGGTGAGCACCATGGGAGTAGTGACCACATTATGATAAGGTTTAAGATCAAACTAGAAAGGGAAAAGTTAGTACAAAAACTCGAACACCAGATTGGATTAGGGCAGATTTTAGAAGGATTAAGAGCAAGCTAGCTGGAGGGAGGTGGAAGGAGTAATTGGCACACAGGACTGTAGAGCGACAGGGGGGTGTTTTTAAAAAAGAGATGGCATAAGTACAGAATAAGTATATTCCATTGAAAAAGAAGAAAACTACTAATATAGCCAATGCAGTACCCACTTTTTTAAAAAGGGTGACAGAGCTAATCTGGGCAATTACAGGACAGTTAGCTTAACATCTGTGAGAGGGAAAATTTTACAGTCTTTAATTAAAGATGAAATTACCACATATCTAGTTACAGAGAAAATAGTTGGAAGTAGCCAGCCAGACACGAACTGGTTGGGCCGAATCGCCTGTTTACACATTGTAATTTCTATGTATTTCAATGTACTTGACCTGGGAGTACTTAATGCTGTTACTGCTTACCAAATGTGAAAGTGTTCTATATCACAATATCAACATGTATAACAGATCAACATGTAACCACGGTCTCCTGGAGCTTGCTAGATTGCCTTCGGGTATTGGAAAGGGTTTCTAAGAATTTTATTCTCTGTTTTTTTGCATCCCCCAGCAGTTAATGTTATTAGTGATAAAAACAGAAAATGCTGGAAATACTCAGCAGGTCAGGCAGCATCTGTGGAGAGAGAAACAGGGTTAACGTTTCAGGTCGATGACAAGGTCATCGGCCTGAAACGTTAACTCTGTTTCTCTCTCCACAGATGCTGCCTGACCTGCTGAGTATTTCCAGCATTTTCTGTTTTTATTTCAGATTTCCAGCATCCGCAGTATTTTGCTTTTGTATTAATGTTACTAGCGGTTGGGGAGGCCAGAGCTCACACCACCTAATGAGGATTGATGGGCCTAATGAATCTAGTCTCACCTTTTGTAACAAATCTTACCTGAATGAGTGGAAAATTCACAAAAACAGTTAAAAAAGAACTGTTTCCCACAGCACTCGTGAATTCTTACATCACTAATTATTTCAGAAATAACAACCTCATAACAAAATAACAAATTTGATCTCCAATAGAGAATTTTTCCAGTTGAATCACTTTTCCATTTTTCGAGAAAAAATAGGGGCGCATTGAAAGAACAAAAACCACATCTCGCAAGAGCCATTTGTGTGTGGTTACTCATCATCTTCTGTCTTTCTTGCAGAGCTTGATAGCTTTCTCAGCTTCATTATTTTGAACACAATTAAACAATTTTCTGTTCTATAAGCTTTGTTCCCTCCTCCCCCCCCCAGAGCTTATTCTAATGAAACAAAACCTTTCAAGTAAACTTCCACCTACATTATCTTTTAACCAATTAAAATTGCAGTAAATCACTGCAGATTCCCCATGGAAACACAACAAACTGGATTCAGATGGTGATGTATCCCCTTGGTGCCAACTAATGCACGACTCCAATTGACAGACAAGAACAACCAAGTCTGGTATAGTCTTATTCTTTTATATATTTACTTTCCTCCTCAAAGTGTTAGTTTTATTTAAAAAAATCATATTTTAGAGAAAATACAATGAAACCATATTGGAGGAGATTTTTAACTGCTGCTTGCTCATTTCTCGCCTGAAAAATGGACAACTGGTGGAGGAAAATTGGGTGGCCTCCTTGACGCCCCTTTGATGCCCAAGACCCGCCTGATTCAATTTTCAGGCATGCCTTTAAATGGGTGCCCAGCACTTCACCCCCAAAACAGGAAGGAATTGTTTTGAATATGCAAATCAGCATCCTTTGCTAGTTGTAGAAACATGATTACCATTTCCATGTACGAGTGGGTGAAACATGCTAGGCCCAGTTTTACCAGGTGTTGAGAGGTCTAATCAGTAGTCCTTAAAGGGACTGTTGGAGGCCAGTCTAAAAACAACCTGGCAAATATTGGAGGAGAATTTTTGTGGGGCCCAGAGGAGCAGGGAGGGCCTACAAGACTACAGTGGCCCACTATTGCTCCATTCCTGATCCTTCAGGATTGGATGTCTCCCAACAGGACCAACCTGTCAGCTGCTTCCCTTTAGAAATGGGCGAAGTAAAGTCCCCATTTGGTGCCCACAGCTCGCCGGTTCAATTCAAATGTGGCCCTGAAAAGGTTTGGCTTTCCCGATGGTGGCTTTGAGCGGGTGCCGACTTCACACCCAATTTGAGCCTAAATTAAAAATGACCCCCATTGGTTTTTCATATACGTATTTATTCTGCTAGCAACGCTATCATTTGACATTTGAAATGGATAGCATTTCATTTGCTCATTTTTGATATGACATATAGTTTAATTGCTAAAGTCAACAAAATTGTCATGGAAATATTGGCCAGTAACAATGGTGATTGCATTTCAAATGTAATTAGTTTGTTGTAAAGTGTTTTGGGATGCCTTGATGACATGATAAGGTGCTATATAAATGCAAATTCTTTATTTTGTTATTTACTGTGAAGGGAATGAATATTTGTAATCATTAATGTTGTATTTTGAATGGGGACATTTAATTCAGTATATCATTGTACCTCATTTCTTTGCTAGGCTTTGTATGCCTCTGTTAGTATTTTGTTCATGATGTCTTGTATTGCACTTATTGGTGCCGTATCAACAGCTATTTAGCTGTGGTGTGAGGAATCAGCCACAGTTATCCCTGTGGAGTGGGGTGGAAGGTAGAGCTCCCTTCTACTCCCTGTACAGAGTGTTGCTTACTGGACTCTGATGGTATATTCATTCTGCAAGTTTAGCATCTGTGCAAAGTGGTTTTTTTTTGCACCAACATGACAATTGAGGCATTAATGTACTAGTGTCTACTAACTGCTGAGAGCTGATTGGATAGTTGACTCTTATCAGTCATTACAAATTGAGAAATGAGCAAGTTAAAAAGCAGGCGTTGCACTGGCTGTAATTATGGTACTCTTGCTGCCCCTGCAACAGAAATGTTGCTGTGAAACCGTTTCTAAAAGTGAAGAAACAAGACATTATCAGAGTCTCTCCGTGTCCATCTCCTGTTTCTGTTAATGTCTCTCTTCACTTTCTCCTGCTTTACAAGTTCTTGTATTAAGAAACTTAGCAGGGACCAATGAACTGGAAGTGTTGCCACAGCAACCAGGAGAGGCAGTAAGAACATACATCGATAATATTCAGCAAAATAAAATGACATGTCATTTGTAAGAAATCACCTATAAAAATGGAATATTCTTTATTTGGATGGCTTGTTGAGAGAAATGTACTTAAACAGCTAGCTTTCAGGGAGTGCGAGTCAGTGAGGTGGGGGAAACCAACAACTGATGGAGTAAATTTGACAAGATGCTGGCAGAGTAAGTGATCTTACTCCAGTCTGTGTATCTTGTGTGAAAGTGATGACTTTAAGCAAGTCTTTTGAGGTAAAGTTGCTCAGCGATTTGTAATAAATATGCTACTGTGTTCATGTGAAATGCCTCTGTGTTATTTTAACACATTTGCTGAACCATTTAAAGTAAATGGATTAAATTAATGTATTCAGAAGAATTCTACAAAAGCATTAATTACAAATATCACTGAGAGCAAATTTCAACCTCGCTATTCTGAGAGCAAACAGCTATTCAAATCTTTGAATACCTCCTGCCACTTGTTCACCTCGTGTATAGCCACTGCGTTGCCTATTAGTTTGGACATTCCTCATTCACACAGTGGTACAACATTAACATCTACCATCGTCATAACACTACATTATTTTAACTTAACTGTATTTGTGTGGCAGCATGTGGGAATTGTGGCTACCTCCCATAAAATGTCACTTTATAATTGCTGGTATATATCTTTAATTATTATTCTCACACTATTATTGCTACCAATGACATGTTAATAAGTTTTATATTTCTGATACACCAGTTCTCCAAACTTGTTGGAAATCTTTTAGAATTATGTTTACCTTGATAATATTAATCCATCCAATATTATTTATAGAATTGTCATTGAATCATAAAACACAGTTTGGAATCAAAGCAAACTCACGAATACAGTGGAACCCTGTTATACTGATCACAGTTTGTAACGATCAGTTACTTATAACAGCCAATAATTGTTTACAAAACCACAACCCATGTGATACTATGTTGGGCTAAATTTTCACCTTTAGTATTTCTGATGCAGAACTTGGTGTGCCAGGAGCAAATTTGGGTGTACGCACTTCCAGGAGCTGATTTTCTGTCCACACTTATGGTGGGCAAAGTCTGTTCCAGGAGCAATGAAGCTGGAAATGCACTCAGTATTGCAATCATTTATAACGATCAGCGTAGGGATATATTTCCTCACTTTTAACCTCACTAAATTGCACAATCTAGGATATGTAGAAGTAATGACATGACAAATGGGGTGCACTTTTAACAGCTGAGCAGTGCTCCATTCAGAATGCCAGTTTTGGATTGGGAACAATGAATGGAACAAAATAAAAGCACTAACATCCTAACCAGCATATTGAAGAGGAGAGATTGAGCCAGTTGTTCAAAGTACCAATGAGTGCTGAGCAGCGCTGTCAACAGTGCAATATGAATTATGTAATATGGATCAACAGTACACAACAGGAAATACTACCTTCTGACATCAGTTGGTTATGGTGATCATTTGGGCTACAGACCAAATTGATTACTTTAACAGGATTCAACTGTATTATCAAACTCAACCATTCTGTCAAAAATGGTTTCCATGTTAAAGTGAATTAGGAGATTAAGTGAGATCCATAGGAATAGCAGAGTTTGCAGGACCAGGAGAGAGCTCCAATGCACTGAAAAAATACAAACTGTGTGAGATAAAATGTTTAGTCGGGCATGTTAAGTCTTTATTGTAGTTTTGAGGAAAGTTTGAGATAGCTTTTGGTCTGGGCCCATTTACGTTTGCAGGTAAGTCCTGGTGTGTGGGTGTGTGTGTGGGGGGGACAGGAGGTGTGAACGCAGGCTGGCAGCAGCCTGCAGTATTTCTGTGGAGCCAGGAGGAGCAGGAGCAGAGTTTTTTTTCCAATGTGGGGTCCTGAAACAGGTGTTAGGCCCCTGATTACCATATTCAAAGGGCCTAATGCCTGTTTCAGGTAAGTTGCCTGAACTAAAATGGCAGCTGTCAAACCTCAGGAGCAAATTAGGAGGAAGAGATCCCAGTCCAGTTTTGGCAAGTTTTTACTCTGTTTTAATGCCTGAAACGGGCGAAATGAGGTTGAATTTCTCCCAGACTGTGTGCTATGCCATGGGAAAACTGCTAGTAATATATTACTTGCCTTGTGGATAGCGTACACTTCCTATAAGTGTCACATTTACTTCCTGTAGCACTTTCTCCACACTTTATTGATAACATCTCAATTGTTATAAAATAGTATCTCCTCCAACTCACCCTGAGCAATGCCACAGGAGAGCTGCCTGAGAATGTTTTTATTACTAATCAGACCTCAGAATGAATAAGTAGAACCTTTGTTACACTTTGAGCTGGGCAGGATACAGCTCACGATGCAATGGAACACTAAGGGCTGGATTTTCTCAGCCCCGAGGAGGCGGCATGGAGGTGGGACTGCCGGTAAAGTAGCAGAAAGTGGGGGCGGATGGCAAACCCGCCCCCATCCCGCCTCTGTGCCCTTTTGCCAGGAGGCGGGAAGATGTGCTGCTTCGGGTCCCTTCTCCTGGAGGTGGAAAAGGGAATAAATCCTTTTAACTGCCTGTTAACAGGTAGTTAACAGGCAGAAAAAAGGATTACTGCCATTTAACCTACTCAGGTGAAGGCTTCCCGACCTCGGAGAACCCCGCCGGGTTGGAGGAGATGTGAAGGAGGTCTGCAGGGGTCGGAGGCACCTGGAAGTAAGATGTAGAGGTGAGTGATGGGTGCAAGTGTGGAGTGGTAAGTATGGAAGGTGAGTCTTAAGTGTTAAAAAATGTTCACTTACCTTGTTTTCTGCCTACAGCCTTCATCCACCCTGGATCGGGAGACCCGACATCTTCCTTGTCAATTTCACAGACTGGCTGTTGGATCCTCCGACCCAACAGTCATCTGAAATCTACAAAGTTGAAAGGTTTGATGAGTCCTGAACACAAGGGCTCATCAAACTACAGAGAATGTCAGTGTTTGACAGCTTCACAGAGCTGTCAAATGCTGACATTTCTTCTTTTAAGAAGTCTTGACAGATAGCACGTAGTGACTTTCCCCCTAATTGGCCTGCTGAGCCCGCAGGGCGGGCTTAACAAGGTCAATCAGGGGAAAATCACGCTGGTTGCCCAGAAGATGATGGAGGCGGGACATTGACCCATCAAGCAGCAGTCCCGCCTCCAACTCGTCTCCATTGAGAAAATCCAGCCCAGAGGGTATGGCCGAAAGCTTCCATACATTATGGGGCCAATTTTATGAATGCACACTACTATCAGGAAGTCTTGCCTGCTTTTTTATTTTATTTATTCATTCACGGGATGTGGACGTTGCTAGTAAGGCCAACATTTATTGCCCATCCCTAGTTGCCCTTGAGAAGGTTGTTGGTGAGCCGCCTTCTTGAAACGCTGCAGTCCGTGTGGTGAAGATACTCCCACAGTGCTGTTAGGTAGGGAGTGCCGGGATTTTGACCCAACAACTATGAAGGAACAGCGATATATTTCCAAGACAAGATGGTCTGTGACTTGGAGGGGAACTTGGAGGTGGTGATGTTCTCATGCGGCTGCTGCGCTTGTCCTTCTAGGTGGTGGCGGTTGCAAGTTTGGGAGGTGCTGTCAAAGAAACATGCTAGCAACATACATCAGGAAGTTGGTGAGGCGAAAGAAGTCGGGACTGTATAAGGTGCAAGTTTGGGACATTTTTGGCCCAGAGTGCACCATAAGATAGCACATTGTTGCTATATGCATGCACCAGTGTGCAATGTGTGTGCTCAATCACAATCTAAAGGCAGCATACATGTATCTCACCAAAGCAAACAGTATAATGTAGGGGGTGGTGGTTTGTGTCAGCTTTCCCTCTGCCTTCTGAGCGGTTCGAATCGCTCCCACTCCCTTGGTTCTAGACCTTGGACTTATCTGGGGGTTGTGATACAAAAGGTGCAGCAGACAACTGGGTTTGATGAAAGAACTTCAATCTTTATTAAAAGGTAAGACACAAATAATAACACTCTTATCACTCTAAAGGTGGGGAACACTTCGGTACAAGCGAGGGAAATGACAGTAGAACAATACTTCACCCCTCCCAACCCCACTTTACTAGCTAAGTTAGGTTTTGAAGGACCAGGGATAATACTCCCCAATCCTTTGACAGTTGGGCTAAATCGCAGTTTTGGGGTTCGCTGTTTATGGCGGTTAGTGTCTGCCGTACCCCGTACGCGGTAGAGGACTTCATCTGGGTCTCTGGTCAGTCTTCGCGAGTCCGCTGATGCAGTAGGATGTCGTTATGGATTTATCTGGTGAGTACCCAATTTCTTTGGTTCAGCAGTAGGGTTTAGAGTCTTTGGGGAAAATCTTACCCAGGGGTAAGTCAGGAGTAGTTTGTAGTGTGGAAACTTTGCGTTTCTTCGGGTTTTCTTCCCTGGAGTTGGTCTTTGTTGGTTGCGGTGGCCTGCGATTACCCGGTCAGTTGGGGGTAATGCGCGGTTGTTGGTTTCGTGAGGCCTTTGGTTTCCGCGATGGCTTTAGGCCTTGGTTGGTGTGTCGGTCGACCTCGTGGAGCCGTCGGTGACTGGTTGCTGCTTGTTGCTCCGGGTGGCTGTGTTGGGGCCGTGGTTGGAGGTCCGTCGAGGTGGTGTTTTCGCGAGCTGGACTCAGGTGTGTCTGCGTGGTGAGCGATGCCGACTCGCTTCCAGCTCGGGCCTTCTTCTTCTTGATCTCTCCTTCCTTCTTCTCTCTCCTGCTTCTCCGCTTCTCCTCGTGTGTGCTTGGTGGGCCTTCAATTATACCGAATTGAAGTGGCCTTATCTACCCGCCAAATCTGTTTAGCTTATTGTCTAGTTTTGGCGGGCTCATAAATCGGTAACGATTTACTAGCACGTTAACTGGGTTTTAACAGGCCTTCAATTTGACCCATTGAATATGGTCTTATCTACCCGCCAAATCTGTTCAGTTCATTGTCTGAATTTGGCGGGCCTGCTACCAGTAACTGCTCTGTAAGTGTCAAATGAGTTTTTGGGATGGTTTGCATCCTGTCGATTTTCTTGGCTGATTGCTGGTGATGGGTTTTGTGTTTTGGGTTCCTAGGCTGAACTATAACCTAATCCTGGGTGCTCTGTATTATGCATATTTCTTGATGGACCTTGTAATCGGTTTGATGGGACCTATTGTTTTGGGTGGGGCTGTCTTCTCCTAGGGTCTATTGTCAAAATGTTAATGCATGCTGGGGCTTTGAGTGAGATCATCCCGGTTCCCCAGACATTGCAATTAACTGCAATACCCAAACTGCTTTTGCAGAGGTCGAACCCAACTTCCTTCACAGACTTTTCTCCCTTCACAGGCCCAGACATGTTTTTAAAATGCCAAAACTTGGGTTTTGGTCTTAAATTCCTTATGTTAGGCCCAAATGCATTTTTATCACTCTGAGGTAGTTCCAAAGTCCTTTTTCCTTAGGTTTTGGGGATCTGTAATTTTTGGAAACCTTACATAACCATGCACTGTCCATACCCAATACTTGGTGATCAGTCCTGGTATCTAACCAGTATGATAGCAAAAATCAGAAAAAAATTGAGTTCATACAGCATTAAAAGTAGGAAAATAGAGAAAATATTTATCTGCTGAATTTAGGCGATGGTCATTCTCGCAAAGGAAAAAGAGATGCTTCCTTAAAATATTTTGAAAAACAAGCCAATCTGTGCAAGTCGTTTTATTTAAAAAATGTTTTATGGTGAAAGCAGAAAATAAAATATATAAAAATAATAGATATCCATCATAAAAATATAATAACTTAGACAACAAATTTTACATCATAACTTCAGCCTGCTTATGAGAAAAGCAAATAAGAAAATATAAGCCATCAAAGGCCCCATTTGATTTTCAAGTCACACTTTCTTCTAAACCCATGATTACTAATTGTACTGAGATAAAACCTTGCTTCAGTCCTTTTATAGAAATTATTTTTAAGTACTGTATTTACATGGTGGCTCACTTCCTGTGTCTTATAATCCAAGGAAAATCCTGCTAGCAAGGATAGTCTAAATCACTGGCTAATCATCCATAACAGGTCCTTCAATTGCCCTATATTACATCCTAGTAATCCGTTACATTTGTCAGCTTCATGTATTGAAATTCTTATTAACATTGGCCTAGAAATTCCATTCCCTACGGGTGTGTACGCGCTGTGTACTCACCTGTAGGGCCAACGGAAGTGCCGGTTTTACGCATGCACTGCACATGCGCTGGAAACCGGCACCTCCGTTCTCTGCAGAAAGGGCTTGACTGGACAAACGCCTGCGCCGGATAGGCAGCGCGTACGTTAGAAACTTACGTTTTTTTCCACACTGGCTTGAGTCCAGGTAAGTCGGGAACAGCTGCGCCTAGACAAGCAGGCGCAAGGCCTGCTTTTACCAGGCTAATAGTTTAAGAAAGTAAAAAAAAAAATGTTTCCACTGATTTATCATTTTAAAATACTTTAAAGAAAGGTAAGTTTATTTTTAGCCCCGTTAAAAACTTTAATTATTTTTTTCAAAAATTTAAATTTTTGTTTAAAATAGTTAATTTATGTAATTTATAGTCATTTTAAAAATGTGATTTTTAAAAAATTTTATTTTAAGTTTTACTTATGTTTTGGGGCTGATCTCTATTCATAGATTTGACAGGTCTTCCTGTCAAATCTATGAATGGAGATTCCCTGCTCTGATTGGCTCCCCATGGCCCACGTGATCCCTGGGATGCTGCGAACTACCTGCGCCCCTGGGATACGTGTGCCCTGCACACCGGCAGATTGAAGAGGCACAGCAACGGAATTCTGCGCCTCCCGGGAGCCCTCCGGTCCAGGCGCAGATTTTTCCGAATTGCAGCCCTCTGCCCGCGGGAGGGCTGCGAACGGAATTTCTGGGCCATTAACTCTTGAGATTTGAGCGTTAATTAGCGATCTGTTAGGTGTTAATTGACCTAACATTTTGAAAGCTGTGTCAGTTGACTTTTTATTGGTGTGTTCCTTGGTGCATACATATGTTTGAGTGAGTTGTTATACATAGAAGTTACAACATGGAAACAGGCCATTAGACCTAACCAGCCCATATCGGGGTTTACCCTTCTAATCACATTTACCCAGCGTGTTCCCATATCCCTTCAAACCCCTTTCTTTCGTCCACCTATCCAATCTAATCTGGAATGTTGTTATAGTTTCTGCCTCAACCACTAAAACTCTGGAAGTGAATTCCACAGCATCACAGCTCTGTGCGGGAAGCAGTTTCTCCTGTTCTAAAGCTCTTACATTTAATCTTGTATCTATGGCTTCTCGTTCTTGACACCTCAACTACTAGAAAGAGTCTGCTTCTATCTACCTTGTCCTATCCTTTCAAAATTTGAAAACCTCTATTATGTTGCCTCGCAATCTGCATTGATCGAACGAAAAAAGGCCCAATTTTCCAAGTCTTTCTTTGCATTTGTCTTTCCTCATACTAGGCAATATCCCAGTGAATCTGCACTGTATCCGATCTAAAGCTTCAATATCCTTCCTATAGTGTGGAGCCCAATACTGCACAGAGTACTCAAACAGAGGTCTTATTAAGGTTTTATTTAGGCTTATCATGACCTCTTGGTTTTTATATTCTATACCTCATGAGATAGAACCAAGAATCCTATTAACATTTTTTACAGCCTTTTCAACCTGATGATGCACCACCCCACACCAACACCATAAAGCATCCCTACAATGTCCAAGCCATTCCTTTCACACTCACCACCATTGCGGGGGGTACCGTTATGTCTCACCATTCACTGCAACTCACTAAGCCACTTCCAAAGGTGCAAACAAATCTGTCCAAGACTGGAAAGTGTTGAAAATAAAGGTTTCAATGTTTGACAGCACATTAACAGAAACTTTACATGAACATTGGATCAAACACCCAAGTGCCTACCATTCTGTGTTGTTAGTTGGTATGATTGCACTAGGATGACGGTGAGTGTGAGGGGTGGCTAGTGAGATGGGGATAATGTAGATAGAGAGATAGGGATGGGTGGAGATGCAAGGTAAGTTGGTGTAAGGATTTGCAGGAGTAGGGTAGGGAAGGCAGTGTGATGAGAGGCACAGGAGGATGAAGGTGAGTGTGGCTTTGTACTAATGTTTTGTGATCTAATGAGATCATTGAAAGGTTTGTGCCACTGCACCCAGGTCCTCCTGATGACATCCCTGCTTGTGTCCTCCTCTGCAATGTGCAACCAGTATGTGTTGGTCTCCTGGGGAGGTCTCTTCCACCCATGGGAAGGATAGAGAACCTCCCTGCATGCTGTGACTCCCTCTATAAGCATATGGAGGGAGTCATGGGAGAACCTGAGTCTAGCCCTGCATCTCTGTACAGTGATTGTCAGTGTTTGCAGCACTTCAATGCTGTAGAACACTGACAGCACAAATGTCAAAAGAAAGTTGGCCATGGTCCCTTTAAGGAAACCGGCTGATGATGCGTCATGAATGACGTCACCAGACCCTCTTCCTCTAATTGGGCCGGGAAATGCACTGGGTGGGCTTAACAAGCCCATTCAACGTAAATTCATTTTCCAGAGCGGGATGGTGCCAGCAGCAGGGCCGCAACCCACCACCAACATCGCCTGCCCTGGACCTGCTGAGGTAAGGAAAATCTTGGCCAATGATGTAGAACAGCAGTGGGAAATATTTAAAACGGTGTTCAATAGAAGAGTCCAGGAAAAATATATTCCCCCAAAAAACAAGAACAAGCTAAACACTAATGAGACACCATGGATGAATAAAGACATAAAGGAAAAATTGAGGGTAAGGGAAGAGACATACACTAAGTACATGGACAGCAGGGGAGAGCATGACAAGATAGAATACAAAGAGATTAGGAGAGAAGTCAACAAAACAATTAGAAAGGCAAAAAGAAACTATGAAATTGAATCATCAAGAAACATAAAACAAAATAGTAAAATATTCTACAGGCACATAAATAAAAAAAGGAAAGTCTGGATGGAAATAGGGCCACTAAGGGATCGACAGGATAATATCACAGGCAGCAATAGAGAGCTGGCAGAAATATTAAATAATTACTTTGCTTCAGTATTTACCAGGGAGACAGAACAGGTAGACATGACATCGGATGGTGAGATTAGAAATGAGATAACTGCATTTAAAATAAAAAGAGGAGAAATATTAAATAAACTAATTAAACTCAAAGAGGATAAAACCCCCGGTCCAGATGGATTACATCCGCGCATTTTAAAGGAATCTAGGGAAGAGATAGCAGAGGCATTACTTCACATATTTAATAATTCATTACAACAAGGTGTAGTACCAGAGGACTGGCAGCTAGCTAACGTAATACCTCTATGTAAGTAGGGAGCTAGAACATGTCCAGGGAACTATAGACCAGTCAGCTTAACATCAGTGGTAGGAAAAATAATGGAATCCCTACTAAAGGAGAAAATAGAAAAACATCTAGAAACCAAAAATATAATAATGAATAGTCAGCATGGATTTCAAAAGGGAAAGTCTTGCTTGATTAATCTCATTGAATTTTTTGAAAAGGTAACAGAGAGAGTAGACAAGGGTAATGTAGTAGATGTAATTTATCTAGATTTTCAAAAGGCCTTCGATAAGGTACTACATAATAGACTAATGAATAAGGTCAGAGCATGCAGAGTCAGGGGACAAGTAGCAGAATGGATAACTAGCTGGCTTCAAGACAGAAAGCAGAGAGTAGGGTAAAGGCTAGCTATTCAGAGTGGCTGAAGGTGGGAAGTGGTGTTCCACAAGGATCAGTTCTGGGACCACTGTTGTTCACAATTTATATTAACGATTTAGACTTTGGGATCAAAAACACAATTTTTAAATTTGCAGATGACACCAAATTGAGGGGGATAGTCAATACTGAGGAGGACTTCAACAAATTGCAAGAAGACATTAATAAACTTGAAGAATGGGCATATAATTGACAAATGAAATTCAACACAGATAAACATGAGGTATTACATTTTGGTAAGAAAAATAGGGAGGTCACATATTACTTGGAAAATCCAAATCTAAGTGGGGTAGAAGAGCAAAGGGATCTCGGAGTACAAATGCACAAATCACTGAAAGTAGCGACGCAGGTTAACAAGGCCATAAAAAAAGCAAACCAAGCAGTAGGGTTTATTTCTAGAGGGATTGAATTGAAAAGTAGAGAAGTAATGCTAAACTTGTATCGAACCTTGGTTAGACCACACTTGGAGTAATACGTATAAATCTGATCGCCATATTATAAAAAGGATATAGAGGCACTGGAGAGGGTGCAAAAAAGATTTACAAGGATAATACCAGAAATGCGAGGGTATACCTATCAGGAAAGGATGAACAGGCTGGGTCTCTTTTCTCTTGAAAAGAGAAGGCTGAGGGGTGACCTAATAGATGTCTTTAAAATTATGAAAGGTTTTGATAGAGTAGATACAGAGGGGGAAAAATTCGGTATCGACCATTTTGGGGCACTAACATCACCTGGGCGCTGACTTTAGCGCCCGGCGTTGTGACTGCAAAATTCAGTTTCAGCGAGAGGGAGGTGGAGCGCTAATTCAAACGCTCCACTTCCTTCTTAGAGCACTAACCCCGAATATCAGGACGGTGCGTTCTGCAGCGCTATTCACTGGGCCACGCAGCGCTGCCGCATGAAAGGGCTCTTTAAAGGGGAGGGCCCAAGCCCACAACTCTGCGGGACCCTACCTGGACCACCGGGGAGCGGGGTGCCAGCAGCCCAGCACACAAGAGGAGTACCGGGCTGCCAGATCGTGGCACAGACCCCGCGTTCAAAGATGCAACGGGCCGCGACAAGTAAGTCGGCTGATTTTTTTCCCCCTGTCTGCCACCTCCCCTTTACTTAGCACCCTGCGAGCCTCCTGCCGCTCTGTTCCCGCCCCCTGAATTGGTCGCTGCCATCGCCCGGCGCAGATTCAGGGGGTGCGGGCCGATTTTGCATGCGGGGCAAAACGGGGCGCTGTGCATGGTGATGACGTCGTCATTGCCTGCGCAGTGGAGCGGGGTGCTACCAGTCACCGCCGCCACTAAACTCCCGCTGAATTTAGCGGGAGTCGTTATTGGTGCCACGCCGGTCGAAAAGTCGTTTGCTCCCCATTTGCGGCCCCCGGAGGCGTTAACGGGAGGCGCTATGGTGCCTAATTTCTGCATGGAATTGGCTGCTAGTTTTTCATTAAAGCTAATAAAATCACAATCTCAGGAAGATTATGTTTGAGAGTTGCTGTTACTATAGGTTTAATAGTGGTTCATTTCTTCCAGTTTTTGATAAAAGAGGAATGTTGGGCTTAAGGATATCTAAGAACAAAACTGCAGGGTTTTTTATTTGCCTTGGCACACAGTTGTTGCTAATTTAGTTAGAGCTAATGAAGGTCCACAAATATACAGTATGGAAATATTAAAGCTTGAATAGAATCATTAAATGGTAAAATTTGCTAATAGATTTGAAATATTTAATATATCGAGGAGTCAGACACTGAGCAGGACAAAGTAGTGAAATTTTACTATCACCTCCAAACCTGAGACCTAAATCAAAACAGGTCCTTAAGTCAGGCAGCTTGACTGATTCAATCACAAACTCTGCACTGAACACTGAAGGTTTATCAGACAGAAAAAATCAGTAGTGACAAACTGTACTGTCAATCTGAACTAAACCCAGTTCCTTACTTTTTGTAGGAGTTCGCCTGTAATGGTTTGGCTAATGGTTTGAATGCTGTTTGAACATCTTCTCTTATAGATCCCTGAAAAGTAATTGGCATCTTACCCAGAATGAAATAATAACCAGGCATGCAGAATTAAAATAGTTCCATATCTAGCACTGCAGCTACTGAGTCAACCATTACATTACATTTTACTTATTACCTGTAAGAGTCTTTACAAAAAAAGTCTAGCATTTAATGTGGTATGCTCACCCTGAGTGAACAGTTTGATGAACAATTTGATTGATCATTTCTTAGCATAAAATCTCTTACGATGTCAGCACAGACCATAATGAGCACTGTGAGCCCAAAGAAGTGGAAGAGGAAATGATTACTGATCCCATAATAGTGCAAGGTGCTGAGATTGAAACTTTAGGGGGTGAAATTGGGTATCAAGCTATGTTTTTCTAACCTTTTAAAAATTTGGTTTTCTCGCTCCAAGAGTGAGGTGGAGTGCTAAATCAAGCGCTCCATTTCCCTCTTGGAGCGCGATCAGCAGCAGGCGGGGCGGTGAGTTCTGCAGCGCTGCACACTGGGCCGTGCAGCGCTGCCACGTTGGAAGGTTCCTTCCCTCCCTTAAAGGGAAGGGCCATCGCTGCAGGCTCTGCAAAAGAACCTGCACCACTAAGGGAGTGGCGAACCCGCGCGATCAGCCTGGCACTCACTCAGAGTGCTGGGCTGATCGTTCGTGGGCAGTAACCCACGAAAAAAAAAGAATCAAAAAAGGTAAGTTTTTTTTTACTTACCTTGGCCACCTCGCCTTTAAGCATTGCCCCCGAAGCGGCCGGTCGCCCGATGCACGTCCCCTGAAGCTGCTGTTATTTTCGCCCGGCGATGCTTCAGGGGGCGGAAATGAATTTCGGGTCCAGGGCGCTACCAGGGCGATGCGTGGCTGGATGACGTCACGATCTCTGGCCACAGGCGGGCGTGGCGATAAGGGTTACCGCCGCAGCAAAGCGGCAGGTGAATTTTGCGGGCGGCGGTAACATCGCTGCGCCCGGGCAGTAAGACCTTAGTGCTCCGTTATCACCCCCCGGAGACGATAACGGGAGTCGCTAAGGCATCGAATTTCTAGCCCTGAAGTTTCACAAATTTCAGGTTCTAAATCAAGTCTTGAGATTGAAAACATAAATTAATGGAAACACTAAATTATATACATTTACTCTGCTGTCATTCTATGTAGTAATCTAATATTAACTGTGCTGACTCCATTATGGCTGTTCTAAGACGCACTCAAGTCCCACTCCAGTTCTGTAGTGCACACTCTAGGTTGGTACTTCACTGCAGTCCTGTGGAAGTTGTCAGAACTACCATCTTTCAGATGAAATTTTTAAGCCTGATCAGATGGATATAAACAATCCAAATGCACAATCAACAAGAGTAGGGAGATCGCCCAGAATCTTGGCCAACATTCCTCGCTCAACTAGCACCACCAACAACAGATTAACTGATCATTCATCACATTTTCTGTTTGTGGGTCGTTGGTGCATGCCAATTGGCTTCTGTGTTTGCTACAAAATAAATTATTATACTTTAAAACTAATAATAATATGGCTCTATATAAATAGGAAGTCTTTCTTTCTTATTCTGTTATCTCTTCATAAATAATTGCAGATTAAAAAGGTAAATGTTTAATTTGCCCACAAGTACATAATTCAATACATAGATCCATAATTCGTATCACAGAGCGCTCCTCCTGGCTCCACAAGAATAATGTGGGCCGTTGCTGCTGCCATCCCGGGGTCCCTCAACAGTTGCATACGCTTGCCCCATACCCCTTACCCATTTTTCTGGCTGGAGCTACACTGGGGCACCCGCTCGGGGCGAGCAGCTCGCTGTATATATGTTTATGAGACCCGGATCTCAAAATGGACAGCCAATTGCTGGCATTTTTGGGCGGCTGATCAGCGCGCTCCATTGGTTGGCTGCCCAATAGTTAAAATTTACCCCCAAATATGGATGTGTGAGGAAAGATTTAGAAACTTAATTTCTTCCACCCAGCATGTCTTGCTATGTCTCTGTTCAATACAGTCTGCCTCCAGATTCCACTCCTATTCAAAGTGCCTCCCTCATTGGCTTTCCTAAATATATTCCTGTTCCTATTCTCGCTTTCACTGGGAATACTAAGAGGAGGTGGCGCTAATTCATCCTCTGATGCTACGGTGAGAGGAAAGCAGTTTTAAAGCCCGAGAGAGGCTAGGATATCGCTGCCTCTCAGTAACATTCCATGACCTTCACTTAATCACCAAAAGCAGCAGCAAAAACATATTTAGGAATTATTTTCCACTCTATAGGTCATCTGCCCATCATTTTCCTTGGGAACTATGTAGTCAGTAATGCAAATTTCTCAACTACAATGCTATTACTTAACTGCAGGAAAACACTTTGGGGTAGGTTTTAACTTTCACTGCCGAGTGTTAAACTCAGCATTGTGGCTCAGCCGTCTGTTATACAGCCCACCTGATGTTTTTCTACATTGAGTTTGCCGCCTGGCATTGAATGATGAAATCTAGCCCCTTAGATGCTGATTGTTCCACTAACAAAAATGGGTTTGTGCCTCCATTAAAATAGCAGACAGCAGAATATCGTTCGAGTGTGGTAAGTGTTTGGCCACTGTTATGAACAAGAGTAATTTAGGAACATAGAAACAGGAGTAGGCCATTCAGCCCTCGAGCTGAATGGCCATGGTTAATCTGTATCTTAACTCCATCTACCCACCTTGGTTCCATAATCCTTATCGCCCTTGCCAAACAAAAATCTACCAATCTCAGTTTTTAAATTTTCAATTGACCCCCAGCCTCAACAGCTTTTTGAGGGAAAGAGATTTCCACTACCCATTGTGCAAGAAGCGCTTCCTGACATCATCCCTGAATGGCCTAGCTCTAATTTTAAGGTTATGCCCGATTGTGCTGGATTCCCCCACCAGAGGAAATAGTTTCTTTCTATCTACCCTATCAAATCTTTTAATAATCTCAAACACCTCAATTAGACCACCCCTTAATCTTCTAAACTCAAGGGAATACCAGCCTATTTCCACTTGGAATCTTAATAATACCAACAGGATAGTTATAAAATGGCTTCAATAGTTTACAAATTATTCTGTAGTCATTTCTTTGCATGTTGGGTCATTAAGGATTTATGTTTGTTGACTTGTGTAAAAGTAATGTCTTAAACCTGGACTGTAACATATTTATTGAGATGTACTGGTGATTCTGCGATGATAAAGTATTCATAATAAATCTGATTATTTTACATATGCGAAGCTTTCATATCCCCATTAAACACAGCACTTTGCTTGCAATAGGATTAAAAGGTTTGGAATATTGTTGGGCAAGAAAAGCCCCATGAATATCATTAGTTTATACTGGGGAGGAGGACTTCAGCTGCTCCTTCCTGTCGCCTAATTAATGCTTAGGAGCACAACTGCACAAAATGACGCACCAATATGTTTTTCCAATTAATCTTTTTCATTTGATAAATATATTTAGCATGCTTATGGGAATAATTTTAAGTAAATCAGTGTGTAACCAACTGCAAATGAGAAAAAAATCTTTTGATGTGTCAGTTAACTAATTCCTTTTGAGATCGTAGATTTTTATCTTGCAAACTCTGAAGTGAATAGATGTGAATCCTTTAGTATAAAAGGAGGATTTTGCAGCCGAAATATGTACGGTAATTATTTTGACATTTCTGACTAAAGGTCATGGACCATGTCGCAGTCTGATTGAGATATTTACATACTTATCATTTATGTACGAAGCATTACTGTGACTGGAGCCGTGGCATTTTGAAACGGATATGTAGCAGTATCTAACACCCACACAAATAATGCTAATCACTTCACAGTTGGTGTCATTTTGTCATGAGACTGAAGGCACAGAGCTTTTCTGACTAACGAACATTCTGGAAAGTGTTTTCTAGATTCGTACGTACATCCTAATATCTGGCAATGCTAATCCATTTTGATAAAATATGATAAAAACATTTCTGCAAATGTCCCTGGATCTATTTTTCTCCATGGTAGTAGCACTGTGCAATTTGCAGTTTTCACTTGTTTGATTTATTGTACTTAATATATATGGAAATCTTCTGTCTGTTTTAAATGTGTATCGCTTTCAGGAACCTTTACATTCTGTGACATGCTAGATAAGGGAAGAATCAACTTGCTGATCTGCAGTGCAGCTGTATTAAGGGATCATGTATACAATCCAGTGTTAAAATTTACGTTGACTTATCTTTTCAAACATCTGAAAAGGCCTCAGTAAGCGGTAGACTGAATGGAAAGCAAAAAAAGTGTTAACTACTGAAATATTTATACTTAATTCATTGCTTTCAATGTTATTTCACTGCCCTCCACATTGATTTTGATACTATTATTACTAATGATAACAATAAGAAACTGATAGGAATACACCACTTACATGAGAGCTGCTGCATAACTTCTTCCCGCAACAAAATCACCAGAATTGTTCTTTCTCTATTTCAGTGATTTGTTTGTTGCTGATGTACATCATTAATATTCATTGAATAAATGGAATATTGCAGTAGGGATTGTGTGGTGCATTATTCATTCTTCTCGGGATCCTCGATTGAGATAACAAAGCTTGCATTTATATAGGTCCTTATCATGTCATCAGGAAGCTCAAAGCACTCAAACCAATGTATTATTTTTGAAGTGGCGTCACTATTGTTATATAAGCAAGCATGGTAGCCAATTTGCACACAGAAAATTAGAAAATGATCAATGAATCTGTTTTTTTCTGGTGTTGGTTGAGGGATGAATATTGGCTGGGACACTAGGACTCCTTACTCTTCTTCAAATAGTGTCATGGGATGCTTTACATTCATCTGAACTACACTTCAAAAAGTACTTCATTGGCTGTAAAGTGCTTTGGGACGTCCGGTGGTCGTGAAAGACGCTATAGAAATGCAAGTCTTTCTTTTCTTTATATGTATTGTACTTGTATATTCTAAATTGAACGCTAGAGGACCCCGGACAGGAGCAAGCACACTGTAGCAATTACACTCCAGGGTCTCCTCTTACATTGTTATAGCTATGAAGAATATTGCAGAGAGTCTGAAATAAAAGCAATAATTACATCACCACACCAATTTGAGTGTTTATTCAAATATAACATAAGGAACAGTGAACAAGGGCTTATTTTATAGCTTGCCTGTTTCTTCTGCATTGGAGATGAAACATCTATTAGTAATAAACAGAGTAAAATTGAAATATTTATTTTATTAACAATTACACAATGTTGAGATACAAGTGTTAAAATGTATTTAAAATAAAATGATTCAAATGTAATGCTTCCTACCTGCAAGAAAATGCCTTAATCTTACAACTAATGACCAATAAGTGTATTACATTGAGTCAATTATCATTAACAAACTACGGCAATCAGGTTAGACACTAAATAGAAGCAGCACTCACTTCTAGCTACTGCTGAACAGAATTATGGGTAAGAAATAAAAGCCTGGAAGGCAATGTGAGTGGTGTTATCATATGAACACTTAATGTGCTCTTATTAAATTCCTCTCTCTGCGATTTTAATAGAGGCATCAGCCCATTTATTTTAAACAGGTTAATGACTCTGTTAAAATAGTAGAGAGAGGAATGTGATATAAATGCATTAAGGGTTCGTACAACAACATCTAGACTATAATGTGTAAATTAAATGGCACTGACAGGGCTGTGGAGGACAAAACGTGTGAAGTGGATTTGTCTCCCTGATGCTCAGCTTCAACCAAAAATCAAGGGTGATGACAGTATTTTAATAGAAATGATAGCTATGAAGTACTTCCAGTGGAGAATACCGACTTGACTTGCAACATCACTATAATGCAACTTGATTTTTACTAGCATTATTATAAATGTGCAAACATAGATCTAATGAGAAGAACTACACTGTGTAATGGATATATTGACTTGACAGACATCAACAGTTGAGCTTTCTGGATTTTCCATGCTGTTTTGTGGCACAGAAGAGACCAAAAGCCATTAAAAGTATTTAGCCAGCACAAGCCAATGTCCTCCGGGTATTTGGTCATTTCTGGACTGCCAGCTGTAAAAATTATGAACAAACACAAAAGTTTTCAAGATTTTTAGTATGTGCAAAATATTTGCAATAACGTTGTGTTTTCTAAGTTACTTTTTTGACATTCATTTTATTAAATCGTTTCTTTCCCATTTTTCAGTTGAGGTGTTAAACCAAGGCCCCATCTGCCTGTTCAGATGAACTGTAAAGATCCCACAAACAACATTATTTGCAGATGAGCAGTGTCCTGGACAACATTTATCCCTCAAATAACACCACCATAAACACATTAATTAGCCATTCATCTAATTTGCTGTTTGTGGGACGTTGCTGTATGCAAATTACTGCCATGTTTGCCTACATAATAAGAGTGACTGCACTTCAACAGTAATTCATTGGATGTAAAGCACTTAAGGAAATCTTGAGAACATGATAACACATTACATAAATGTAAGTTCTTTCCTACGTGCTAAACTGCATTTTGAAGTGCTAGCCATTAAATCATTAGCTCGTCATCTTGGATTATTAAATCAAACATGTCTAACCTCGGCAATTTGCATCTAGTTTTATTTTCTCTATCTAAAAAATTGAAACACAAGCTTTAGAAGCAGGGAAGAAAAATACACCATTCTCAGTCTAACAGTGACAGATAAATTACTGACAATCTACAAGAATACATTCTCAAGTACTTCCAACTGGGTATGACTTATGAATGTAGAATTTTATTTTCACTTTACAAATAAAGACTGAAAAAAAACATTGGGTTCTGTAATTGCCCAAGAAACAGAGGAACCCAGCAACGTCCTAACTTAATGACACCTAAGTTGCTCAAGTAATACACTACCCCTTTCAATTGTGGGTATCTACTTGAAAGTATTATGGTGGCAATATAATGGTGATCCAATATGCTATTATATGGAAAGCCTGGGTGTGGAATTCTTCTAATTCTTGACATTCTGAACTTCCAAGCTTGTCTATATGTGTGTATGTGAGAGTGTGTGTGTGTGAGAGAGTGTTGGGGCAAGGGGACAGTTCACAGGAAAGATCAAGTGCTCCCTCACAGAGAACAAGGGGAAATCTGAAGCCAGAATATGGGATGAAAGAGAAGAGAAATAATGTTAAAAAATAAAGGTACAAATAAAATCAAACAAAATCTGTATTTCTTTCATTTAAATTCCCCATGCACTAAAATGTCCCCATATGTGGGCAGATTGATAAAATTCTGATGTATATTTGGACTATTGGTAATTTCACCACCTATTTGCTGCCAGTTTTACCAACATGTTATAGAGTAAATGTTATCAGTAGTGAACTGAACACACCAATTTAAGCAACTACTTGGGGAATGTCCTGAATCCTGATAACTTAAATAAGCCTGCCCTATCCTGATACTTGACATTCCTCATACTTGTAGTCACTGTTGAACTAGGATTTATTACAATTGACAGCCTTCAGACAATATGCCCATTCCACCCCATTTCTTGTGTATTTTGTGTGTTTCAATGGTGCTTTAAATTTGTCAAGCCTGCAAGGAACCCTTTTACACTGGGTTTAGGCCTCATGATGGCTCTCATGCCATTTCCAATCAGATCTGGGTCCTTCCCACAATGCGTGCACATTTGTTGCCTGAAGCACATTTTTTAAGACGCTAATGAGGAAGACTGGTGTAGGAGTGGCTAAAACCCATGACTTGCACCACCAATGCATCAAAGGTGTCTTTAGAATGAATGAAAACAGGCTTACCTGTGGCTATATCAGCTAATACTTGTGGTACGGGGTTTACTTTGGAGCTTGAAGAAGCATTGAAGAGCGATTGCTCACTTTTACAAGATAGATTTTGGGGAGTGCTTTTTTTTCTATATTGCACTTGGAAAGAGCTGACCTTGCCTTTGACACCCTGATAGTCTGTGAGACCACCAGTGCATTTTTCGTCCTTACCATAGTAGGAGGTTCTGAACTAAAGTCTTGAGATTCCCAATGGGCATTTCCATATTTTAATGGAAGAGGAGGAGCAGTACAGAATAGAGGAAAGGAGAGTGAAGCAGCATTTGAGCAGGTTGTGCCCTACTGATTCCGTTCCCCCGTAAGTGTATTCTGTGCTCTTGGTGTGACTCAATAAACAGTTTTTTAAGAAGGCAGTAAAGGTAAAGCAATAAATAAGTTGGTGAAATAATTGAGTATGACTCAGTTTTAAAATTCCATTAAAATGTATTCAAATAATTTATGTATGAGAAAAAGACAACAGTTGGCAGGATAATTCTGCACCATGTTAACTGCCATGCCACTACTGTCTGTGATTAATATGTGAGGTGACAGAAAATTACATTTAGTGTATTCAAAGGCACAGCCATAACATTATTCAATGTGTCAACCAATTCGAAATTATATGACACTCATTCTGGCAGCTGAACAAAGAACATGTTCCATGTATACAGTAACTAGCATTGCTCCTTATTGGAAACTGAGCCCGTCAAAAGTCATGAACTTACCACTCACCAGCATTTCAAGTTAAATAACCAACAGCATCACCAGTGAATACCTATAAGTGGTTTCCATAGCAACAACCTGCATATTGACATCATACTGAGACAATTAGAAAGCCATGTTCAAAACATGAGGTTTTGCATATGTTTGTCTCACTTATTTAATAGTTCAAATCAAATTCCTCTTTGGTTAAGTGATTGAATATAGAAATAAGTTTAAGCTGATAATATTTTCATAGAATTGCAATGTTTTTAGGAAAGTCTACCTTCAAAGAAATATTGACTATTCTCTAGAGACCCTGGAGAGTCACATTACTTCAGACCAGTCCATCACCAAGACAAAATTTCAAAGGTCACACAGCAATGCTTCAGTAAATAGATTACTGATATCTATGAAGGCTCAGGATCAAAGGAAGAATATCTTTTGGGTGCATTTTAAGCCTACTGCAAAAGCTGCTGACCATCCCTACTTGTATATTTTTATGGAAGTGCTATAATATTACTGCATTAGAACTGTTTTGGAATAACGATTAGTGTATGATTTGGCTTTGTATTATTACATTTTAATTATCAAAGGGGTTGATATAACAATCAGAGGTGTCCAATGTGCTGCTCTGCTTCAGGCACTGGAGCCCTGTAGTAAAGGAGATGGAGGCCTTAGGCCTAATTTGCAGCCCATACGCAGTACACATGTCAAAGCTATCTGAAAAAGTGCTTTGAGTGCTTGGACCCTATGCATAGACTGTGCTCAAGAGTCATTAAAGGCTTGATTATTATGTCAATAGGCTAGCACCCGTATAAAACAGGTGCTGCAAGGGAGATCTGTTCCCTTTGGTTGGATCCTGGTTGTTGAAGGCACATCACTATTTTAGCTGTGTTTAGTAGCAACTACTACTTCTGTGCTATTTTGGCCTTATTGGACTAAAGGAGTTCGGAGAACTTCTTGCAGCCTTTTTGACAGCTTTATGAAGATGCACAGCATCTTTTACGTGTGGCTGTACAGCTAAAGCTGCTACTCAGTTCATTTATGTGCAGCATAATATTCATATGGTATTCATATGGTAAACTTTTCTATTTGCAGATTCTATAGCAGAACTCGCTCTGTTGCATGCATGCCCATAATCTTATGTGAGTGTGTGACTATGCAGCATTGAGGAGCCTTGTGCTGGCATAGTACTTGGCGCTTGCTATTTGCCACATTTAATGGGTGACACAGTCAGCACTTTGATACGGTGAAGATACATCATACCATGGAAGAACATGAACATGTCTAAGAACAGCACTGCATTTTCTGTCTGTGACACTGGATCCAAGTTTGCAGTAAAAAGCAAGAAGTTGCTTTGCAAGACAATCTTGTAATTGTCACATGTTTGCATACATCTTAGAAGCCTTGAGTAAGCCATCAAATTTCTTCTGCACCTGCTCCACGATTTCTTCCTAACAGGCAAGACTGCATTGACATGCTTCATGACCCCCACTCATGCTGCTATTGCAAGCTAGCCCCCTATTCTGAAAAGGGCCACCCCTCGCTGCAGGACCTCCAATCCCTGAACTCTAAATCTCTCCTCTGGCTCCAAACATTTTTCTTGCTCAGAAGCACAACTTTAAGGGCAGCCAGTTGCCCTTTGCGACATGCTGATGCAGCAAATCCCAACCCCCCTCCCACCCTTGGTGTGCTCCTGGTACATTATTCAAAAAGCGCTGGTAGTGCTGTCAAAATATTTAAATTAGTAGACCTTCCAGTACGCAGCTGTGTCAGGACTACATTTTCAGCCCAGATTAGAAATAGCATTTAAGGTGTTCTTACAACTGACACTAGCATTGTAGCTGTTGGTTTTAAACCCAATCTGCAAAACACTAAAAATCCATGGGGTGGAGCGGTGGGGTTCACCCTGTGTACGTTCCAGCATCTGACCACCTGGGACTTCCACCGCTGACCCCACCAAAGTTCGCGGGGTCAGGGGGATGCTTCTTTGTTTGCATAGGAACGATGGCCGCGCACGCCACTAGGAGTGCATTGCAGCGGCCCATCTGCCGAAGAGGGCGCTTACTGCGGAGGAAGAGTGGCCAGGCTCGGGGGAAAGAACAAATAATTTTTTTAAATGCCCCTTTGGGAATCTAGGCCATGAATCAGGCCTTGACCCCAACTGCCAATCAGTGGCCTGGTATGCCAGACGTGAGGCTAGGGTGTGGGAACTCCTGGCGATGGAAGTCTCTTCCTCTGCTTCCTGCCAAGTTAGTCACCGGCTTGATTTTCAACCAGTGTTATGGCGGGAGTGTGCCAGAAGGGCTGTGAAATTTAAGCCCCTTGATCCTGGACACAGTATAAATGCAATCTTTAGCAGTTAGGGATCAAAACTCTTTTTTCCTCATCTGGGCAGCGCTGCAATGCGAGAACACAACAGGGCTTGGAAATTGACGTCAGAAAGAGAAAGTGAGACCAACTTCTGAAGAGCCAGTGTAAATCAGCTCTCCACACCTGCAGTGAACTCCGGATTGATTTACTCAACTTGCTGTGTGCAATACAAATTCAGCCTTAAAGTTAAAATACAACAGCCTCAGATCCTATGCATATAAATGGCAATTGTGCTTCAGAGCCTGTTTTATGGCTTTTCGTTTCTGTTGAAATTTAAATATATATCATCTCATTCATTATTATCTAACTAAATTGTTAAATCTATGAAAATGTCTCTTCTAACCTTGGAAAACCAGGAGAGGCGATTCTGCATTGCAGTACAGTAATTGAAATCACTATTATGGCATACATGCATCACTCACTCAGTGACACTGGCAGTCAATTGTTAGTTGAAATTATCCACTCAAAGGGCTGGATTTTGTCAATGGGAAGCTTTTGGAGGTGGGACTGCTGCTTGCCAGCTTTCAATCCAGCCTCCATCAGCTTCTGGCCAACCAGCGGGATTTTTCCCTGATTGACCTTGTTAAGCCCGCCCAGCGGGCTCAGCAGGCCAATTAGGGGGAAGTCACTGACAGAGCATGTCAGCGTATGACTTGTCATCTGTCAAGATTTTTTGAAAGAAGAAATGTCAGCGTTTGACAGCTCTGTGAAGCTGTCAAACACTGACATTCTGTGTAGTTTGATGAGTCCTTGTGTTCAGGACTCATCAAACCTTTCAACTTTGCAGAAATCACCTGGCTGTTGGTTCGGAGGATCCAACAGCCAGTCTGTGAAATCTACAATGGAGATGTCGGGACTCCGGCTCCACAGCGGCTGAAGGCTGTAGGCAGAAACAAAGGTAAGTGAACATTTTCTAACACTCCACACTTGCACCCATCACTCACCTCTACATTGCACTTTCAGACCCCTCTGACCCCCGCAGACCTCCTACTCATCTCCTACACCCTGGCAGGGTTCCCTGAGGTCGGGAAGCCTGCACTTCGGATGGAAAAATGGGGCTAATCCTATTTTCTGCCTGTTAACTACCTGTTAACAGGCAGTTAATAGGATTTAATCCCTTTCCCGCCTCGAGGAGACGGGACCCGGGGCAGGACGGCTTCCCGCCTCCTGGCAAAAGGGCACGGAGACGGGTTGGGGGCGGGTTTGCCACCCGCCCCCAAATTCTGCAACTTTACCGGCAGTCCCGCCTCCATACCCGCCTCCTCGGGGCTGCCAAAATCTAGCCCAAAGAGAGGGAAATGTTTCAAATCTGAACTGTTTAAACAAATTGGTAGCAAGTGTAAATGGAGGAATTCTGAACTTCTTCCTGAAGTTGAGTAATGATTTTTGGGGGTGAAATTGGACTTGTGTTCAAATTGGGTGCAAAATCGACAGAGCAACAGCTACACAGATTGGTCAGTGCTGGCCTGAAGCCTGAACAGATAGAGACATCTGCACCCACTCCTTACAGCCCATTGATGTTGAGCACAGGCTGGAGGTCATTGTCAGCACAAATCTGATAGCCTCGCTGAGGTCTTGGAAGGCCTGGGCTTTAAAGCATTTATTGAAACGTTGGTAGCTGCCACTCCAGAAGTCACCAGTGTCTTTAGAAGTTGTTCTTGGTGTTTTGATGGTGCAGCAATCTCCTGGGCTGCCAAAGTCTCCAAGGTGTTCTGCTGGTCATGAGAAACTTCCTGCAATGTATTGCAGATGAGGGTATTAGGGGGAGAAATTCGGTTGATTAGCGCCTCCCGTTTGCGCCCTAGGAGGGCGCTAATGGGGCGCAAAGCAACTAGCGCCCGGGCGCGGCGATGTTTGCGCCGCTCGCGAAATTGACAAGACATTTTGCGGCTGCGCTAAACACTACCGCCACGATCTCCTGCGCCCGCAGATCGTGACGTCAGTCGAGCGTGCAACGCCCTGGACCGGATATTGAGTGGCACCCCCTTCCTTTCCGCCTGCCGCTAGCAACGACAGGTAGAGGGGAACATTTTGCAGTCGAGAAGGGGCTGGGGGAGCGCTATTTAAAGGCGGCCTCTTCCTGTCTTTTTTTGTCGGAGACATTTTTGCACCACTGAGAGAGAGAGAGAGATTCTGAGAGAGAGAGAGAGACATCTGGAGAGATTCAACGCTGTGTGAAGGAGTTTCGGGTACTGAGCAGCACTTTGCAGGTTCTTTTTGATTTGACCTTCCTTGCATTGATTTAGAAGAGACTATTGGGGCTGCACTGATTCGGGGCGTCGTCCTGCACCTGCAGAATCGGAGGCATCAGAGACGCAGAGAGAGAGTAGCAAACATAGCCAGAGGGAGGAGGGCCAACAGACCTCTGCACAGGAGACCGTACCTCCCAGGGTATTCCGGGAACAATTCTCCTACATTCATTTGTCTGAGGAGCAGTGTTTGTGCAGGCTGCGCTTCAGCAAGGAGGTGGTCACTGAGCTCTGCCACCTGCTGCAGCCAGATCTGCAGCCTCAACTGAGGACCAGGATATCTCTGTCGGTGGCAGTGAAGGTGACAGTGGCTCTGAATTTTTATGCCACCGGCTCCTTTCAAGCAGCTACTGGAGACATCGCCAATATCTCCCAGTTCGCTGTCCATTGCTGTATCTGGGAGGTGACAAATGCCCTCTATAAAAGGAGACGCCAGTACATCTCTTTCCCCATGACCCGGGCCAAACAGCATGAATGCGCATGTGGCTTTGCTAGGATAGCGGGCTTCCCCATGGTGCAGGGCGCCATTGACTGCATGCATGTGGCATTGCGGGCACTGCAGGAGAATGCAGAGGTTTTCTGAAACCACAAGGACTACCACTCCTTAAATGTCCAGTTGGTCTGTGACCACAGACAGCTCATACTCGCTGTCATGCCCGCTATCCTGGCAGCAGCCACGATGTTTTCATCCTGCGCCAGACTGGTGTGCCAGAGCTTTTCCAGGTACCGCATCAGCCAAGTGGTTGGCTCCTCGGGGCCAAGGGTTATCCATTCTGCACCTGGCTGATGACACCGCTCCGTAACCCCAACACCCCTGCTGAGCTGCAGTACAATGAGAGCCATCTCACCACCAGGAACATCATTGAGCAGATGATCGGCATGCTCAAGCAACGGTTCCGCTGTCTGGACCACTCAGGAGGAGCCCTGCAGTAATCTCCTGAGCAAGTCTCCCTCTTCATAGTTCCATTCTGCATGCTTCACAACCTGGCAATCCTCAGGACCCAGCCAATGCCACCAGGGATTGGTGCACCACCGGAGGAGGAAGAAGAGGAGGAAGAGGAGGAAGAGGAGGAGGAGGATGAGGAGGATGATCAGCAGCAGCACCAAGGTGGGAGGGAGGCCCACAATGTTGCCACTGCAAGGGCCGTCCGTCAACGGCTGATAAGACACCGCTTCTAGGCCCCTACTCAGAAGATGGCTTCTGGCATGGAGAACAACATCATGGAAAGCAACCCGCAACCCCTATAGCCGTCCAAAGCTGCAATAATTCCAAAGGCCAAACATGTGAATTTTGAATACAACAACTTTTTTATTGAACCAACTCCGTGTGTGTCATTTATTCAGGACAAACAAATAGAAACACACACAACAAATCATTAATTTACAGAACTGGTTCTCACAAGCTGGAGAAAAATGCCAAAACACTAAACAAATGTTATCAGACGAACCTTGACCTTTACTGCAAACATTCCCACCGTTTATTTAGACCTCCTACTGTTTTCCCTTCGAGGGTGATCTCCATCCCCTGCGCACTTCCCCCCTTCCCACCCCACTGCTCCTCCGTAATGGGGCCCCAGTGGCTGCAGCAAGGCTGGTGGAAGGCTGCTGAATGTCAGATCCTGAGACTACAGATGCCCTTGAAGGACGCCCTCGACCAGCTCTGGGCCTGGAGCCCCCGGCTGCAGGACTGCACCAACTCTGTATGAGCGGCAGCAGTCTGGGCTGGCTGTGTTGCAGGCGGTGGCAAGTGCAATGGGGAAGTGACAGTGGTGGGAGCAGGAATGCTGTCATCCTGAGAGAGGACAGCACCTTCCTGCTCGACCGACACATTGGCACTCCCACGGGCCAGCACCTCAGCATCTGGAGCAATCTGCTCGAGCACAGATTGCTGGCCCGCTGCGTCACCGTGAGAGCCCCAGGGCAATGTGGCCGAACCAGCGACGATGGCAGCAGTCAGTGCTTGCGTTACATCAATCTGAGACTGCATGAGACAAGTCTGAGATTGGATCGTGGCAGCAAGTGACTGAATTGTAGCACTAAGCCATTGCGTTGCATCGGCCTGTGCTGCAGCGGAGTGCTCCACACTCCTTGCCAGTCCATCAATGCTTTCAGGCACCCTTCCCATTGCACCCATGAGCTGAGTGTGCATGTTCACCGCCTGGGTGTTCATTTCCACGATGAGGCGCTCCTCCTCTGCATCCAGTGCAGTAGGACTCGCTGGCCTACTCTCCGTCCGGGGAGATGGCCCCCGAGCTTCCCTACCACCATGGCGTTGCTGCAGCCCGCTGGGTCCCGGAGCTTCGTCCTCATCAGACCCTTCCCCCCTGCTCCCCTCCAGGGAAGGCGTGGTTCCAGTGTCAGCATGGGCTCCCTCGGGAGATGCAGGCGCTGAGGCTCCGGCTTCTCTTCCTCCTCGCCTGGGCCGTCACTCCCACTGGTGAGTTGAGGGACAGGCTGCTCAGCTTGTGGTTCACTATCTGAAAGCAGGGAGGTACAAGAGTGGCTTTAGCGTCAGGACAGGGGGGCAGTAAGGGAGCAAGGACTGGAGACATGTAGTAAGTTGGATTGAAAGTGTCAAAGGCTGGTGTTGTGAGGGGCAAGTGGAATGAGAGAGGAGAGAAAGCTGATGAACTTACCATTGCTGTCCCCAAGGGGGTCGACCTCTCCAGCGGCCATGGCACCTATGACCTGGCTGGCAACGATCCTGTGGACGCGCACCTCCAAATCGCGGAGGGTCTGCAGCTCAGCCGGCCCTCCACCCGTCCGTTGCTTCTGCCACCTGTTGTGAGATAGCTTGGCCTGCAAGAAAAAGGACGGCGTCTGAGTAAATGTGCAGCCATGTGCTTGCCTGATGTGCCTCCCATAGTTGAATAGCCCTTAATGTATGCAGCCATGTGCTTACCTGATGTGCCTCCCATAGTTGAATAGCCCTTAATGTATGCAAGGTGTGGAATGTGTGTGTGTGTTTTATGAGATGGCCATAGGTCTTGGATGAGTGTTGGGCATTTGGGGTTTTTAAACCCTCTGGGCACAGAGTGAGGTTGAGATGGAGGGGTGTAGAGGTATTGCAAAAGCAGCCACTCACCCTGACCACCCGAGTGAGGTCGTTGAACATCTTCCGACATTGGGTGTGGGTCCTGGGCACCATGCTCCTGGAGGAGACGTGCTGAGCCACCTCCCTCCACACTCTTCTATAATCACGTGGCAATGGCCTCCTGCCACTCTGTGGGTAGAGTACTGATCTTCGGCGCTCCACTGCACCAACCAGAGCCACCAAGGCCCGGTCGCTGAAGTGTTGAGCTCATTCCCTGGGCCTCTCCATTCTTCTTTGCAGCAGTGTTCAAGTTCAGGTCTGTCCAGGCCGAGATTCAAGGCTGCAATGAGCAGGGTGTGGCTGGAGAGCAAGATCGACCCTCCCCTTTAAGAACTGCCAGTGTGTCTGTGTTCCATTGCTAACTGACATCACCTGAGCTTCGCCAGCGCTCTAAGTTAGCGCCTCGCTCCTCAGCGTTAGCGCCTTAAGAGAGGTGTGTAGCACCTGATTTAGCGCTCCAATCACCTCCAGGAGCGATAGAAGCCAAGTTTGCAGTCGGAGGCGATAATTAGCGCCAGGCGCTAAACTTTGCGCCCGGCCAATAATTGCGCCCCAAATGGGGCGATACCGAATTTCTCCGCCTTAGACTCTTCCCACTTATCCATCATCTTAACCATATGCGGGGAAACCTGAGCCACTGCCTGCACAAAAGATCAATCTTCCCAAATCATTGTATTTTGAAGACTAGGCCCCTGAGATCAGGATTCCGTGGCTCCTCAGCCGAGGGCAGTCATTTCTCTCCCCTCCATAGAGGGACATCTCTCTCCCTCTCCTCTACTCTCAGGTCCTCATTCTCATGGGTGCTCAGTCTGATTGTACAACTAATTCCACTTGAACGGGTCTCTGTGCTGGTGCTTGCACAGGTAAGTTGCCAGCATGAAGTTGGTGAGAACCTAGCAGGAGCTGTGGATCTATAACTGCCTGGGTGATCAACAAAGTGGCTGGCCTCTTCCTCCAAGGCACACCCTATGATGTAAAAGTTAGAAGAGCTTCTTTAGCTGTGTACACAGTAACGCTTGCCCTTGAAGAAATAGTTGGTAAGCATTGCAACACTTTGAGAAAACACGAGAAGTCAAAACTACATATAATGTGCCTTTTCCAACCTCCTATTGATAATTCGCCCCCAGCCTCACCCTCTCTTAGAGGCTCTCCTGTCCATCTACGTATTAAATCTAAAGTCTCCTCTTCCAGCAGGCTCAGAGGTTTTACTGATGCTGGTCACCTCCAGTTGTCCTTCTGTGCCATTTTTTTCTTTGGAGAATGTTAAAAGGCCCGTTAGTCTGATGGCATCTTGCCCTATATGAGGTCATGAGTAGCATGATGATGAGAGGTGAAGGTGCCTTGTCCTTTTGAAAGAAATGTCCCTGAAGACTAGCAGAAGTTCTCATGACAGGTAAAGTGAGTTGACAGAGTGGTTTTGAGTAAAAATGATGCTTGACTGTTTGAAGAGGTTTCACTTAGCAAAAGTGACATCTGACACCCAGGGGTTAAAAGAGAAAGAGTATGATAAACAAAGAGCGAGTGATGCTGTAGAGGATGTATATTAACCTCAGAACCTTATCTTAGCTTGGATACCCTTGTGAGAGCACTGGATTATGTAACTGTTCATGGTGTGGTGGACTTCTTCTGCCACCTCCCTTTTGACAGCCTACACCGCTATCCTACAGGCCCGCCTGCCCTCAGTGTCTATCAAACTATCTTTCCTGGCCCTCACTTCCGGCAGCAGCACCTCCACTGATAGACTCAAAAATCTTCGGTGTCCTTCCAGCCACAGACACCCTGAGGCTGTAGTTCCTTCTTCCTCTTGCTGAGAAATTATGTTGGCCTTTAACTGGCTGCACAACAACTGTATTCTCCTCCCTCCCCACGGGGTAAGCCTATAGAAAGCAGTTGTCCAGCCTCCAAACCATGCTCCATGGCTAATGAGGGCTCCGAGAGGAAATTGTGTCAGGTTCACGGGTGTTAGGATCGGCCAACCCCAAACCTGCAAATAGGAGGAAAATTCAGGGCTATGTGCCCCGTTGTTGCAGCCAGTGGGAGGGCAGTCCCTCTCACTTTTTCACCATTCAGTTATTCATTCGGAAGCCTGGCAACTAAACCAATTGCAGCTTCTCCCCCCACCCCCCCGCTTGAGGAGCAGGTTTAAAGAAAACATGTCCTGCTGTTGTGAAAATGAATAGGGGTCATACTGTTTTAGTGAGTCTGGATGAGACAATTGAGCGATATTTGAAATAGCTGCAGCATTCTAGAAACTGGCTTGTCTAGCTTTAATACACATTCTGCAGCCTATGCTTTTTAAAAAAATACTGTATGGAAATTCACTTTAAAAAAAAAACCCACAACACTTAAACATGACTCATTCCCAAATTCTTTTCCGTGAAAATAAAAATGTCCAAAAATTCCTGAAACATGATGTTCTCCCTCCCCCTCATTCAGATCCAGTTCTTTTTCTTTTCTGTTTCTTCCATGCTCCACGCACATTCTCTGCCCTTGATGGTGTACTGGCACTGCTTCTAGTCCATCACCAAGGAAAGTTTCTGGTTGCAAGAAGCTGTGGAACTGGGTTACTGTCCATTGTTTCATACCCTTCCTGTGTGAGAATGCCTGGGTTCCACTCAGCAACTGCCTCCAAATGAGGAGCTAATGATTTGCGGGATCAAAGGGAAGAATCTGTAGCCCACCACGCTGTGGTGAGGTCTATCTGAATATTATTGAGAGTGGCCTTCAAGTATGACAAGACTGTAACCCTCGACAAAAACTTACTAACATTGACCATAGATTTAGCACAATAAACACAATGCCCCAAAAATGCAATGGAAGTAGTAATGGATAACTATTATTGTCTGTAGTCTTAGTAAACAAATAAAAAATCAATGCATTGAATTCATAGCTAGTTGATATGTACTGTTACACAAACAAACTGTATTTGCAATTTTAGAACTTTATAATAAAAGATTTGTTTACATTCTCTGCCAATTGATATTTAAACAGGTTTATACATGATCAACAGATACAAATGATTTTTTTTGTTCAATACTGACACTGACTTGTGTTTTAATTAAAACTTATTTTCAATCTATTTCAGTTAAATTCTGAAGTTGAAATCATTTAAAGCCTTAACATTTCCAAATATGAAATTAATGTTGTGACTTTTGCAACAAAGGACAATTACAAAATGGATTGTAAGTTGGTGAAGCATGTTGGAGTAAATTAGTTGCTTGATATTCACTGAGCACATTTTACCAATTCTATCTGTTCAGCAGAGTTGCAATAAGATGCTATTTTGACTTCCCACCTCAGTAATGTCCTGCAGTGAATTTCCCACTACCCAATCAGTGAGTAGGTTGAGGGTACAACCAATTGCTCAGAAGCCTTTCTCAGTCCAACATTTGGCTCATCCTGATAGCTGAAAACTCACCAGTTCTTCGTAAAGTGTAATCATATTCGGTCTCTTGCACCTTATTAAAAACATAGTGGTAGGCTGTCAGTATTCTCTATTGGAATACAGTTGTTGCACAAAGTGACGTCAGTTAAGACTGGGAAGAATAAACTTATATTTTTTCTAATGTGCAAAGCACAAAAACAATAAGTGAGAGATCTGCCTTTGAGACACATCTACAATCGTCTTTGTGCAGGATTTCAAGAGGTTTCTTTGATATATTCACTTCTGTTTTTAAATGAAATTTTTAAAATCCAAAACTTATAGGGAAACTCCTGGAAAATAATCCAGATAACAAATCACCAAATCCTATTTGCAATCTTTTATTAGGGGTAATTTTGCAAAGCTCCATTCCCAATGTGGAGCTTTGCCAGGTGGGAGAGTGGGCGGCAGAATTGGCCCTATAGTGTTATAGCTCAATCTTCAATCTGTGTTTTCCTCTTGTGAGGCTCTATGATGGGATTACAGCCGTAGAAAATTACATTCTACAAGTCAATCAACAGCTTAAGTAAATTTAATTCTTCATCTTGCTCTGTGATAGAAACTGTTATTTTGTTAGCAATTACCACAGGGGAGATTTTCCACTTTGCTCCATTTATGTATTGCAAAATTGTACACGGTCTCAGCTCAGGATATTCAATCCATTAAAATTAATGAACGGAAGATCAAAGGCTGAGGTTGCAGAGAATTTACCCTTATGCCAGTTAGTGAGTGCTAGTGTTGGTGAGGTAGCCCAATTGGATGTGGTACCAGAGGGTGAGTGCACCCAGAGGACCATACCCTATTGAGGGAGTCATGTTTTTAAAAGAGGATAGCAAAAAAAAGGAGCCTCTCTCCTTACATCACACATCTTATGTTGTTTCAAAACATCATTACTGTGTCTCCTTCCTTTTACAATGTTCAGTAAAGCTAGCAGGCCAGCTCATTTACATTATCAATATAAGTATATTGGGAAATTAAAAGATGGAAATTAACTTCCTCCACAGCTTTTATGATTCATATATTTAATGTTCACTTTGGGACCAGTGCAATGGATAGCATAATACTTATTATTGTGGGACAATCAAGCAGAGAGTGTAGGAAGATTTCCTCTGTGCACCTTGTGCCATGAAAAAAAAACAAGTTCACAATTTTGTTTCAGATAATGCACAGAGGAAATCTTCTCCCAGTAACTTTATATCTATAATAGCATATAAATAGTACACTTGACACACATTACTTGTCCTCCATACTTCAAGTATCGCACTCAAGAAAAATTTGCCATTCCACAAATATAAAATGAGTTTTTCCAAGGCCAGAACGGTTGTTCAGCAGTCAGTACGCCATTAATACCCCAGTTACACCTCTTTCAACACGGATTAACATTTTTGGGGTTTTTTAACAGTGATATTCCAGCGTAAAAGAGGAAGTTTTGGTCAGTTCAGTGATTTGAATTGATTGTGGGGAGTTCAGCAGCACAGCCTGTGGAGAAGCGTGGAATCAGACAGCAACTTCTGGATTTCCGCGTTTATCTGCGCCTGTGCGGACTCCAGAAGTTGTCGTTAGTTTCAGAGGTGTTACTACCACAAAATCCGGGCCAATACTTTGAGAGTTAAATTGTCACTTGCGCCTCACAGCTGATGGCTGTAAATTTTATACCTCATTCTCATAGTACTGTTGGGATATTGTATTTCCACTGGCATGGATAAAAACTACAACTCCCCAATGCATATTACTGTCTTTGGAAGCATCTAAGGCCCAGGCAGAATGGTTGGCCTATATGGGGAAATTGCTCACAGGCATTTTTAATTATTCAGGCTGGATTTTCCGGGGTGGGGTGGGGGGGGGGGGGGAGTCAGCAGGCGCGATCGGGGGCGGGGCGGGTGGGAAAGTATATTTTTCCCCAGCGGGTCGGGACCCCGCTGTGTGTAAAGGAATAGCCATATTTCAGAAAAATACACCATCCTATGAACAGAATTCTGACATTATTAAAATATGACAAACTGGGTTTAAAAATCTAAAAGCCTCAACGACACAAAGCTGTAAATACAGGCTTCTGAGATAAGATGAGCTTGTTAACACAAAGCTGTAAACACCATACAAGCTTTTGAAATGGGAATTGGTTGTAAATACTAAAACAATGGCCCTATTGAAGAAGCAAAGGGTTGCTTCCAGAAAGTCTGCAGTTTGGAACCAACACAATACCAATACCCAGTTTAAAGTGTTAAAAACTAACACTTCGAACAGAAACACAGAACATTAAAGAAACATGTGCCTTTGTAAAAGTAACATCAAATGAAAGACAGGAGACATAAGTGTGGACTATAACCAACTAAGATGGCTGGGGAAACAATCAAGTACTCGGTTGAAGTGTTTTTGATTTACATATTGTAAAAGGTACAAACATATGACTTCATAAATATGACATCAATAGATGCACCAAGCAATCACATGGTTTTTGTATTGAACTTGGAACAGTTGGGAGACGCGAAGTCTGGCTTGCGAGCAGCAGGGGTGGTTTGAGAATTGAGTGGAGGACCTTCGTAAGAATGGCATCAAATGGAAAACTACTGTCAAATTGTTTTTATGATACGATTTGAACACCTAAAGGTAGAGACAGGGGTCTGCAAGTTAACAGCTGAATTAACAGTAAGAATAGAAAGAAGTCAACAGAAATATGACTAGAGATAATTAGCTTACATCAGCAGAAAACTTCAAAGGATATGCCACTGCAAAAGATTGTAAGATATGGAACTTTCAGATAGGAAGTCAGAAGTCGCTGGAAGGGGCAAGCGATTCTCAACTTCAGAGGCAAGCTCTGTAAGTTTTTAACTCTTTGAGTCTCGGGGATCAAAAAGGTACTTTTATTTGATTTTGGTGGATATTCAGGATTAAGAATAAGTAGAAATGTAAAAATGTAATGAAGTTAAGATTTGAGAATAAGGATCTCTGAGAAGAATTGTAAGCTATTTGTATTTTGAACTGTTAAAGTTGTGATTGAATCACCAGTTGTTAGTTGCATGTCGGTTCTTTAATAAATCTATATATTTTTAGAATTATCTCACATAGTACTTCTGTATCAAACTCGCAAACTCAATCTCTGTACACTCTTTTGTGAGGAGTTGCAGAATTCTGGGGGGGTTTTCCGGACCCTCATAATATCCGGAAGTTTACAGTCTAGTTAAACTTATTAAAAGTGCTATCTGGAGGACGGTAACATCTTCAAGTCGTTTCTTTCCTTTAGGGAGAGATAGTCTGGACCTTTAGACCCAATTAAGTGTCTTATAGGATTCGGCTATCTCTAACTTTAGTTGAAGGGGAACGTCTGGGGAATACGCCTGATCCGGGGTGGCCCGAAAAGGGCTAGGACTAGTAATTATCCCTTCATGTGAACCCACCGCCACGCACCTTTCCCCGATGTCGGGTCTGTCAGCGCTGAGCAGACCCGACATGCAGAGGTGGCTTCACAGCGGGGACCCAATTCAGGTAATTAGTGGCATGTTTAGAGCCACTTAAGAATGAATTTCACCTCACTTTCTGCATTTGACAGCTTGCCCACGGGGTCCACGCTGGTCAGGACCACGTCTGTCAAGCTGAGGCAGGAGATCAGAGGCCATTGAATCAGCTGTTGAGTTGACAGCTTCAAATGTACAGTAAAAGCTCCAACCTTACAGAGATATCTTCCCTCAGCCACAAGCTCTTCCTCATCGCATTTCCACAACAGATTCACCATGCTGCAAGTCTTTACACAAGTCTCCATCCAGTCTGACCTCATTACCTCTCTCACCATAGACAGATCGCTTCTGTCATCTGTACTTCACCTGCCATCTATTCCATCAGCATTGGTGCCCTTTATAATCTCTCAACTTGTTCCTCAGAATCCCACCATGTCCAGCCCCAACACCAGCAGCACCAGACACACCAGTAGTACCAACAACAACACCACCAACCTTCTCCGCAATCACCTGATGCTGCACAGGACACAGGGCATCAGCACCCGACCACATTGCTGCCCGGGAGGCCAAGGATAGCCTCACCATGACCACATTTACTTCACTTGACGCTGTACACCCTAGCTGCCACATGATGTGCCAGGTTGGCACCACCCCACACCAACACCATAAAGCATCCCTACAATATCCAAGCAATTCCTTTCACACTCATGACCATTGCGGGGGCTACCGTTATGTCTCACCATTCATTGCAACTCACTAAGCCACTTCCAAAGGTGCACACAAATCTGTCCAAGAATGCAAAGTATTGAAAATAAAGGTTTCAATGTTTGACACCACATTAACAGAAACTTTACATGAACATTGCATAAAACACCCAAGTGCCTACTCTTGTGTGTTGTTAGTTGGTATGATTGCACTCGGATGAAGGTTAGTGTGATGGGTGGCTAGTGAGATGGGGATGTGATAATGTAGATAGAGAGGGATGGGTGGAGGTCCAAGGTAAGTTGGTGTGAGTAAGGATGTGCAGGAGTAGGATAGGGAAGGTAGAGTGATGGGGATGTGATGAGAGGCACAGCAGGATGAGGTTGATGGGGATGTGATGAGAAGCATATGGAGGGAGTCATGGGAGAGCCTGGGTGCAGCCCTGCACCTCTGTGCTGTGCTTGTCAGTGTTTGCAGCACGTCAGTGTTGTAGAACACGGACAGCACAAATGTCAAAATATATTTGGCCATGGTCCCTTTAAGGAAACCGGCTGATGAGTCATCAAATGACATCACCAGATCCGCTTCCTCTAATTGGCTGGGAAATGCACTGGGCGAGCTTAACATCCCAATCAAGGGAAATTCATTTCATCGGCCAGGATGGAGACTGCAGTGGGGTTGGGACCCGCCACCACCATCGCCTGCCATGAACTCGCTGAGGTCAGCAAAATTGCAGCCTACAGTTTTGTTATTTATTCTTGGGATGTAGACAACAACAACTTACATTAATATAACGCCTTTAAAGTAGTAAAACGTTCCAAGGTGCTTCACAGAGTGTTATCAAACAAAATTTGACCCCGAGCCACATAAGGAGATATTAGGACAGGTAAACCAAAACCTTGGTCAAAGAGGTAGGTTTAAAGGAGCGTCTTAAAGGAGGAAAGAGAGTTAGAGAGGAGGAGAGCTTTAGAGAGAGAATTCCAAAGCTTAGGGCCCAGGCAACTGAAGGCAATAGTGGAGCAATGAAAATCGAGGATGCGCAAGAAGCCAGAAATAGATGGCCCGGGCAAGGTGGCATGTAATGCCCATTCCTAGTTATTAGCCTTGCTCTTGAACTGTTACAGTCCTTGTGCTGATGGCACTCCCACAATGGTGTTAGGTCGGAAATTTCAGGATTCCAACCCAGCTACAATGAAGGAATGGCATTATATGTTCAAGTTCGGATGGTCTGTGACTTGGAAGGGAACTTGGAGGTGATGGTGTTCCCACATTACAACTCTTGTTCATATTATGAGAAGTCGCACAACACCAGGTTATAGTCCAACAGTTTTATTTGAAATCACGAGCTTTCGGAGCGCTGCTCCTTCGTCTGACGAAGGAGCAGCGCTCCGAAAGCTCGTGATTTCAAATAAAACTGTTGGACTATAACCTGGTGTTGTGCGACTTCTCATTTTTGTCCACCCCAGTCCAACACCGGCATCTCCGCATCTTGTTCCTATTAGTGCTAGAGGTTGCAGAGGAGGGAAGTGCTGTTGATGTAACCTTGGCAAGTTGCTGCAGTGCATCCAGTAGATCGTATCTACTGCAACCACAATGTGTCAGTGGTGGAGGGGATGGATATTAAGTCAGGTGGCAGGGGCACTAACTGCTCTGTCCTGGATGGTGTTGAGCTTCTTGAGTTTTGTTGCTGCTGCATCCATCCAGGTGAAGGATGAGTATTTGATTACACTCCTGACTTGAGACTTGTAGATGGTGGAGAGTGTTTGAGGGGTAAGGAAGTAAACCACTTGTTGCACAGTACCTACCCTTTGTCCTGCTCTTGTAACCATGGTGTTGATATTGCTGGTCCAGTTCAGCTTCTGGTCAATAGTGATGGTGTAAGTGCTGTGGACTGTGCTGTCATTGGGAAAGTCCTCAGTAGGTAACATCCTACTAGTAGAATTTTATAAACTCATGATAGGTAAGTTAGCCAATCACTGAGTAAATGGGAACATGTTAAAATAAAAGGGTAACTGCTGCCAAAAATGAACTAAACAAAAAACTGACAAGGACCCACCTGGGAACTAGAGATTCATATCTCTCCTTAATATAGACCTCATGACACTGACAAATATTGTGGCTTGATTCAAGTATTTACCTTGATTGGGTATAAGAATGAGAAAAGGTTATTCTGCCCATCAAACTAGCTCCTTCCAAGCACCAATTTACACTTATGTGAATTATTTGATCACTTGAAAGAAAGTTCTTCAAAAATTTTCCCTAGCTCTAAAACATAGTTCAATAAAATGCCACAATATTTGTCTACACTTATACCTATTATTCAAATCCTGGCCACTTTTCCGTAACTTAAGTAGGCATTCTGCAAAATTAACAGAATAACCAATGTCATAATATAGAATGGCAAAAGGACACAAATTAACTATTGAAACAGTTATTTATGCCATATTTTCTTCCTTCTCAGTTCAAATAAATGTCAAAATGGTTGGAAACATCTGAAAATAATCATATAATTAGATAAGGAAAAGGAAATTAAATCAAAGCATCTTGGCATAGTACTAAACAACAAAATATCTTCAAAAATGAATCAGAACCTTATTCTAAAACATTCATGGTCAGGATTACAATAGGTTGCCAAAATAATGAGAATGCAATTATGACCAACAAAAGATGCTCCACTTTGGAGGAACACATAGAATATGTGACAAAAAAAAGCATTATAAAGCAACCTTTGGTGGAAGCACTTTTTAATAAAGGTACACCTTGGAATCATAGAATGATACAGCACAGTAGGAACCCATTCAGCCCATCGTGCCTGTGCTGGCTCTTTCAAAGAGCTATCCAATTAGTCCCATTTCCCTGCCCCTTCCCTGTAGCCCTGCAATTATTCCCTTTCAAGCATTACAGTCATGTCTGAATGTGATACAGACTGTCAAGCATCCATTCTTTTCAATATTTATGACTGTGCTCAGCATTAATGTCACATTTAGGTACCAAAGTACTAAAACATGAAGAAAATGCTGGAAACCTTGAAAGGAAATTAATGTCATAAGAACTAGAGAGGGCTGAAAGTAAATTCCAATAGACAATATCAATGCAATACCAGAATCAGGGTAATGTGCAAACAACTGCAGAAATTTTAAGAAAAATATATACCATGAACACACCCTAGTAAATTTACTAATAAGTGTTGATTGAAAGAAAATGTGTTTTTTTTTTAAAAACAAGAAGAAAAGGTTTTGAAAAAGTTCAATGTGTCTTGAAAAAGTTCTAAATGAAAAATACATTTTGAAAACTTTCAGAGAGGATGGTCTAGACAATGGCTCTCTCTATCATTCCCATCAGTGTTATTCAGTTACCTTAGCAGTTCACATTTTTATGTCTTAATTAAGTGTTAAAATACTATTTGACATCTTACTCTTCTATCTAAATCCCAAATTATTGCTCCACCAGCACGGCAAATAATGATTATTTAATTCATACATAGTTTTGCAATGGTAGGTCAGCTCCTTTATAGAGAGATAATGATCCTCTTTGTTAAGTCATGTGGCGTTACTCTGCTCATCTGCATCATAAAATTTGTCAGTGACTTCAACTCAAGCAGGATTTATTTGCTTAATTCTCTCTGACTTTATTCATTTATTCAACTGACTTAGATTTCAAGGCATAGACACTAGTGTACTTTGCTGATGAAAGAATCTATGTGGCACTGAAAACTAATACTTCATTTGTAATCTAAACTAATAAAGACTCAGAAGAGACCACTGAACTAGATTATTCATTTCTTCCTCAGGCGTTGAGCTGTTTTGCCAGTTGCTTGCTACCATAGTGCACCAAATGTTCCTCTTCATTATGCTTCCAGATGTTAGCAAATAAAACCATCTCATTCTTCATTATGATGTTAATTAATACATTCTGTGTTTCACGTGGTATTTTGCTGTCATGTTATCTGTATTCTGTATTCAAGCAGGGCACACTGGGTGGTAATGAGCCTTTTTAAATACAGTAACTCATGAGCAAAGGAACAGAGAGGGCATTTACTTGGTCACTGCACCCAGCCATTTTCAAGTCATTATCTCTGCAATGCCCAATAGTTGTGGGAATTGTCTGTTGTCAATTACAAGTACATGGTCTCACCTCAAATATGAGATAGATGTACATTCCAAGGTCAGCATATGGTAATAAAGCCTTTTAATTGCTTCACCTTTGTATGTGAGATAAATATTGCAAATCGGCATCTTTGGCAAATTGAATGTATTAATTTATTATGGTCAGTTTAGGTTTAGCTTTCTGTGTATCTTTGTCTAACTGTGCTGACCCCACCCTGTGTTTATAACCTGTAGCATGTTGAGCAATTCTACAAATATGCACAATTAGGCCATCAATTTGCCCTTTGTGCCCTTAGTAAGGAAACCGTTTGGTCTGAAAATCATGTGCAGTATGTGCCTGAATTTCCAATAGGTGCTGTCGCCGGGCAAGATTCCCCATTGGAAACATGGGGCTGGATTTTCCGATTGGAGGCGGGTTGGCATTGGGAATGTCAGTCGGCAGGTTCCGGTCCCGCTCCCGGCTCCAGCCGGTCTGCTGACACAATTTTCTGTTAATTGGGCTCGTTAAGCCCACCGTGCACGTTACCCACCCTGATCACAAGGTGCGGGTCTGCTGAGCTGCTCTGATGGCGTGTTTGCAGCCGGTGTATTTAAGGGGGCCATTTCACCATTAGATCTCACGTCGTTTCTGATGCTCCTGAGTGCTGGTGCTCTCCACGATGTCTGCAGAGAGACAAAAGGCAGCTCCCCACTTCAGCAATGACTCCCTCCATGTTTTTGTGGAGGGAGTCAGAGGACGTCGGAAAGTCCTACCCAGGTGATGGAAGAAGGAAACCTCCTCAGCAGACAAAGGCAGCCTGGCTGCAAATAGCTGAGGAGGTCAGCGCCAGATCTGTGTTCAGACACACCTGGGTCCAATGTAGGAAAACGTTCAATGATCTCCTGCGCTCTGGAAAAGCAAGTATAAAAATCACACTTACCTTAATTCTGCTGTGCCACTCATCACATCCCCATCACTCTGCATTGCCAACCCTACTCCTGCACACCCTAACTCACCCCAACATCCTTTGCACCATCACCCATCCCCCTCTCCCTATGTACAGAATCACTTCCCCATCTTACTATGTACCCCTCACACTCACCCTCAAGGTTATGCAATGACAACAACTAACAACTCAAAAGGAGGGAACTTGGTAATGGGAACCCACTCCATTATAGTCTCCCTCTAAACATCTATCTTATCCATTTTTTGCACTCATTCTATCACTCTCACTGAAACTCCACTTCTTTCCCTCATTGCAGGAAAAGAGAGCCCACAATAAGAAGGAGAGGGAGAGAACAGGAGGAGGACCACCATCGTTCTCACAGCTCACCCACGCTGAGGAGGCCGCTCTTGACATTGTGGGATCAGTGGAACAGCTCGAAGTGGGGGACAGAGAGAGGGGCTCAGTGGAACAACCTGGTGACAGAATGCTTCTCCATCCATCTTATTTGGCTTTCATGAGTGACACATATGGCATCTGATGTCAATAGAAATTGAATGCTCATCATGTGCACAATGGGATGTGTCTGCAGTCTACATATCACATATCTAACTCATGTCTTTACTCTCCCACAGGACCATCAAGAGCCCCCCTCCCTACTGTCCATGAGGAAGAGCAGGAGGACTCCTCAGAGGATGCTGCATCCTCTGAGGGAGCAACATCAGCAGAAATGAGCGCACCCAGCCCCAGCACAGAGACGCACACCTCGATGGGTCGTTTGCGAGATAGAGTAGTGTTGTCACCTGGTGTATCACAACTCACGAGTGAGCAAGAGCAGATGGTGGAGACAGGGACAGCAGTGGAGAGTCCTTGTCGGAGGCTGCAGGATGCCCCTAGCTCTGCTCAGCTGCATGTGAACGCTGAGCCTCGGGGGCCATCCAAAAAGAAAGCGGTGCTGGATCTTCAGGAACAAGTGCAGGAGGCTCTGACTGGGTTTGCAACCATGGTGAGTGCGAGTGTGCAGAGAATGGAGGAGTCCATCTCAAACATGAGCAATGCCGTGGCGCACGCAATGGCAAATGTAGGTACCGCAATGGAAAGGATGGCAACCTCCATGGAGGACATAAATCGCCTGAGTCAAAACAACATTGTGACTCTTCTAAATAGATGGTCAGCTATGGAGGATAGATGGGCATCTATTGTGGTGAGGACCCAGAGGTTCATGGATGTCCCCATTATGAGAACTGTCGGTACAGAGATGGGTCCTCATGGCCCCACTGATGTGCAGCAAGGTGCTCTCCAGCTACTTGCTAGCAGGGAAGTGCAGGTGGCCCATGAGAGTGATGATGGTGGGAGGCGACATGCAGGTGGGGGCTCCTCTCCAAGTGCTCAAAACAGCCATCCCCTTGCCAACACCTCGGTCAGAGCCCCAGATGAATCCCCGAACAGTGATGGCCGAGTCTGCCCCTGTGCAGCTGCAGGAGGAGCAGACTTTGGCGGGGCCTTCACAGGCTCCAAAACCCAGAGGACAACCGCCAAAGGTGTCTAAGAAGGTGCAGCAGGGGAGTGAGCAGGCTGCCTCTACATCTGCTGAAGTCACAGGGGTAGCACCACGTAGAAGCACGCGTAAGAGAAAGCTGCCACATAAATAATCACAAGGGTACTCACTTGGGTGTTCTGCTATAAATCAATGTTAAGTTTCTGTTCTTTTACTCTGTTGGAATAAATTAATGTTGTATGAATGTTTGAAATTGGTTGCCATATGTGTGGTCTCAATTTGAAGTGTCACATTGAAGGGTGAGGGTGCCTTTTATGTCCAGCAATGGTGGTGACAGTGCAAGGAATGCACAGATTATTGTAGAGATGCTCTATGGTGTTGAAGTGTGGTCACGGCAACCTTCATGTGGATATCGCAGCCACATGTCTGTGCTGCATAAATGTAGGTGAATCTGGCATTGATTAGGCCATCCCTGGCATCATGGGCAGCAATATTCTCGCGTGCTGGTCGCAATGGGTCAGCTGCCTCCTCCAGGTATTTCTCATCTGGAACCTCGTTCTGCTCATCCTCCTCCTCATCCTCCTCTGAAGAGGCTGTGCGCCTTGTTCCTCATCCAGCGCTAATCATCGCTGCAGTGCGATGTGCAGGGCATAGCAGACAACGATGATTCGAGACCCTGGCTGGTGCGTACTGTAGGGCGCCACCAGATCTGTCCAGGCATCTGTAGTGCTTTTTGAGCAACCCTATGGTTTGCTCTTTGAGACTTCTGGTGCAAATGTGGCTTTGATTGTAATACTCCTCAGACTCATTTGAGGGCCTCCTAAACAGTGTCATTAGGCATCTCTTCAGGGGATAGCCCTTGTCTCCAAGGTGCCAGCAAGAAAGTTTGTTTGGCGGAGCAAAGAGCTGAGGGACAGTGGACTAGCGCTGGATGCAAGAGTCATGGCAGCTGCCAGGGAACTTGGCACACACATGCGTGCTGTTCTTCCTATGGTTGCACACCAGCTGCATGTTAAGGGAGTGGAAGCCCATGCGCTTGACAAATACCACTGGGTGCAGATGGGGTGCCCTGATGGCCACATATTTGCAGTCGATGACGCCCTGCACCCGTGGGAAGGCAACCAGATTGACAAGGCCTAGCGCCCGCTCGGTAACGCTTACCTCATCAATGGCAAAGTGGATGTGATTGACGGACTGGACAAAGAGGGCACTGGTGACCCGCGTGATGCATCTGAGGGTGGCCGACTGCAAGATGCTGCTAATGTCTGCTGCTGATCCCTGGAAAGACCCAGACGCAAAGAAGTTGAGTGCGGTGGTGACTTTGACAGCCACTGGTAAGGTGTGTCCACCTGCTCCTCTGAGCTGCAGGTCTTGATCGAGCATTGCGCAAATGTCTGCGACTACCTCTCGCGAAAGTCTCAGCCTCCTTTGGCACTGCTGCTCCGGCATTTTGAGGAAGCTCATCCTCTGCCTGTAAACCCTGTGTTGGGGGTCTCTCCTGTGGCGCGGTGCAGCCTTGCACTGATGGCCTCCGCCCTGTGCAGCATTAGGTGGTTGAGGAGAAGGTTGGCGCTCTTGTTGTTTTTGCTGCTGGTGTGCCTGGTTCTGCTGTTGCTGCGGCTGATCCTCCTCAGATTCTGAGGACCAGGATGAGAGAGTATAAAGCGTTCCCATTCTGCTGTTATATATGTGAGAAGTCGCACAACACCAGGTTATAGTCCAGCAGCTTTATTTGAAATCACAAGCTTTCGGAGCGTTGCTCCTTCGTCAGGTGAAGTGAAGAGATGCATATAGTCACAGCATATATAGTCAGAGAACACTGCCAGATGATTACAGTTAATCTTTCCAACTGCCCTTTATCACACCTCGGCAGAGAGATAATCATGGCAATCAAAGGTGTGGATGGTGTCCAAACAGGTCAGTCAGGAAAACATTACATCAAAGACAATGTGGCAGATGCTGGGGTCTGTATGGAAAACAAAAAACTTTTTTTGCTGGAAATCACAGCAGGTCCGGCCGCATCTGTGTAGAGAGAACAAGCCAACGACGACTCGAGTTTGGATGACTCTACGTCAGGTGGGGTTACATGTAACGTGACATGAACCCAAGATCCCGGTTGAGGCCGTCCTCATGGGTGCGGATCTTGGCTATCAGTTTCTGCTCGACGATTTTGCATTGTCGTGTGTCTCGAAGGCCGCCTTGGAGAACGCTTACCCGAAGATCGGAGGCTGAATGTCCTTGACTGCTGAAGTGTTCCCCGACTGGGAGGGAACAATCCTGCCTGGTGATTGTTGCGCGGTGTCCGTTCATATGTTGTCGCAGTGTCTGTATGGTCTCGCCGATGTACCATGCTCCTTTCCTGCAACGTATGATGTAGACAACGTTGGCCGAGTCACATGAGTATGTACCATGTACCTGGTGGGTGGTGTCCTCACGTGTGATGATGGTATCTGTGTTGATGATCTGGCATGTCTTGCAGAGGTTGCCGTGGCAGGGTTGTGTGGTGTCGTGGTCGCTGTTCTCCTGAAAGCTGGGTAATCTGCTGCGAACAGGAAGCTTGAGAAACTTGGCATCACCACCAGCAGCAACCAAGCCTCCCCCGGTACCACGGTTGCAACCACAGGGAAGTCCATCATCAACTTGTCCGACCACACCCTTCAACCAGACGAAATCGAAGTTCTCAGCCGAGGGCTCATTTTCTGCCCCACCACCAAAATGGACCCCATCGGTCTCACGGCAGACACAGAGGAATTCATCAGAAGAATGAGGCTCCGGGAATTCTTCCACGAATCCCAAGATGTCAGCAGCGAACCCAATGAGACAATCAATGATCCGGAACAGCAGACAGAGGGACCTGCAGTGCAGCAACCGAAGAAGAAAGAGTCAAATTGGACCCCTCCGGAGGGTCGCTGCCCTAAACTTGACATGTATGCTCAAGCTGTCAGGAGATGCATCAATGCCAGATTCATCAGCCGCACTCACAAGCCATCCAGAATGTCACCCGTTAACTCTGTTTCTCCCTCCACAGATGCTGCCTGACCTGCCTAATATTTCCAGCATTTTCTCTTTTTATTTCAGATTTCCAGCATCCACGGTATTTTGTTAAAGATCATGAATATCTCCCCAAGCCTGTAAAGCATCATCAATATTGTAGGCACTACTTGATTCCTACATTACAACAGTGACTACACTTCAAAAAGTACTTCATTGGCTGTAAAGTGCTTTTGGGACATCCGGTTGTTGTGAAAGGCGATATATAAATGCAAGTCTTTTTTTCTTTCGATTGCATTGCAAATCCCAGCAGAAAATGCGGGAAATACACAGCAGGTCCATCAGTGTGTGGGAATAAAAGATTGTTTATCATTTTGGGTGGAGACCTTGACCTAGATTTTGCGCCTTCGGTTCACCAATTTAGCAGTGTAACTGGCACTGATGGGGGCGTAAAATGGGTCAGGGATCTGTTCGGCTGGGTCCCTGCACATTTTTGCGTGCAATCATTTTTCTGTTGGCTGTGATGTCAACTGGAAGAAACATCTGCCGGCGCGGACACGATGGGCCGAAATGGCCTCCTTCCGTGCTGTAACTTTCTATGATTCTATGATCTGCCCACATCCTGGCATAAAAATGTAAATGAAGGCATAGTGATGCTGTGACATCATGTATCACAATTTTCATCATTAGGCCTTCATTTGTGACTGAGGTTAGGGACGCTTGTCAAAACCCCATAACCAGGGTTCAATAATCAAGGCAGAAGTGCCTTAAAGTTATCACAGCATCTGGCTATTACTGGCAAAAACATATTTCTTGGCTGTTTAACTTTATTTTTTTACATTCATTTTTGTCATATTATGCCTCTTCAACTTTTATGTTCGAGTCTACTGTTACCTGGTTTGCAAATCTTTCAACCCTTACACATTCCATCTGGGGCATTTTGGTATTTCCTTTGGTGACACCCTTGTACCTGGCTGCTATAAAAAAAAAATGAGGAGGAGGGTAAGTAGGCAGATACCACCCAGCGGTACACAGCCATCAGAAGATACAGACCTTGCCATACAGAACCTGCACCTCACCCAGAAGCAGTGTATCAGGACGTTCCACCTACAAAGGGAATCCATCAGTGAGTTGTGGCACATGCTGCAAGCTGATCTGGAGATCACCTCCAGTGCACCCACCACACTACCTGTGGCTGTCAAGCTAACCACCACACTGAATTTCTTTGTCAGGACCTCAATCCGGGCTGGTTCTGTAGATATTTCTAATATTTCTCTGTTAGCCTGGACAGATGTATCAGGTAGGTGACTATCAAGATCCCTAGGGACACTCAGCATCAGCATGAGAGGGCTGTGGGATCTTTTGGAGTGGTCGAGATGTGTACAGTTCAAACGGCCATAGATGGAACCTTCATGACCATACATGCTCCCTTCATCACTTCTGTGGCTTACATTAATAGAAAAGGGAACCACTCTGCAATGAAAATGCCCTTAGGTGTTAGCCTTGGCTGTGTGGTTAAATCCCACTCCAGCTACCACCATATAAGCTGGATCTACCCAGGAAACAGACAATCCAAGAAGGAAGGGATACCACATCTACTGACAGAAGTTCAGCGTTGTCACATCCCAGAAGACCAACATGAGCACCACAGAAAATGGTGAGTCAACCTTCTCTACTGTGACAACTCAAAGAGATTGTATAAGCTCCTGAAATCATTGGATCAGTAATAAGATGAACTAATTAGATTCTTAATATATCCAATAAACTTACTATCTAAAGATGTTAACTTGTCAGCTATATAAGGGGCCTAACCCTGAGCTAATCTCACCACCTTTACGCCAGTCTTGGACATTGAGGTTAATATTGACATATAATAAATGAAGCCCAACTGATGTTGAGTTATGGTAACATATTTGAATTGCCCTTGTAACCTCAATTACTAATTCCGCCCGTTAACATTATCGACCCAAATTGTTTGTATACTTCAGTGTCTAATATTTAAACGCTGCTAACTGTGTTATCGTAAGTGTGCTAATAAAGAAATATTAGTTTGTGACTTCAGGATCTAACTTCCTCTTTGATGGTTAACATGTATTACATGTATTCTAAAAAGCAGTTGGTAGTGTAAATATTAATATAATCAGGACCGATTAATGTAAAATAGTTTGAGTAAGCCAAATGTAGGGATCTAGAGCTTCCCTAGATGGAGACTGGACAGTAAACCCCAACAAAGAGGTATGTTTTGATTAATATAATAGTTTACCAAACCCAGTGTTCTTACAACTCACTGAATGTGCAGCTGGCCATGTATGTGAATGCTCATTGCGCTGCCAACGACAACAATTCATATCATAGAATCGTAGAATCTCATAGCACAGAAGGAGGCCATTCGGCCCATTATGCATGTGCCGGCTCTTTGAAAGAGCTGTCCAATTAGTCTTGGTCCTCGCTCTTTCCTCATAGCCCTGCAAATTTTTATTTTTCAAGTATTTATCCAATTCCCTTTTGAAAGTTACTGTTGAATCTGCTTCCACCACCCTTTCAGACAGTGCATTCCAGATCATAACGGCCCAGAAATTGGGCTCCCTGGCTTCCCGCGGGTGCAAGGATCGCGCGCGCACCTACCTACCGCGTCTGCCGTCGACCTCTGGGCCCATGGGGACTTCAGCTCCTGGACCTCCCCCAAGTGCCGGCGCGCAGTGCTTGTGTATCCCAGGGGCGTAGTTAGTGCAATGCGTCCCCTAGGATCATGTGGGCCATGGAGAGCCAATGGCAGCAGACCATCTTTCATTCATAGATTTAACAGGAAGACCTGTCAAATCTATGAATTCAAATCGGCCCCAAAACAACACCTAAACTTCAAATAAATTTTTTTAAAAACCATCACATTTTTAAAATAACTATAAGTTAAATAAATTAACTACTTTAAACAAAAATTTAAATTTTTGACAAAATTAAAATACTTTTTAACAGTGCAAAAAATAAACTTACCTTTCTTTAAAGTATCTAAAAAAGGTAAACCTGTTGAAAAAATTTTTTCATTGTAATTAATTAACCACTTACCTTGTTAAAAACGGGTCTTACGCCTCCTTTTTAAAAGCGCAGCTTCTTCAATACTTACCTTCCCGGAGAAACCTGAAAAAAAAACTAAATTCGCTGTGTGCGCGCAGCCTCTCCCGCGCACGCGGTTCACGTCTGAACCACTCCCTTCACGAAACCGGAAGTTCCGGTTTCCCGCGCATTCGCAGTGCATGCAGGAAACCGGCACTTCAGGAGGCCTTACGGGTGAGTACACAGGACGTACTCACCCGGCAAGTGCCTAATTTCTGGCCCAACAACTCGCTGTGTAAAAAAAAGTCTCCTCATCTCCCCTCATGTCAATAAATGCTTTTCCCCATTTACTAAATCTTAGCACTCATGAATATGTGGGCATACTGCCAAACAACGTCAGTTTGTGAAATTCGGTCAAGGTCCAGTACAGCCTGAATAAATTACCAATTAAAAAATCCTCTTATCCACGGAACTGAAATACTGTCATGTTCACATTTCAGTCATTTCATTTCTGATTTACAAGAAGCCATTTAAACACACTAATTACGCCACTGTTGGTGGCATATTATAATGATGTGTGAACCACCCTGGGAACAGCTATGGTATCAATGTTACAATCACACTTAAAACCTGCAAAATGTTAATCACAGCATTTGCCTTGAAGGAAAACTGTATCAGCTGTATGGCAAATTCTGCTACTTTTTAGCACCCTGAATTTGATGCAATGTGTCATCTATTCTGAGAATTTTGCAATGCATTTTTAAATAAAATTGGGAAAAACACATCCAATTGCCCATAATTGCTTCAGTATTAATGCAGTGGAAGATAACAGCAGAAGGAATGATAGGGTGTGGGCAGGAATGAAAAATTGCTCAAAGATGGGAGCCGCCATGTTCCCGCCTCTTTGAAACTACCCCCTGTTTCCCAGTACAAAAAGAAAATACTGCAGATGCTGGAAATCTGAAATAAAAACAGAAAATGCTGGAAACACTCAGCAGGTCAGACAGCATCTGTGAAGAGAGAAACAGAGTTAACGTTTCAGGTCGATGACCTTTCGTCAGAACTGGAAAAAAGCAGGAAATGGAACAGATTTTAAAGCAAGTGTAGAGGCTGGGAAAGGGGGGAGGGGATGAAATAACATAAGGGAAAGTCTGTGATAGGATAGAAGGCGGAAGAGGTTAAGAGAGATTAAGAGATATTCAAGGTAAAAGGAGATGGTAATGGGACAGGTTAAGAAACAAAGGATGGCTCTAGATGAAGTGTAAATTGCGCTGGCAGAATGAAAGACAGCTGCCATGTGGGGGAGAAGAAAAAAAGACAGACAAAGAGTGTGGATAAAAAATATATATATATATATGATAGGGGCCGAGGTTATGATCTGAAATTGTTGAACTCTATGTTGAGTCCAGAAGGCTGTAAAGTGCCTAATCGAAAGATAAGGTGCTGTTCCTCGAGCTTACGCTGAGCTTCCATGGAACAATGCAAGAGGCCGAGGACAGTGAGGTCTGAGTGGGAGTGGAGCGGTGAATTAAAGTGACAGGCGACCGGAAGCTCGGGGTCCCCCTTACGGACTGAACGGAGGTGTTCTGCAAAGCAGTCACCCAATCTGCGTTTGGTCTCCCCAATGTAGAGGAGACCACATCATGAGCAGCGAGTACAGTATACTAAATTGCAAGAAGTACAAGTAAATCGCTATTTCACCTGGAAGGGGTGTTTGGGGCCCTGGACAGTGGGAAGGGGGGAGGTATAAGGGCATGTGTTGCATCTCCTGCGCACAGGAAGGTGCCGGGTGAAGGGGAAGGGGTGTTGTGGGGTGATAGAGGAGTGGACTAGGGTGTCACGGAGGGAGCGGTCCCTGCGGAATGATGAAAGGGGAGGTGAGGGGAAGATGCGTTTGGTGGTGGGAATCACGCTGGAGGTGGCGGAAATGGCGAAGGATGATCCGTTGAATGTGGAGGCTGGTGGGGTGAAAGGTGAGGACAAGGGGAACTCTGTCGTGGTTCCGGGAGGGAGGGGCAGGGGTGAGGTCAGAAGTGCGGGAGATAGAATGGACACGGTCAAGGGCCGTGTCAACCACTGTAGAGGGGAAAAAGGAAGACATGTCAGAAGCACTGGTAGGGAAGGTGGCATCATCAGAGCAGATGCCGTGGAGACGGAGAAACTGGGAAAATGGAATAGAGTCCTTACAGGAGGCGGGGTAGGAGGAAGTGTAGTCCAGGTAGCTGTGGGAGTCAGTGGGCTTGTAGTGAATGTTAGTCAATAACCTATCCCCAGAGATGGAGACGGAGAAGTCGAGGAAGGGAAGGGAAGAGTCGGAGATGGACCATGTGAAGGTGAGGGAAGGGTGGAAATTGGAAGCAAAGTGAATGAAATTATCTAGTTCAGGGCGAGAGCAGGAAACGGCACCGATACAGTCATCAATGTACCGGAAAAAGAGGTGAGGGAAGGGACCTGAGTAGGACTGGAACAAAGAGTGTTCCACATATCCCACGAAAAGGCAAGGCATAGCTAGGACCCATGTGGGTTCCCATAGCTACACCTTTGATTTGGAGGAAGTGAGTGGAGTCAAAGGAGAAGTTGTTCAATCTGAGAACAAGTTCAGCCAGGCGGAGGAGAGTGGTGGTGGATGGGGACTGGTTGGGCCTCTGTTCAAGGAAGAAGTGGAGCATCCTCAGGCCATCCTGGTGGGGGGTGGAAGTGTAGAGGGATTGTACCTCCATAGTGAAAAGGAGGCGGTTGGGGCCAGGAAACTAGAAACTGTTAAAGTGGTGGAGGGCGTCGGAAGAGTCGCGGATGTAGGTGGGAAGAGGCTGGACAAGGGGAGAAAAAAGAGTCAAGATAGGAAGAGATAAGTTCCGTGGGGCAAGAACAGGCTGAAACGATGGGTCTACCAGGGCAGTCCTGTTTGCGGATCTTGGGAAGGAGGTAGAAGCGGGCTGTGCGGGGTTGGGGAACTATGAGGTTGGCGGCCGTGGGGGGGAAGATCTCCAGAGGAGATGAGGTCAGTGACAGTCTTGGAAACGGTGGCTTGATGTTCGGTGGTGGGGTCATGGTCCAGGCGGAGGTAGGAGGAGGTGTCGGAGAGTTGGCGTTCCCTGTTTCCCAGTGCCACGCCCCAGTGGAAGAGGCATACTACAGTGAGATGCAAATCGGGAAAATGTGTCCTCTGATATATTTTCCACAATTCATGTCCTTTGATCGCTGCACACCAGGGCCTGTTAGGGCTAGGTGTTCTTCTGACTGCAGTAATGTTTTCTAGTACCTGTGGAAGCACTCATCGAGCATGGTCTTGCACAGGCTGAAAAGGAGCTACTAGAATTTTTTGCAGGCAGCACAGAGGATGGTTGCATTCCCAACCTGCAGCTTGCCTTGAAGCTAAACCTCACCCCCACATCTACGCTGGAAGGTTATGGTACAATCGTCATGATGAGTAGATATCCTACCCCATGAGATGCGGGCCATACAAAGAGAGGGTGTGCATGTGCTTTGTAAGAACCTAAGAAAATATCAAGGACAAGAAAGCTCCATTCGACCCATTGAGGCCAGCCATCTTGTATTTCAAGTCATTCAGCCTAGCATCCAACTGCATCTTGAACACCCTTAATATCTGTGATTTAATTACCTTATTTGCTAGATCATTTCAAATATTTATCATCATTTGAGTAAAGAAATGTTTTCCTTACATCTGTTTTAAATTTGATTTTCATTATTTAAACTTATGAGGGTTGATTTTAACCCTACCCATCGGGTGGGCGGTTAAAAATGAATAAGTTACTTACCTGCTCAGATCCCAACTATTTCTGACATCAACTTGTAGGGTTTTTCAGGCAGTTAGGTGCCAACGTAAAGCAGGCGAGAGCCTCGTGTGAATCGTGGTCCAATAACGTCAATCGCACCACGGTGCATTATTAACCAAGGCCTGAGTGGGGAATCTGCTGCAGCTTTCCCGCTTGCAGAAGCAGGTCTGCAGCTGGGCTGAAGACAGAAGGAGTACCACAGGTAAGTCTAATACTTTCCTTTGTGGGCCAGGAGGAGCAGGAATGCTCCCAAAACTCGGCACCTCGTCAAAACTTACCGGAAAGACGGTGGGCGGCCAAGGTCTGCCCGATCTTCATCTGCCAATAGCCATTCTGCACATTTTTCATGCCTATCCCAGGCAGGAAGTGAACCAACGGCATTTAAATGAGGCCCAGAGTTAAAATGGCCTTGGCCTGCTGCTGCCTCTGCTGGGCAAGAAATCAATTTGCCAGAGTTTCATTCCCCATTGGTGCTCCTCCTCTTCCTCCAAACTGAGATGGGAGATTCCTGCTGGGGATCTTATTGGCTGCATTTATGGAGCTGAAAGAAATGAAACAGCACAACGATTATCAGAAAGGCTCAGGAAACCATTAAGTGAGAGCAGAAATATAAGAACATTGGTGCCGAACAGGCCTCGAAACTGCTGAATAAATCTTCTTAATAGACCCTTTAAACATACTTTCAAATACAGCTCTGCACCTAACAACTCTGAACAACCATGTTACGACAATATAAGTATTGTTACAATCTGGCGTTGTACCGACATAAGGGCTAGAAAATTACGCGGGAGGTATCATAACACACGCACCAAGAACTCCACCCGTTTTTACATTCTGGTATGTTTCTGGAACATAATGGGTATTAAATTTGGCCCTAATGCTTCTGACAAATATTGCCAAAATGAACTATGAAGTAAAAGCAAATGAGATATTGCAGAAACAAGGTATATGACTAATGTACTTGAGCATAATAATATCAATAAAATTGATAATCTTATGTTGATATTTATTCTAAAGGTTCATTGCCCCTCAATTTAAAAACTCACATATGATACTTGAAAATTTAATGCTAACATCAGGATTTTTAATTAATTACACTTATTTACTAAATCAATAAAAAAGTCAATTTTTTTTAACAGAGAAAAAAATAAGGATAAAGAGACATGCCTATTATTCCACAAACCTCATTTTTCATGTAGGTTTTTGTTTGAAAGTAATTTTACTCCTCCACAAATAACTATAGCCTGGAGATTTCTGTAAGCAATATTTTAAGCACGTTTAGCAAATTCTTCTCTATGCTACTTTAATGGATGTGTTAACCTGCTTAAAATGCCTCAATTAAAATAATTTGATACAAACATGTTAAGCTGGTGTAACAAAAATGAAGCAATGTTTGTTTTAATCTGGTAGCTGTCCCTTTAATTCAGTTACCATATATAAATGGGGTAATTTTAACCCCCAAAAATGGGTTGGGTTGGGTGGGAAGTTAAAATGTTTTAAATTTCAAACTTGAACCCAACCTGCCTCAAACCCGCTCACTTCCGGTTTTAATGGAGGCGGGACGAGGCGAGTCGGTCATTGAAACTTTTAAGGAGGCTGCGTGCCTCCATTTTAACATGCTTTCTATTTATAACTCTTGTTGACCAGATTTCCCGGGGTTTGAGAAACCCGGCAGGTAAAAGGAGGCGAGAAGGGCTGGATCCATGAGGTAAGTGCCTTTACAGCACAGCTTGTGGGCCAGGAGGAGCAGGAATGTTTCCTCCCAGCCCAACAAGCTAACCTGTAAAACACCCCTGCTCGTGATCTGTCCGGCCCCCCTGCCCCATCTACCCCCACCCCCTGCGATCTCTGACCTCATTCGCAACCCCCCCCAACCACGTTGTACCCCCGCGCAATCTCTCCTCCCCACGACCACCATCTCGCCCCCCCTGACCACGCTCTACCCCCCTCATGATCTCTCCACCCCCCCCACCATCTCTCCTTCACCCCGCCACCATAGACCTAGCTGCTCCTCCACTGCGTCCTCTGCTGCAGACTTTCCTGCCTGACAGGCAGCCACTCTATTAATCAGGCTGGCTGTCGGGCGGGAAACCTGGAGAAAAAAGTTTAAAAGACGCCCTGCAGTATGTTAAACCCGTAGTTCCAGGTTTCCCCGTCCACAAGTCCTCTCACCTGCTCCAAAAGCACAGCTCGGTAAATATTGGGGCCAAAGAGTCAGCTCCACTGTTCTAGCACAAATTGTTACAATTGTCAGTTTGTTTCCCAAGGTTACAGATTTGATAGAGGAACCAAACCATATATTTAAATTACAGCCAGCTATGTTTGAATTTAAATGTCGGCTATTCAGCCTCAGCAACTGTCCAAAGGCTATTTAAAATGCCTGGAACTGTTCTTTAAGCTGAGTTAGCAGAGCAGAGTTGCATGGATTGGAATTTAATCAAGCAGTTTTGGAATCTTCTCCAGAAGGTATGCTAGCTCCCACAGTTAGAAAAGTTTGCAAAAAATAATGCCGATAAAAAAGTTATCTATAAAAGTATAACTTACCATGTAGATTGTAACCTTTCATTGCTTTTACTTTTGAGGAGTTCTCCCGGTGTCCTGGCCAATATTTATTCCTCAACCAACACCTGAAAAAACAGATTATCTGGTCATTATCACATTGCTGTTTGTGGGACCTTGCTGTATGGAAATTGGCTGCCGCGTTTCCTACATTACAACAGTGACTCCACTTCAAAAGTACTTCATTGGCTGTAAAGCGCTTTGGAACGTCCTGAGGCCGTGAAAGGCGCTATAGAAAATACATGTTTTTTCAAGTTCATAGTAATAGAATTGCTGCTATTTTTTTTTTATTCGTTCATGGGATGTGGGTGTCGCTGGCAAAGCCAGCATTTATTGCCCATCCCTCATTGCCCTTGAGAAGGTGTGTGTATATATATATATATATATACTGTTTTATATCTGCTTTCTCATTATTCATTATTAATTTAGTAAATTTGCTTACTAGTTTAACTCTAACACTAAAATAAGGTCTCACGTGATGTAATACCATTTTCAAACGCAAGAGAAGAATCTTGTGGAACAATTAACAGATTGTTCTGTGCATTATCCTGGGCATGTTATTGAAAACTTACCGAGACATCAAGGCCAATGAAACATTCTCAAAGGCATAGGGAGTTGGGATTCATCCATGAGAATGATCTAAAGTTTAGAAGTTGAAATAAATCTAGATTATGAAGGGTAGAGAAGACCCAAAATCAAATCAAAACACCACCTGCCTCTAGGCTCATAAGAACAGTATTATTATTGCACAGTTCATCAGAAGATCTGTGTTAATGGAGTGTTGGGATTTAATTTTCCACTTGGCAGATGTTTTTCTGGTTGTACAGATTGCAATCTCAGCCCCTGATTGAATTTTCAGTTTTTATTCCTGCTGATAATGAGCAGTTTTCAGTTCATTACTGTGAATTCAGCTGACACATGATGTTGAAGTAATTATTAGGGCAAAGCTCAGACTGTTAGCAAGTTTCACACCAGTTTACTGCCATGTGGGAAATTAGTCTAGGCTTTTATGTTACTTTGGGTGGTATTAGCAACAACTCTCAAATTCTGAACTAGGATTAACGGGACACTAATT